>KK122086.1:45957-85571 GCA_000611955.2 Stegodyphus mimosarum | reverse complement strand
ATTATTTCTTTCGAATAATTTGTTACTGGAACCAAGGAAGGCTAAGTTTTGTTTGGCTAAAAATTGAATGGCATAGATAATTCTTTCAATAACATCAATGTTTAGTCTCTTTTTTTAAATAAATTTTGAGATTTCGCATGAACAGGGTTATTCTTTCTTAATCTTTCTATGAAATTGGACTAAAGATGCAGATTCCGGAAGTTTATTTTTTTTATGAAGTTCTAAGTGTTTATTTAAGTAGTTCTAGTTATTAAATTCAAAACTACTCAATTTTACATTGCTGAAACTGTTAAAAATTTTGCAACAAAAACAACAAACAGAATTTTTTTCAGCAGAATTGAACAATCAATCTCTTTCAACTCTTTCATTGTTTAGCAAGATTCGACAAAAGTACATCTAAAAAGATTTACGTCCATTTTTGTCTTTTGGGAAACAAACTGGAAACCAGGTTTTCATAATGTCCAGGACCATTTTATATTCAGGCTTGAACTTTGGATTTCAATAAGGGACTTGGGCATAATCCGAAATCATCAGGCACAGCTACATGCGTATTTAAAATTTCTGCAGTAGATTTCATTAGTATTTCTTCTGTTTTTCGACCAGCCGCATTGAAATTAAAATTAATTCCCGAGTGAAAACACTTTCTAACTCTTTCTGATTATTAGGTTCTTTTGGTAATTTCAGTGGTAGCTGACACGTTGATGGACAACTAGTGCTAGTAGCGACAGCTTGGATATTCTCTGGATTTTGTAAAAACTGAGTAATTTTAAAGTTATTGCTCATTTAAATTTCCTCTCACTTCACACATTTCATTAAATTCTGATACCCAGACAGTTTTTTTCTGTTTTTCTTCTAATAACTGGGGGAAATGAAAACAGAAATAGTGGAAGTAAAAATAAAAGTAGAAAATAAGAACTACTGCGTAAAACAAAACACTCGGAAAGTCACTCTTTGAAATATTTTATCTTACCTCTGAAAAACTGAGTATATCTTAAACCATTGCTTGGAAAAATATGAACTATTAGATTAATACCAAATAATTCAAGGAGGTGGTGTTAATGTTTTGTTTATTAAAGTAAATAAATCAGATTTATCTATATAAGACGTCATGAAATAAAGAAATATTTTCCTTCTGTTTTCCGTATAGTTAAAAATCGAAAAATGGGCAGTTTTCGATTTCGTAATACCTTGTATATTTTTACTTCACTTTAAATCTCAAATAGGTATATTTTAAAATCAGTGGTACTCCGTAAATATATCAATACTTTTTTCTCGAAAGATAATAATGTTTAGTTTATTAAACAAAGGGTTTATGTAAAAAGCTAACTTAAATTTAACATAATATGTAGCTGCATTTACCTTTCTTGTGGTAGAATAACAATAAAATGTAAGAATGAATGTAGAATAACAATAAAAAGAAGCAATAACCCCCCAAAATCAGAAAAAAGATAAATGTTGCTCAAATTACTACAATTGCAACAGTAGGTACAAAATAAGGATTAAGCAATTTGTTGAACGCGTCTGCGGCGCAGGCTTTTACCCTTACATACGCATCGGCATTGCGTATTTTCGTTCACATATATTTACAAGATCAGCTCAATTTATGTCAAAAACTGCAAAAAGCATTAACTGATAAAAACACTTTAACTGACACTTTTACTGATAACTTTTGGAGAAAATGTAGCATCATCGGTTGAAATTCTAAGCTATATCGTTGTCAGCAACATAGCGGTGTGCACAAAAGAATTATGGAGATTTCCCTAGATATCAGCCTGTCGTTAATCACAATTTGAACCTTGTCGTAAACTACGCTGCGAACAACAATTTAATCAGGGCAAACTTATTAAATACGTACCTTAATTTGTTTTTAATTTTAAGATAATAAATAGTGTTCAGAAATATATTTGGTATCCAATGTGTTTAGTATTTCGCTTCACTTGCAGTGTTAATTTTGTATAACAAGTTGTTGACTAATGCTCAGTTGTCAGCCCAAGCCCACGAAATTCCTCGTGGCAAAGAGCTCAAGATACGCCTTGCGTTGGCAACAGCCTTGAGCACCTTACACGTGACAGTACGATTTAGCTGAGTTTGCCCCCAATTTAGATGGAGAGCACCGAGACGGGGGAACGGGTCTGAGCGTCTCGCATCCCTCCTCCCCTACCGGCAACCTCTCGAGAGGACTTTCTGCTCACCGTATATTTAGAGTGCCCCCATGCCTCACGAATATTTTATATTTACAAATTTCCATGCCTTCTATGGGATTCGAACCCGAGCCCTGCGGCAGTGCAGTCAGTAACGCTAACCACGATATCGGTTGGGCGGCTTTTCATACCTTAAATATATGTATAATTATTCAACAAATATGTTTAAGTTTGATGTTTAACAAAGCACGAAATGTTTGCACATTTAGACACATTAAAAGATAAAACGTAATTTTGTGTTTGTTTTTTTGTTTTTTCATATTATTATGTTAATAATGCTTCATTTTAAGTGTTAACCATAAGCAATTTCCCTTTAATATCATCATTGCATAAAGGCGCCCGCTAGACATTTGCACGGCGGCGCCGATCAGGCTTGGCGCGGGCCTGCCAATCCTAGAAAAAATTGCTCGGGGTATTAGTATTGTCGATTGGCAATAAAGTACAAAAGCTGGAGAAATATTTTTTCTGTAAGGGGAATCAAAGTTAGAAAAATTACATTTATGAGAGAAACAAATTAAAAACTATTAATCGCCTTCAGTTTAATGATTCAAATAGGGAGGGTTAGAACTTAAAACATTAAGCCGGATGATTAATGTGGACTGAACACGTTTCATTCTTCCTGCCACTATGAGATTCAAACCGCCACTATTGTCCTTATCTACAAATTAAAATTTCTAAAAATCTCATATTGACAAGAACTACCCCGATGCCATTCGAGGCTAAACTAGTTTAAAACAAACAACTAAATAAAATTCAAAATGATATAGAAACAGAATTTACATAAAGATAAAAACCTTCAGAAACTGTGCACAAAAGATTCGAAAACGTTATTATTTTTAATAAATTAAGAAAACGCACAAATGACTCCTATTAACACTATCATATATAAAAATGAAGCTCAATTATGTGGAACTGCGAGAACTTAAAAATGTTTTAAGTAATAAAATGCGAAGCCTTGGCATGTTTTGCCCCATTTTTCTCGCATTTGCCACTCTGCTTCTGGTTTTCGGTTTCTGAATATGATTTTTCCGAATTGAATATGAGATGAAATTTAAACGTATTATTTACTATATATATATATAGAGAGAGAGATAGATAGATAAATGATAAACAGATAGATATAGATATAGATAGATAGTATGCGCAATAAGCTGCATTCGACAAAAATAGTAAGTGCATAAGGGTAAATTTGCTAAGTTTTAGAATTTTAATTAATGAACTCCATTATATAAAGCAAATACATCAAATAACTACTTTGTGAAAATAATTATAAAAGAAAATCACATACTTCTACAATGGAAACTTGAAAAAACAATAACGTGCTAAAAAAGAAGCTGCAGAAAATGAAACTAGCTTACAACTTCACTCGAAAGAGAAACTTGACTGATTTTATTAACCACGCTTCTAAATTTTATCATTTGCGTACCCAAAATACTCCCTAAAAGTTATTACCACGAAACACCTCCAAAAAGTTAAAATAATATCCCTAAAAATTATTTATGGAAATACAGAGAAAACTTCTAAGAGGACAGAAACAAAATTTCCTTCAATGTAACATTATTTATCTTCGTAATTCTTTAACTAATATGTTATGAAATTTACGAACTGATAAAGTTTTGTTTTTCTTTATAGTTGTCTCTGCCATACGAAGATGAACCAAACAGGAATGATATATATCAACAATACAATGTTTCGAATCTTAAGGAACAAGTACCACAGGTTAGTTTAAATGTCGAGAATGAAAGCAGTTTTTGTTTTCAGTAATTATTTACTGATACTAAAAGTAGCAGAATGTAACACTTCATTGTACCACCTTGTACCATTTCATTGCGTCATTTCTACATGTAGTATATTCCATTAAAAAATCTACTTATTTTTTGTTTCCTCTACTTGCCTTTATATTTTTGCCATATAGTTTTGAATCCTTTAAATATAAACTGTTGGCTATTAAAATTGCTACACCAGGAAAGAAACTAAATAACAGAATCTTATTTATTATAACAGGAGGAAGAAATGATTAAATTTGCAGGTGGTTTGTGCTACAAATCCAGCTGGGCATCGAGTCAAATTGAGCTTGGTGACAGATTCGGGTAGTTCATTCCATTTTATTTTAACTGTGCACTAGAATTTATCAACCGTAGTGGCTGGCGAGAGCTGGCATACTCTCGGCAAAGCGTGATAAGATGTTTTCAATGTGTGGAACATACTAGCCTGGGCAACAATCGAACAACTACTGTATCTGTCAGACTTGCTGCTATACATGGCCGAAATACTATTAATATAAACATGTCCCATTTTAGATACTAAGCCTACGTCCATACATAGTTTGGACTTTTGCCCATATGAGGCAAACAGGTAATGAACTAGCTGATCAGCTGGCCAAATCAGCACTATTAAATATCACTATTAGCTTAACTTATTTTTCACTACCTATATCATATTTAGAGAGACAATTACTCAATAAACTCATAAATCAATAGCAGCAAAAACTTGACGACTAACCTATAAATACTTCCAAGAAAACTCAACAAATCCTCAATTATAAAAACATTTTTCATTGGACACGGCCTGTCTCATCGTATCTATACAGCTCTAGGGCTAAAAGATACAAACATCTAGATTTCCAATTCACTGGCCGCATCTGAGCATTATGCATTTTCTTGTCAACTTACGAATCCTTTACAGCATCCATCAATAGACCGCATTCTTTGTTGCGGCGACAATGTTATAAAAATACCTCAGTTCAATTTTAATCGGACAAAGCATTTCAAATTGCTTCTGAAATAAAACATTAGCTAATTTCCTTCTTTATTAAATAGTGACATGTTTTTGCACTTCTTATAAGAAGCATAACATTAAATTTATACAAACAACGAATGTTCAGTTGCCAGTTTCAACTGAGAAAACTGCTGTACAATCTTGATGGCGTTACTTATACCTGCTTTTGTGTGCATCAGAGTGCTAATCATTTAACTATTCCAGCATGGAGCAATTTCCAGCAAAGCTGGCGTTTGCTGCATAAGGCCTTGGTGGTGAAACAGTTACAATGGCCGGCAATATATTTATTTAAAAAAACTAGAAAGAACGCGAATTGAACAGACAAGGAAGATTTTCCAACCTTGAAAACACTCAAGCTTTTTCAAGTGAGTGCGTGAGAAACGCAAGTTGAATTTTGTCAATCAGTCTGGAAAAAGGGGGAAAATTGCCCCTACCCTTTTTTGTGCAGAGTATGTAGAGTCATTAGTTTTTTTGAAGCAGGAAAAAGGAAAAATGAGCAATGCCCTCGCCGGGACACGAATGTCGGACCTCTCGAATACTCGCCGAATGTGCTGACCATTACACCACGAAGGCATTCTGAGAAGGTGGGAGAAATACCTTATATACTCCCCCTTTTAAAGGGCGAACGGGTATTAGGGAACCAAATCGCCAAATCCTGGTGGTGGAGAATCATCATCCACCACCTTTGTTAGTTCGGGTGCTACTGTAGAGGTATTATGGTGTTTTTTTTTTTTTTTCGAAACAAGGAAATCGAAGAAATGAGCAATGCCCTCCCCTCTCCAGGACTCGAACCTCTCGAGTACGCATCGAGTGTGCTGACCATTATACCACGAAGGCATGCTAAGAAAGCGGGAGAAATGCCTTATAAGTGTACCATATTAAAGCAGAAGAAGCCAGTAAAGGAAAAACGGTCATCCAAGGGCAGTGGAACAATATTAAAAAACAAATTTCTGTAAATAAAAGGACGGAGAAGCAGTAGCTGATATGGTTGAAGCAGAAGCAACTCGAGAAAAATGCCGAAACAACTCGAGGGAAATGTCGTGCAGTTTGCCCCATCATGTTCGAGGCAAATCTTGGCAAGTTTGAAAAGTTTAAAAGTCGAACTGGAGCTTGCTCCGTCTTCAGGCATATTGACGTAGTGAGCTCAGATACAAAGGCAGCTGAGGGGTTCCCCTAAACGCTTCCGACACCGATAGATGCCAAAGGGTACATCGCCTAGTAAGTCTTCAGCTGTGACGAGACAGGGCTCTTCTGGAAAAAAGATGCCACTAAAGGACTTACATAATGGTAAAGGAGACAGAGATATCAGACCACAAACACATGAATTAGATTGAACCTCAACCACCTAGTGCAAATGCTACAGATGATACGAAAATAAAGTCTCTGTTTATATACCATTCATAAAACACAACAATTTTAAAGTCCATAAAATTACAAAAGAAAATACTCCAGGTTTTGTGAAGGACAAATCCGAAGGCGGGGGTCACCTAATAGCTGTTTGGGGATTACATCAATCCAATGTTTGGTCCTGCTGTTAAAAAATATATCGATATTAAATGAACCTACATCTTCAAATCCTTCGTACTCGACCATGTTCTTAAGCATCCACCGAACATCGAAGACGACATCTAAGAAGAGTTCAAGTTCATTAAGGTTGTCTATCTTGCCCCCAGCACCACCCCTGTCCTACAGCCCAAAGATAAGCAGATGATTTTAAATTTTAAAAAACTCGTTACCGAACACCTGTTTCTCCGCTGTCTTGTTGTGACGAGAGCAACGGTCCCACCATTCACAAGTTCTGCAAAGAATATAATAGTACTGCAATAGGTTTAAAAATTATCGAGGTGGCAGTGCAGAAGGTTTCAAGGAAAACATGAACTCTGACTGAAGGAAGGTATAGTCTGAGATTATGCCCGAAAGTGATTTTACAGAATTCAAACCCGAACCCGTAAAGGTTGTGCCGGATGAGAATGTGACTGTCAGGAAAGCCATGGGTAAGGAAATGGATGAACAAGAAATAAACAAACTCGCTCAGCATCTTTCCGAGGCAAACCAGACTCAAAGAACTTACAAAGGAGGCGTTAAATGAGTTACTGATCGAAAAGTACGAAAAGATTTTATAGATGACACTTCTTTAATACGTTTAAGAAGTATTCTTAAAAGAACGATGAAACAAACTTCTTTCGATAAATTTATGTTTGAAACTCAGCTTAGATGAAAGCCAGGAAGGAATGGAGGAAACATGTGGAAAAAAAACAGTAAAGAATAATGCAGGTATTACGTCTATAAATAAGTACAGTAATTAAACTTTTAAACCAGTTGATTTCTTTACATTCTCTTTTATATGTTTGCATTTTGTTTTATGAAGTTTTTATTAGTTTTATAAAACACAGTGCATTTGTTTACATATCAAATTCTATAATAAAATACTGAGGGGCCTATTTAGGCATCTGGAACAAATGAATGGCATTTAAATGTGGGAAAAAGTATTTCAGGATGCACGGCTTACGAGCTCGGTCACCAATGAACTTGTATGCTGAGGTACACGCATACGTTTGCTTTTTATGAAATGCAACTTGTTATTATTTTGTAGTTTTTCCAAGCTGAGGGTAGCTTTTGCTTAGTTCGCAGTCAAATCCATTGTCTCTAAAAATTATGGTGACACTGAGTTAAACTTTTGACTCTTAACTATGTTTTTATTTGTAGGTACAGATACGTACAGCATGGTCTTGTTGTCAACACTAACAGCCCGTAATTTGAAATTAAACATTTTACTGAAGAAGATGTTTAACTGAAAAGTCTGATTTTTAGGATTTAAAAGAAGGAAAGGGAAATTACGGTTGACAAAGTAACATATAAACGTCCCCGCCTGATCAGTTTCAAAAATTATTAAAAAATCTCCTCTGAAAGAGGATTCACGGATATTTCATCAAATAATAAATCAGGAAGAGGGGAGGGAAATAACCTAAAGGCTCAGTCATCTATCATACGATTAAAAAAAAGGTTATGAAATTCTGACAGGGTATAAGACGAAAATAGATGTAACTTTGAGTGCTTCCAAAATAAATTTAGGTAAGTGAAAAACATCCAGCATTATTATTGGGAGAAAAAACTTCTAATGTTAGGTCGTGACAGAAACATTTAAATGGAACTCAAGACCTTTTTACGTAAATCGCTGGTAATTCCAGTATCCGTAGAAAAAATCACGAAACCTCACCCGCAACCAGCCATTCGCCCTAATACACTTCAGGATTCTTGCGGTCAAAGGTTTCGATGCTCTGACATCAGTGGTCACGCAGCTCTGAAATTTGTAATTCAACTCGTTTCGCTCTTTCTATTATAAAATTATTTCTAAAATTCTCATTTTCTGACCTAATTCTTTAAAGATTAAATTACCATTAGTTCTATTTAAGAGTTCATTTTAAATTACTCGATATTGAAAAGCAAAATATGTATCTCTTAGGCTTTATCCGCTCATTATTTTTTATATTTTCTTTGGATGACTCACTTAGCGAATTTCCAAATTTTCAAAACTGCGTTTTGAAAGTCCCTAATTAGAAATGTGGCGCCAGTCCCACTAACTTTTATATTTTTAATTCCCTATCTAAGCAACTAAAGTTTCCCTACTTCGCATTACTAGGTTAATTGATTCATGCATATTTTTTCTAGAACATTGAGAGTTCAAACCTGGAAAATTTATCTTGTAAGATATCTGAATAAAAAGGATTATCTGGTTGGGCTGTCGCCATATTTTGGTCAGAAAATATATCACAAGGAGAGCACTCTATATGTGAGAAAAAAAGAAAATAAAAGAATTCTTTTCAGCTTTCTGTTTCTGAGATCATAGATCCTATTTTATCGCTTACGCCACACAAACAATCTTAACAAATACAGGTAAGGTACAAAGTATCTTCCATGAGCACCTCTTGTAAAATTTTAGAGTTTCAATAACTTTTATTTTTCGATTAATGCAGAGACTATGGCTGCTGTAATATGATATTCTAAATTTGCTCATACGTGGATATTAACATGATTTAGATGCAATTACGCTCCAAACGATATTAATTGTCATTCCAGTAATTATCGCATTTTGCTCATCGGTCAAATAAATATGTATTAAAGAATAAATAAACATTTCTAAGCAAAAATAAAGAAGGCTTTTAGAGCCACATTGCATTTGCACTTTCCATTGCATTTCAGATACGGAAAACAATTATAACACTTTTGATCGCCCTTCCCTTCCCTCTCAATAAATTGCAATATAAGTTTTGTTGAAATAAGAGTAAATGTTTACCATTTTCTTTATTTTAAGTGTATAAACTTTGTTATTATTGGGCGCTATTATCTCTCAAATGTTATATATTAAGAGAAACGTTAAACGTTTTTTTTTGTGTGCTAAAAGAGGTGGAATAATTTCAACTATTTTTTCAATAGGTTGACTGGTATAAATACGTCACAGGATTACTGAATGATGGAGTTATTAATAACGAAGTATATATTAATGTTCCAGTTTTCTTCGAAAATTTTATACAAAGAACAAGCAAGAGGTAAGACAGTTATCCAAAAATTACATTTAACTCTAATCGAAATCTATTTATCTATGCCTTATGAATAAACCACTAAAACTAAAATTCTCAAAAAGTTACATGAAATAAAGTTAGCAACGTTGTTATTTAGGATTATAGCACAATTGATGTATATAAGAAATGAAACTTCTTTCATTTTCCTGATGACTGCCTGAAAAATGCGCTTATCTAGTAACATTACGTAGGGAATTTTTCATAGGCTAAGAATGTTATGCTAGTGCTACAAATAATGAGTAGAAAATTAATGCTACGCATAACAGTTAAAGTAGTTTTAAACTCATGTAGTTAAATATTAAAGGTCATTATTCAATTTATCTCTTTTACAAAACTGTACTGGTAGTTTTTCATAAAAAATATAATCTAAAAAAGATTAGAAAAGGTATGATGAGTAACTGCATGAGGTTACCTATATTAAAATTATTGAATTAATTACCAAATTGTAAAATAATTTTCTTTTAATTTGTTTACCTGATATTATTTTTTAGACTATATTTTTCATGAAAATCGCCAGTATGTCTTTAATAAAAGAGATTAATAAAATAATGACCTTTAATAGTTAACTGCATAAGTTTAAAATTCTGTTAACTGTTATGCGTAGAATTAATTTTCTGTTAATTTTCAGTTTTAAATGCTTAACTTTTCGTCTTGCTCTTTTAGCAAAAATTTATAATATGATTTATCAGGACTCGTATTTCTTTTTATATGTTTCGCGAACATGACGAGTCCTGGCTGGACAGTGAGTTGACTACAAACTATGTCCTATGGAGTAGCAAAGACTACAAGATGAGAAGGGTTAACCCTTTATTTTTTTTCACGTTTTCACAGTCGCTCCCGCATTCCGGGATACAAAGACCAACCACTTGTGTTCTGAACGTAAAAATATGAGACTAATAACTAACTAAAATTTAAAAAAGAGCTAATTTTCAATATTTTACACAGAGTACTAACACTAAGACTGGCCTTTTAAATTACTACGTCTGTAGTAAGCAAACTGCGGAAAACTACAATACATCTTTAGCTTTCAAGAAGACTAAATCCTCTGGCCTTAAAGGCGGACAGTAACTGATGGCAAGCTCGCGTGAAGACTCGTGGCAAGATGGCTCACTCGCTCTCCTTCTACTACCTTCTTCTACGCTCTTGGCAAAAAGCCACAACTTAAGTACTTAAAAGTTAGCAAGTACAATTTGCATAAACATATTCACATGTTAATTCTGGCCGGAAGTGGATAATAAGAGATGATAGTAAAATTTTAAAATAAAATAAGCGTTAGTCAAACTTAAGATCCTTACGGATTCAAAAATATGAAATATGTTGCTAAAAATATTTCTTATTCCTTCTGGCACTCAAAATCATTATGCAAATATACATTTACTAGTTTTTGAGGCGTTAAAACATATGTCTGCGGTGTTATCATCGTGGGATGATTTGTAGGGGCTTCATTTTTTTACTACGATATTTTCTACGACAACGTTTTAAAATGGCGATGCTTTTGAACCGCTTTATTTTTTATGACAATGTCTTAGAATTGCGATGTTTTTTCTTTGCTTTCTTTTCTCTCACGGTATTTCGTACGACGGTGTTTTATCCTCAGTGTAAACGTGTTTTCACCTGTAACAGGCAAAAAATGAACGTCGGGCTTTGTTTTAAAGTCAGAAAATATATTACGTAGTTTTAATTCATGTGAATAAGTATATCTCCATAGTCTCTTCCATGTATAGGTGATCAGAGGATATGAGTTAAGTCTAAATTGTCCAAAATGATTGATGAGGAAGCTAAGCCTTAAGATTCTGGTTTTAATAAATTATTCGTTTCAAAAGTCAAAGAATGGTTACAACAAGATTAATATTTGATTGAGAAGATGATTGTAGATATGTTTGATGTTAATGATAAGGCGATTCATCAAATTTTATCGAAAAATTTGGGGAAATGGAAAACTGCTCTTAATTTTGTACTCCATCTTCTGTCTAATCGCAGAAATCATGATCGTTTCGAATACTAAAAAGATATTTTTAAATGTTTAGAGAAATAAACATTTCCGAAAAGACAGTTGTTGTGGAAATGAAATAACTGTTTTCCCTCTAATTCGATCACACAAATAAATGCCAAAGGTTTTAGTGGAAGTTACCGACATTCAGCAAACGAAAGAATATCATCTTTAAAAGTTAAAACAGAAGATAGTATTAATGTGCTTCTATCACAGTAATAGAACTCTCATCATGCATTTTTTTCCGTTTGAATTCGTAAGGAAATATGAATGCAACCTTTTATTTAAGTATTTCGAAACGTCTGTGTATTTTGGAGTGATATCAAGTATTCAGCATTTAGCATTTGTTTTCTTCTCAACATTAACACATTGATTCAAACAAATTCAAAAACGTGTATGCTTAATCATTGGCCTTACTCGGTGGACCTATCTCCTTGCAGTTATTTTCTATTCCCAAACTGAATTTACATCTAAACAGCGCCTCTTCGACGATGCTGAAAACATCTAGAACGTGTAACACACACTATTAAAACAACATGACAATAAGATTTGTATAGGTCGTTTTGGGCTTTCTTAGATTGTACCATTCACTGTAACAATGTAAAAGTGATTTACATTTAATAAGAAACAAATAACATACTTTTCTATTGTTTATATTTGATTTTATAAACTCAGTCTCAATTTATAATGGTCAGAACGTATGTTACATTCCCTTCCTTTGATCCATGCAAATATATCGAAGTACTGTTTCGAAGAAATCAAGCAATCTTATTCAAACAGACGTGTTGAGGAAAAATAAAGATATATTTTCCTCATAATTACAGAAAAAACACATTATATTTCACAACAAATCAAAATTTTCAGTTGTAAATCTGAGTAAAATTCTACACCAACTGATTCACTGTTAAAACATTTCTAAATTATTTAACATTTAATTGAAGTTGAAAGTGAAAACCGTTTTGAGAAATATCTATCCCTTATGTAATGAATGCTATTAATGTATAGAGAATACCTCATGAAAGAGAGTTTGGTGTTACGCAATCAGATTAACCATGAGCGGTATATATTAATATTTTACATTCTGAATAGCTCAGAAAATACGCCATTAATATAAAGCTCAAATTATCTCATCACTCATACTGAATGACTCAAATGAATAATCTCCTTCCTTAGATAATGAAAGCTATTAATCCTAATTACGTACATCTTCTAAGCGATAAACGTACCGTTTCTTTGTATACTTTTGTCAATTTTGTTCATCTCTATTAGCTTTTTCATTATTTCTTACGAAACATGGCAGATATAATGAGCAAAAGATCACTCATAAGCTCGATCATTCAGGAATCATTCAGCATCAGAAATCGCCGTACTGGAGAATAGCATAAAGAATGAAACTATTTTATACTTCAAATTTTAGCTATGTTCTTAAGACAATTCTAAACTCCACACCAGTTTTATCATTATCTTAGTGAGGGATAGATGGGGTTTTTTATGCGATAAGCCAATGAGCGGCGAGCAGTAAAGTCCCTGAATACTGGTAGTTCGGCCCGGGTTGGAATTCAAGTGAAAGGACTAGCTCCATGGGTGTTTCATGGTTTTTCCCATCTGTAACGTGTATACGAGTCAGGTTTCCTTATAAATTCCTCCACTAAGGCATCCCTCCCCTTAAGCAGATAGTCCTCGAATGCTTAGCCATGATTAAATAAACCAAAACAAACTTTTGTTCAATATGAAAGCTAACAAAAAAACCCTTCAAACATTTTATTATATGTTCAAAGTGAATTTATCTCACAGGCGGAACTTGTAGCTCCAGCGTCTTTTCATCTCAGAAAAATTATAATCCAGTTAAATCGATTCTAATAAAGTAAACCGTTTTGGAACTAAAGCATTTTTTCTTCAGAGAATAATATTATTGAATTTATGGTAGCCTTGACTTAAATCTTCAACATCGGATGGGTTTGTTGATAACGTATACGATGGAATTGTATACGTAATTCCATTGTATACGTATGCCTTTGATGACGTATACGGAATTGTATATGTTATCAACTGTTATACGGAATTGTATACGTTATCAACTGTTATACGGAATTGTATACGTTATCAACTGTCGTCACATCATTAAAATGTATATGACAGTTATAATGTTTCGTAGTTATCGATACTTCGAAACAATAATCTGCTTTATGAACGATCTTACGTAGAGAAGATGTTACTAGCTACTATATAGCATCTAAACTTTAAAATGCATCTTAGCATCTAATATTTAAAAAGATTGAGTTTAAAATGTTTTTGAATCTCTGATTTTAAATTTCTGAGTTTAATTCCTATAATGCTTCTGATTACTATTAGAATTTTTGAAACTGTATTCGATCACATTTATGTTTCGAAAATGAATCAAATTAACTCTTTTTAATAGCACATATTTGATTTTCCTTCGGAACGTAATGCACAAATCCTTTTCTAATAATTTGTATTTAAATGTATATTGTGTCAAAGAAAAGTTCCTTGATCCATATGTATGTCATAGTTATTCACACATCTTTCAATGCAGCAAAAACACTTTATTATTTTTTTTTCTAAAGGACGAAATTTCAAAATAACTGATCACGAATGTCAGTACAAAAATCAAAGACTCTCTCTCAAAATCTAAGAAATTGTTCTATGAAGTAAAAGGAGTAATTTTTCTCTCCATTTCTTAAATTACGTATACACAGGACATTACGAAAACATTTACTTTTAGGTTTTGCTTTTAGTTCTTGGGGGTTAAATTTATATTTTTACAGCAAAAATATTGCAAATGGAATAAAAAAAGTTATGGTAGATACCTTATCAGTGTAGAAGTTGAAACATTTAATATAGTAAAATGTTCATTCACCAAAAAGAAATTACAATTTTGTAAGGTTTTAGTTAAACTAACCAAGTTTATTTTAATTTAAATCTTTTCTATCTCCTCTCTGCTTCAACTTCCTGTCAGAAGAAGCGCGCGTTTTTAGCTTATGCTAATTTTTGAAGTTCAGCCAAGCACTATTTAAGACAGAGGTAGAAACCTCTCGGTGTGTGAGAGCTTTGCCTCAGATCACGGTCACGCTGCTCAACTTTCGCCTGACCAGCTAGCAGTTTAAATTTATAAGCCATAGTGCTTACTACGTGATTGCTTTGTAAAATAAATTAAAGTGCGGTAGTATTTAGTATATCTTGCTACGCACCCTTTTCGGTAGAGGCCAACTTCCGCGAATTGCTCTGCGAAGCAAAGTTTAATTTAAGTTCTATTTTAATTTATTTAAATTTATTTGATTGTTAAGTTCGACCAAAGTGTGGTCTGTTACGTTCTGTATCTCTCCCGAATTGGGAGGTTTGTATTTAATAGTGATTGAATAAAAGAGGATTTCAAATCCCTTCACGTGCAGTTATTCTCCAGCCCAGCAGTTACATCAGAACATAGCGTACCTTCCGCTCCCTGTTCCAGTTCAGGACTTAGAACGTAAGGATAAGAACCCTTTACAGAATTTACAATGTTCTCAAAGAATACACACAGAATGCTAAGTCCTGATAATGGCGCCCGCGCAGAAAGAAGAGGATGGCCTCAGCAACAAGAATACGAACCTGAGACACCTGCTGTACCTGTCCAGAATCCTGAGATAGCACCTCCTGGCATAGAAGGATTCGGCTACATCGTACAAACCATGCGAGCAGCCATGAAGCCAGCGGCAAGTTTTGACGGCAAGACAGCCGTAATCAATTTCCTGGAAAAGCTAGACTCCCACTTCATGCTATATCCAGTCCACGAATTTCAGAAAGTCGCTCTTGCTACCAGCGCTTTGAAGGGCCAAGCGCTAAGTTGGTTCAAGTGCATCGGAAAGAATCTCTTGGGGGAACCAGGAAGCCCCACATACACGTATGAAAATTTCAAGAATTCTCTAGTGAAAGCATTTCCCGTGGTGCGAGATCGAGCCAGATTGGAAGCTGAACTGTTTAGCCGATACCAAGAAAGAATAGAAGATTTGTCTAATTTTATTTTGAGGAAAATTCAAGTTTTCAAGCTTTTGTATGGAAGTCGCCCGGATCCTGAAATTATTCAAGTTATACTTCCTAGGCTACTGCCCCAAGTTCAAGATTTCATCGAACTAAGAAATCCAACAACATTAGACAGATTATTTGAGCTCGCGGTACAATTTGAAAGCCGAAGAACAGCCGACAACGAACGACGACGCCAATTTGAGCGAAGAAGTCAGTGGAGTTCGCCAAGACCGCAGCAAAAGCAAAATCAAAGTTACGGGAATAAGGCGAAGCAATGGCCGAAGAAAGATGTGTCTCCTAAAGCGAGCGGCGAACGAAGGGAATTTAATAGAAGAACAAGCAAAGATTCCGAGGGCAACCAGAAGAAAAAGAATTTAAACTAAGAGGGATTTCTTCGAGGAAGGTGAAGAAGTCCGAAGCAGCGCAAAACCCTTCCAAAATCAATTTAAACACCGTGGTCGTTAAGAATTTGAGTTTGCCGAAGATTGAAGTTCTAATCAACAACATACCGGCGACAGCCCTCTTGGATACAGGAGCCCAAAGCAGCTTCGTATCGGAAAGATTCTTTAAGAAGCACTTTCGACGTTACAGAATTTTTAGTGCAAGAGACACGGATGTCATAGCGGCCCAAGGAGAAAAATGTAGCTGTTTAGGAAAAGTACCATTGTTCGTGCGTATCAACAACGAACAGGTAAGAATCCTGTTTTATATTGTGCGTAACCTGCAGACTTGTATTATTCTAGGTGTGGACTTTTTTAGTTTGGCAGAAGCAAAAATTGATTTCAAGGGGGGAGAACTAACATTAAATATGAAGCCAATTGAAGCGAAGAATGATAAGCCCCCGCAGCTGGACTTGGAACATTTACAAGCAGAGGAAAAAGAGAAAATCCAAGGTCTGGTAAGTCACTTTGCGAATTTATTTAGTGATGTACCAGGCTTTACGCAGGTGGTGAACCACGACATTGACACGGGGGACGCTCAGCCAGTTAGGCAAAAGCCATATAGATATGATAGGACAAAAGAGGAAATAATTGAACATCATATTAAAGAGATGTTAAAGAATAAAATCATCACGCCAATTTCTAGCAGTTATGCTAGCCCCGTTGTCCTGTGTAAGAAAAATAATGATTACCCGATTACGCACCCGAAGCGGTGGCGTTTTGCTATAGATTATCGCAAGTTAAATTCAGTTACAAAATATCCTGTATATCCGTTGCCGATAATTGAAGAAATTATTCGAAATATTTCGTCTACAAAATACATGACTACATTAGATCTCACGAGTGGCTATTTTCAGATTGGGGTAAAACCCGAGGACGTACACAAAACCGCGTTCATAACGAAATCTGGTACGTACGCATTTCTTAGAATGCCGTTCGGATTATCCGGCGCGCCGGCAACGTTCCAAAGATGTATGGACATCGTCTTAAGACCAGTCCTTGGTAAAAGCACTTTCATATATTTAGACGATATTATAATTACGAGTAGTACTCTAGAACAACACTTACAAGATTTAAGAAAAGTATTTTCATTGTTAAACGAAGCTGGTTTAAAGATAAATGCGTCTAAATGTAAATTTGCCGCAAAAGAGTTACGTTATTTAGGATTTAAAATTTCCCAAAAGGGAATCGAAACGGATCAGTCAAAAATAGTAGCCATTAGAAATTATCCTGTTCCTAAAACAGCGAAGAAATTATCGTCGTTTCTCGGGATGTGTTCATATTACCGGGCTTTCATTAAAGACTTTGCAAAAATAGCTGAGCCACTGCTAAAGTTGAAAAGAAAAAAAGCTAGGTTTTCGTGGTCAGCAGAAGCCAACTTGGCGTTTCAAAAATTGAAAGACGCATTGACTCAAGCTCCCGTCTTAAAATTTCCAGAAGGGGATAAGGGATTAGAGATTTCAGCGGACGCTTCAGATTTCGCGATTGGTGCAGTGCTTTCCCAAAATGGTCAGCCCGTGGCTTTTTTCAGCCGAACATTAAATGAAACCCAAAGAAACTATTCCGCAACAGAGAGAGAAACTCTCGCAGTGTTAGCATCAGTACAGAAATTTCGTGTGTTCTTTGGAAGTTCTCCAGTAACTGTATATACCGACCACGCGGCGGTCACTAGACTCTATTCTGGAAAAAATTTATCACCCAGATTAATAAGGTGGGCTCTCAAATTACAGGAATATAACCTAATAATTAAACATACGCCGGGAAAAGAAAATGTTGTGGCAGATGCTTTAAGCAGAATTAACTTAGATGAAAATGGAAGTGTAATTAAGATAGCCATGTTAACATCCAAAGTATTAGATTCTCGTGAAACAGTAATAGCCGAACTCAAAAAAGATCCGGAGTTCAAAAATATATACAATTATTTGGCCGACCCTGAGAATTTCAATCATCCGGATATTGTGCCGATAAGAAATAGGGCCGAAAATTACGAATTAATTGACGGACTGTTATTCTATACGAAAGCTACTAATGAGAATCATGAATATAGACCGGTTATCCCAGCTAGCATGAGGTTGAATGTATTAGAAGAGTTGCATGATTGTGCCATTTCGGCTCATTTAGGTATAAGAAAAACTGTTCAGAGAGTTCGCGAGGCAGTTTTCTTTCCAGAACTGCAAAAGTTTACTAGGGCGTATGTCCAGTCGTGCCCAACATGTCAATTAAATAATTATGTTAATTTCCGCCCGGCCGGGTTCCTAAATAGTATTAAATCAGAATTCCCAAATCAAATAATAGGCATCGATTTACTTGGACCTTACCCTCGAAGTAAAGTTAATAAAAGCCGATATCTTTTAGTTATAGTGGATCATTTTAGCAAATGGTTAGAGTTAATTCCGTTAAAACGCGCGTCTGCAAAAATTGTAGTAGATTCAATTCTAAATAAGTATATTTTAAAATACGGGGCGCCCCTAAAAGTTATTTCAGACAATGGTCCTCAGTTTGTTAGTAAAATGTTTGAGGAAATGTGTGCAAAACTGGGCATACGTCATCTAAAGATGGTCCCGTATCGTCCGCAGTCAAACATAGCGGAACGGGTGAATAGAAATGTAGTGAAAATAATTCGTAGTTATGTGAAAAACTATCACTCTACCTGGGATAGCCATATAAATGAATTTGCATTTGCCCTTAGGACCGCCAAACACGATACTACACAAAAAACACCCGCTGAACTCTTCTTAGGAAGAAAGATCTTGACCCCCCTAGATAAACTGTTCTTTGTACAGGAAAGGGCAGAAGAATTTAAAATGAGTGATATACAAAAGTTAATACGGGAAGCGACGGAAAATATAGAAATGGCCCAAAGAAAACAGAAATTGTACTATGACCTAAAAAGAAGAGAGGTCAAGTACAATGTGGGAGATGAAGTGTTGAAGATTAAACACAACTTGTCAAATGCCCCAGAGGAAAAGGTGGGGAAATTTTTTCCGCGTTTTGAAGGCCCGTTCACAATTGAACAAATTACGGGGGCAGTGGTTATATTAAAAAGAAATGATGGTCAAACGCTCAAAGCGAATGTGGACCAAATAAAACCGTTCTATAATCGCAGCAAAATGGCTGTATTTAAAGATTCGTTTCAGGATCCGAGGCAATCGACTAGCCAGGAAGATATACGTCAGCAAAAACAGCAGGAACCAGCTACAACGGCATCGAAATGTCAGAAGAAGAAAGCTCCCCCCCAACAAAGAAATAAGAACCAAAAAGGTGGTTTCAAAAGAAAGTCTCACGATGCAGGTGAACAAATCTACGAACGGAATTACGAGCGCACCAAGAGAAGAAAGCAGAATGGGCAAGGGAAGCCCAATGTATCCAAAAGAACTGTGGAATCATCGGACAGGTGCCTGAGAAGCAAGAAACGTCGATTGCAGCCTGAGAATCAACTTCCCGAATACAGCAGGAACCAGGACAAGCAACGAGCAAGGGCCCAGGAGAGAAGGGCCCAGTCCACCAAACGTCCAGCGGAGCAACCTCCTCTACAAAGGAAATTGCCGAGGATACAACGACGGAATTTCAAAAGAAAAAGAGACGAGCAGGCTCCGAAAGAACAACGAAAAACGAGGAAACTGAACCAGGCCACAACTTACTCAAGTTTTAAAGATTGGGCCAAGAAAAGGATGGACGATCATAATAAGATAAGTACAATTTCGTATTCAAAAGTTTAGTTAATTTTTGAGTATACTGCAAGTTGCAGGACTGATTTTACCTCAAGCGAGGTTGACTTTTACGCCAAGTGAGCGATAAGTTCTCATATGGAAAGTAAAATGTTTTGTTAAAAGAAATTGTAATTCTTAAAGATTTAAAATTACTTAATTTTGTAAATAGATTAATTCTGTAAAAGCAATGAATTGCTGAAAAGAATATGTTAACTAAATGATTTTGTACGACGCTTTGTCTAAAGACTTGTAAAATGTCTAGAATGAAAATTCGGAAAATTGAAAAACACGATTTAGTCTGTAGACTATTAATTCAATGTAATTTGATATTTCAAGAAAGTACCTTGAGAAAGGAATAGGAAGCACTTGCTGTAAGCTTAGAAATTTAACCTATATTTCTGTAAGCTTAGAAATTTAACTTCTATTTGCATTTCAGGATTGCTGTGAAATTGTTAATGTGTTATGAAATGTAACAAATAATATTATGCTAGCAATGCACGTTAAGTGCAATATTAATGTGAATGTTGTGTGCAAACTGCGAATTTGTATGCATGAAAAGTTAAAGATTCACTATTTTAGAATGCAAGTGTTAATTAGGCTCTCCACCAAATACACTTAAAGTGTTAGACATAAAGCTAGTGAGAACCTTAGGATTAGCTGGTTATAGGGCGTTTTTTTCAGGTCTCGTATGTCAAGTTCTAACTAATGTTAGTCGATTGTAGGTGGAAGAGTTGAACACCCCCGAACACATAAAAACCCGCAATGGCGGTTTGCTTTACATCCAACACCGGTGAGAGAGCATACGGGGGAAGAATTTAATTGTGCTTGAATGATAATGTGTGTGTGCAAAATTACACAGAAAAAAAAAAAAAGGATTTGTACCACTTAGAATTATTCTGTTATTATGTCATACTAAAGTTGTTTTCCTTCCAGATTTTGCTGGAAGGAGTAAGACTGTTTGAAGAATAAGACTTGAAAAAAAAAATGTTGAAGATTGTTGTTCCAGAAAATTTCGTCTGTATTTTACACAAACATATATTGCCTTGTAAGAGTTGGCCTAAGTTTAGAACAGTGAAATTTTCGACTATTTAGAATTGCTAGTTTTCAACATGGTCCGTTTGGACCAAAGTAGTTTAACTATCGCAATTCTGGCGGGAAGTATGTAAGGTTTTAGTTAAACTAACCAAGTTTATTTTAATTTAAATCTTTTCTATCTCCTCTCTGCTTCAACTTCCTGTCAGAAGAAGCGCGCGTTTTTAGCTTATGCTAATTTTTGAAGTTCAGCCAAGCACTATTTAAGCCAGAGGTAGAAACCTCTCGGTGTGTGAGAGCTTTGCCTCAGATCACGGTCACGCTGCTCAACGTTCGCCTGACCAGCTAGCAGTTTAAATTTATAAGCCATAGTGCTTACTACGTGATTGCATTGTAAAATAAATTAAAGTGCGGTAGTATTTAGTATACCTTGCTACGCACCCTTTTAGATAGAGGCCAACTTCCGCGAATTGCTCTGCGAAGCAAAGTTTAATTAAGTTCTATTTTAGGTTTAGTATTTAAATTTATTTGATTGTTAAGTTCGACCAAAGTGTGGTCTTTTACTTTCTGTATCTCTCCCGAATTGGGAGGTTTGTTATTAATAGTGAATTAATAAAAGAGGATTTCAAATCCCTTTACGTGCAGTTATTCTCCAGCCCAGCAGTTACATCAGAACATAGCGTACCTTCCGCTCCCTGTTCCAGTTCAGGACGTAGAACGTAAGGATAAGAACCCTTTACAGAATTTACCATGTTCTCAAAGAATACACACAGAATGCTAAGTCCTGATAATTTTATTTAAATTATTTTTAGTTTCTGTGTTCAAAAGTGCAATTAATCAGCGGCCGAGAGGCAAGATTGCTGAGTACTAATAATTCGCTTTGGGTTCAAGACTTAGCAAGCGGGCTCGGCTGCATGGAAATTTTTATTGGTTTCTCTGTATGAACGTAAACGAGAGCCAGTTTTTTAAGTAGATCTTTATGAAGTTCCTTACCTCAGATACATAGCTCTAGCATGCTTTGCAATAATCTAAATAATCATCCAATCGAACAAATGGACGTTACGTAAACAATAACATAGTGATTTTAAAAGAAGTCTGTCTTCTCCACATCCATTCAAGAAGTTATTATTAGCTCTTTAGGCGGAAAAATTGTTCAGTAAACAAATTATTATTAGCATATTACAAATGTGCATTCTTTTAAGTGACTAGATTAAGACTGAAATTATGTGTTCACTCATAAGTAAGCTGTAAACTGTCTTCAAACTGTAATCCCTCTTTGAGTTTTGCAAATACCATCCTCGGTTCCCTTTATTACCCGTAAAATTATGTTCATTTCTCTTGAAACGTATAACCAGTTTCACTTTATAAATATTTATGATTACTTTTCAGTATGTCTCATTAAATCGTTTAGAAAAATTGCAAAAGGTGCATGTACAAAACACAGCTGGGAAGAAAAAGGTAGAACATGTTTTTTTTTTCGGAATTAAATCGTTATTTCTTCTTTTTCAGGGTAGTGGCCAACTATATGATGTGGAGAATTGTTTTACAATCTTTGTCTCTATTGTCAAATGAATGGAGGACCCTGGGTAAGGAGTACCAGTCAATACGCAGTGGAAACAGACCAGAACCAGCTCGTTGGGAACAATGTCTCTCTTTCATTGCTGATAATCTAGGAATTGCTCTTAGTTCCTACTACGTGCGACAACACTTCGATAACGAAACCGAGAACGCCGTAAGTACTAAAACAAATTGCCAGTGAGTTGATATATATGTTTTGCGAATTATATCCCGGCATTTTCGTTCCATGGTTGATTTCTAAATTCAGTTCTTACTGCTTATAAATTTGTTTTTAAAAGACCGCTCGATATAAATATAAAGCACTCGAACTTTTAAGTAGAGAAAAATCTTTGCTTACGAACGTTAAAGTTTGTCAGGTTGTTACTGAATTATTCATTTCCAAATATTTTGTCATCTCCAGGGCGAAAACCTTTCATTATATTAAACCAAAATCAAAAAAACGTAATTGTACGCATATATGCACATACATACACAGACAAATAGAGAATGACATACAATTAAAACTAACAATAAATTTTAATTGCGTGCTTTAAGAGAAGGGTTGATGCATAAATTCAGGTTTTATAAAAATAATGAATATGCAATACTTATTATATCTCAAACAAACAAAGAATTAACTTTTCTATAATTTTTATTTTAATGTTAACACAAAAAGAAAGAAATTTTTTTTAAAATTTCTCTTTTATATAAATTATATGCATTTATCTTAAACAAATTTCATTGCAGAAATCTCTCGTTTTACTACTGTTTTTAAATCAAAGTTACCAGTTTCCTACTAAAACGTCTGAAGCATCATTTCGAGCTAATACTATTATCTTACGAAATGAACTAAAGAAGAGGAATATTTTTGATAATCCTAACCTACATCCGATAAGCATTTTCCGTTGTGAGAATTTCTAATTGCCGACAGCACACAGTTTTAGGATTACGAAATCAGTTTTGGTTTCTAGACGAAGTGCTAATAAAAATCTTTAAGAGCGGGTTAAAATTTAAAAACCTTTTTAAAAATTGTAATACTCTGTTCCTATTTCAGGTTTTGAGTTTCTGTGGTATAATAATGAATAGCGTGAACATCCATCTTTAGCAACAGTAACAGCTGTCACAGAACTTGGCATGAGTGGAATAGGTTTTCGATGCCATTTTGTAGCACTCCAGTGCCCGCGAAGTGAATTCTATGCCAGAGTTAATTTTTGTACTGATTTGCGAGTTTTGTCATGCCAGTCTCTCTCCAATCATTGGTTAGACGTTTCGATTGCTGAGAGATCTGCAGAATGATTCAGCCAAAGGAAGAATCTAACATCCTTTATAATGAGAAAGCATAGTTCAATATGGGCAGCATACAGTTTCGCATTCTTCTTTTGAAGGGTGGGGCAATAAAGACATAAATGTTATGGCATAACATTGTGTTCACTCAAAAGTCTCAGCAGTGTAATGAGGTCTGGTGAAAGTATTAGATACCTGTATGCCTACTAGAGGTAAAAGCACTGCGTATCCCATACTTTTAATCCAGGCTGGTATGACGATGAAGAGTTAAAAGATTCTGCCTTTTGTTCTCCACCGTATCTTCGCAAATGCATACAACCATCATGATGTTATAAGTGAAAATGAAATTCGTCAGATTAAGAAATTTGACAAAGCAAAGCTCTTTATTAAACTAATATTCTAACAATTGTTTAAATTAAAATACCTACACTAGTTTAAAGTTTTATTTCTGCAGGTACACCTTGTAGCAAATACTAACCACCGCTACTGGAATGGTTTCAATAAATGAAGTATATAAATCAGTAAAATATGCAATCTAAGTTCCCCAGCTCAAACTAATGGTTCCTAATCGCTAACAGTCTTTCAAAGTTATTTACCAATCTACCACTTGTTTAGGTGGGCTGTATAGCTTGTCACTTCCATAAGCATCTGGATGACTGGCATAGCACTCCTCCTAAACTGCAATCCCATTCTCTATTTAAATTTCAGCTAATGAACTAACATGCTTTCTGGTAAAAGGTAAAACCGACAGAAGCAGAAGGTTCAGAAAATAATAACCACTAAAATAAACATTACATAATAAAAATGTTTGTTTATTTATATATTGATAGTTACATTATAAAGGAAAAATATTTATAAAATAGTTTCGATTTTGTGTAATAATTTTACCTTTGTTATTTTGGAATCTATGCACTGATTCCAATCAGTTTGATGGAAATCATATTTTTTAAAAAGCAGTACGCTGATATTCCTTGCAGAATGCCTATTACCCTAATTAAACAACTTATGAAACAATTTTCGAATCAGCAAGATTTGTTTTACTGCAGATTCATTTTTCTGAAAATTATTCAGTATTCTTTAGAGTACTATATGAAACCTGAAGGTAAATCTGGCATTGAAAAAACAATACATTTAAAGCAACAGACGTTTCTTCAGCAATTCAAGATAGCTTTTGCTTTCACCTAGCATTTTATTAGAATTCAAATTGAGTCTCTAAACACAGATCTTCGTGCGACAGAAATTGTCGCAGGAAGTCATTTAATAAATTAGATACATACATAATGTCATTTAATAAATTAAATACATTGGGCTACAACTAAGCTTGACATTTTACAAGTGTTATAAAGCTATTAAAGTTATTCTGAAGATTCGATATGCAACACGCTTTATAAAGACGCGATATCTGCAATGAATATGAAAATAAAGCCACAATAACATAATTTCAAGGAATTTTAATAAATGTTTTCGATTTTGAAATACTAAAAAACTTTTCGATAATTTATTCTCAAAGTAGACATCCTACATAATATGAATTGTTTAAGTGGCATATAATTGTTATGTATTTGACGCATATTTGTTAGGAAAGAAAAATTAATATTATAATATAAATTACTTTTATATTACTTGTTTAAAATAACAATAAATTTTATAACTTGTTTAAAATAACAAGTAATATAAACAAGTAATTTATATTACTTGTTTTTATATTACTTGATTCAATTGACAACAGATATATTTACAGCATATATTGCACTGAAACAAAATTAAGAAATATTTCAGGTATATTTTGGAGGACGATTTATAGTGTTATACATTAACACTTTCGATGCCGGTCATTTATGGGTGGTGTCGTGATATCACCTAGAAGACAATGACGCGCTAGCGCGTGGCGAAGTCTATGTTAACACTTTACTTTCACGTTATTCGGCTTCTTGTGAATCTTCGTTTACCTACCCTGGCAGCGTTCACACGTTTCTCTTACATTTCCTTTCTTTCTGAGGTACATTAATGTTATAAAGAAATAGATCATCTCAACTTTGATGTAATTAATCATGAGTTTATGTAACTTTTTTTTTCTTTTTCTTACTAGGTACTAGGACTGGTTGAAAAAATTCGGGAAGTATCTTTAAATATCCTACAAAATATAACCTGGATGAGTAATGAAGTTAAAAGACAAGCTGTAGAAAAGGTTTTGTTATATTTCCTTGTTTCATATATTGTTAATAAAATTTAAATTATAAATTTAATAAGATAAACAAAATTTGTTGCTCAAAAGCGTCTGGTCGTGCAAAATATACAATTTTAAAGAGATTTTTACTTCCCTGTACGTAGTAATGCGTATTGTAATTGCGTAAGTATTATAATTGCGAAAAATTTCGGGTTTCATATTTCAACAGAAATATCAATTTGGTTACACGAGAAAACATATTGGCAAAAAACATAGTGAACGAAAACATCGCAGAGAAAACAACGCAAAACGTAGACGTCATCGTGCTAAACTTAACGGCAGAAAAGAAAATAAGGAGAAAACATCGTGGTAAAAAACATCGCGGGCAAAAGTAAAGTAGCTACAAATCACCGCCTGACGATAACTTCACGGATCTCAAAGTTGTAAATGTATATTCGCATAATGATTTGTAAGCTCAAGAAGGAATTAGGGATATTTTAATACCACTCACAACCCCCGTCGCCATCCTACCTCTCTTAATTAATTCCCCCCCCCATGAATTTTATTTATTTCGTAACTCTCCCCATTATCACCTAAAAACTAATAACCATCCCCTTTCAACTCCTCTAATCAATACATTATCTTTAATACCACCCACCAACTCCGATGCTCATTCTTTTAATCAATTTAAATCTGTAACTTAATTAGTGTAACAGCCTTCCTTACCATATAGAACTTATAACTGCTCCGGTTCCGTTCCTCTAACACTTTTTTAATACCATCCACCACCCCGGTTGCCCTTACTTTTAATTATTTTATCTTGTTAATTTTAACTCATAACCCATGCTCAAAAACCACTCAAAAACCTAATAATGACCCAGCTCTTCAGTATTTTAATTAACACGTCTCAAACTACCTCATCTTCCTTATTATAAAGATAATAGAATTGCCCCTGTAGTGTATACTGCTGATTGAATTACCTAAATAAGAGTGCTCAGTAATTAAAAAATCAACAATAGTGCAAAGAGTACAATATAGTCAACTTAGTTCAAAATAGTACTGACTCATTCGAGTAATTTTTAGTGCATTAGAGAGCAGACCGCAGCCTATTTCGTGAATAACAATATTGCAGCTTAGAGTAACTGCTTAGTGTGCAATAGTTTAGATCAGTGCATAATGGTGCTATTTGACTAGTGCTCATCTAATACATAACAATCTAGAATAGTACATATTTCAATAGCAAAATTGCTTCATGCAACATCACCGATATGTGCACGTCAACGTGTGTTAATCATATAAAGACAGGCGAACTTATAACGTCCGAGACGATCTCGTACGAGAATGAATGGGACAAAACTCAAGGACACAGAACGTATGTCTTTTACAACAGAGTTTCCACAGCCTCTTAATTTCAGCATCATTTATAACCCGCTTTGTCACAGGCCGCGATCCTTCACTGGAATACTTCTGGAACTGGAGATTTGCTTCCTCTGTGGATCCCCAAATCATTACTTAAAAACTCGCCCATTCACAGAAGCGTGGCCATGTGGTTGCCAGACACTGTTGATCCATTTAAGCGATTCATTAACCAGCCGACCGCCCTTAAAAAAATTAAAAATATAATGG
The DNA here is from genome assembly GCA_000611955.2 of Stegodyphus mimosarum. Taxonomy (NCBI): domain Eukaryota; kingdom Metazoa; phylum Arthropoda; class Arachnida; order Araneae; family Eresidae; genus Stegodyphus; species Stegodyphus mimosarum. The sequence goes on along the minus strand of KK122086.1, from coordinate 58,186 downwards.
AAAAACTAGAGGCACTAGGGCGGGATCTGTATCATGATTGATTAGTGTGTTCCTTTGTATTGACATAAAGTGAATAGTTATATGCACTGTATGTAGTGTTACTGCACACAATGATTGTAGTACTGATCATAACGAAACACAATAACTGTATTATTGATGACACAGTAATGGCAGCAGTACTAACTGTAACGAGTAAGTAGTACTGTAAGTACGCGCTGGTATAACGTACAAAGACGTAATGCCTCTAATATAGTATGTGATGTGCAATGTAAAATATATAACGTATATATTGAATTTAGCATATTGTGTCCAAAGAATACAGCATTCTGTATTTTATGTTTAAAGTATTGCAACAGTAATTTTTATTATGAAGTAATTCGAATATTTTCGTATTGGGCTTTTTATAATGTTCAGCTATATAGTATAATCTGTATTATGTGTTTAATTTGCTGCTATTGTAATTAATATATTATGTGTGTTAGATGATCATTTGAATTTACCAAGTACTAATGTCAATGGCAATGATGTCGCCCTTGTAGGGCACTGGGAAGGACTGCTCTGGAGACAATTGTGGGATTCAAACACTACACAATCAATCTATGTAGGCAACCTGGCCTGTCCGGTTCTGCTCTCACCTGTTCGTACGGTGAGAATAAAGGACTCTTTTTCCAAAAGGAATTGTAAAATGGATTTAAAATGAATTCAAAATGGGCTTTTTTTCGTGAAATTTGTACATACATACGTACGACGCATAGCTGAAAAACGATTAGACGTAGAACATTGAAATTTTGTAAGAACGCTTAGTTGTGCACCTGCCTCTTCTATTGCAATCTGCAGTACCAAACGTATATATCCGTGTATATGTATTTATACACCCACCTCCTTTTAATACTTACATTTACAGAAGAGTTTTAAATGACTAAAATATTCATATTTTGGCAACGTGAAATTAAAAAAAAAAGACATATTTGACAAATAACGAAATCTAACTTTTTGTACAATCTCCTGGTTCCTATACTTATATTTTTGAAAGTTTTGCACTTGTTATCAAAAAATAAAATTATGTAAAGCTTGGCTCTCCTACGACAAACATACCGGGGTATTTAATTTTAAAGCTGTGACGTTATGTTTAACTTTCTCAGAGAAACGGTTAATTAAATTAGAATAATTGGAGGAAATAAGTTTAAATGAAGTGCAGGAAAAATGCCTATAATTCAATAAGCCGTAAGTTATGTGGTGTTCATATCAAATATTTTAAAATTTAAATGAAAAAGAAAAAAAAGATTGTTTAGAGTTATTTTCTCTATTTGAGAAACGACACTTCTACCCTCATTATGCTTGGCTTAGTCAGAGCTCCCTTTGAACCTTATAGTCTCATTTCACGTAAATTAATTCTGTAATTTTTATATGTGCATAGAATCTATGTGGTAATTCGGGCAGATATTTATGATCACCTCAAATTAGTTTCTCGTTTTTGAAATTTTCCGGAAGTGCCTACATTATTTTTAACTTCAATTTTTTTTCAATAAATTTGCATCGACTTTCACAGACAAAAAAAGCTTATATTTTGGAATATCAAACGTACGTTGCTCATTTGCTGCCAGTAGAAATCCTGAATCTCTAAAATTAAAATTTCAATTTGTAGTTTTTTAAGCAAAAGAATTTTTAACCAGATTTTAGACTAAATAAAAAAATTTAAAAAACAATTGCAGGAATTATAAATCTTGATATTTGACCATAAGTTCATTGTTTTAATTTAAGAGATGGAATGAAATAAAACTATCTTCAGAATAAGAAAATTTAATCTGGTGAATCATTTACTAAAAGTAGAGAAACAAATACTGTAGATTTCAGATTAAAACAGCATTAATTTACTCATTGTTTAAAAGAAATTTCATGTCTCTTAAATTACAGAATTATCAAAATGTTATTGTCATACTACTCATTTTGAATAAAATTTCAAAATTCTCTCACGAGTGCTTTTGAGTCTTCTGAAATTATTCCAGAAGAATTAAAACATATTTAGAATTTAGATATTTTTTATATCTGCGAACTGTTTTCTTAAAGTACTCCTAAATTGTTTTGCAGGCTAGTGCCAGAGCGTATCGTGTTGGGTATCCGGAAGAACTTTTGAATGATTCTCTTCTTTCCGATCTATACAAAAATGTAAGTAAATTAATATCGGTTAATTAGTTTCTCAGAGAATTTCGCTTATAAAATTTAAAGAATTTTTTAGCTATTGTACCAGTATAAATTGAATCTTTTTTCTAGTTAACTCTTGATGAACATTTTTTCAACAACACACTAAAAGTTCGTAAGTGGGCAGCCGATAATTACTTTGCAAAGCTTCAGAGACCACAGGCGGAAGAAAGGTACGTAAGATTCTAACCGTCAATAACGGCGTAATTTCACTCATTTCTATGTTTTTTTCTTAAAAATTTGCATTAAAAGTAAATTTTAAAATGTGTAAGATCTTGGCCCATTCGCTCTCTTATGGGCCATTCACACGGGGATTTATCTGAGCTAATGGAGTCAGTTCCATGTGTCGACTAGCTTCGCTATGCCTGCAGTTCAGATCTTACTGGCTGCCCTATGGGAAAAACTGGTTTTGAGATGGGTCGGCTACGCCAGTTTATAAGGTATATCTCCCACATTCTTAGCGTGCCTTCGTGGTGTAGTGGTCAGCACACTGAGCCGGTATTTCAGAGGTCCGTGGTTCGATTCCCGGCGAAGGCCTTGCATATTTTTCATGACTCCTGCTACTAAATAACCTAATGTCTCTACACTGGCGCCCGAACTAAAAGGGTTGTGGATGATGACTCTCCACACCCAGGATTTGGCGACTAGGTCCCCTAAAACCCTAGTCGCCCTTTAAAAAGGGGAGTATATAAGGTATATCTCCCACATTCTTAGCGTGCCTTCGTGGTGTAGTGGTCAGCACACTGAGCCGGTATTTCAGAGGTCCGTGGTTCGATTCCCGGCGAAGGCCCTTGCATATTTTTCATGACTCCTGCTACTAAATAACCTAATGTCTCTACAAGTTGTCTCCGTTAACTTAGATAAATCCCAGTGGGAATGCCCCTATAAAGTTAAATTGATCTCACTAGGAAAGTTCGCGACTTTTTGCACAGGCGCGAATAATAGCAGCACAGAAGAGTAAAATAAACCCTTTATTATTGGTCATTATTTGTCAAACTCACAAATGCACGTATTTCGTGCTTACAGTAACACCGACGACCTGCGGTGGAACTTAAGAATAATTTAACAATAAATGCAAAGATAATAGTAATAGTGCTGGGCTAACAATTTAGTTTAACGCTAATTAGATTAACTCAACAACCTATCCGTCAATAGACTTATTAAATGGCCAAAACGACGACGTATCAGCAGCTCAACGTAACAATAGCGAGGACAGAATAGTAACGTGCACTGGCTAGCAAAATCACGCTCTGAATAAACTACTAGTTACGTCTGTTTTTATACTCTCTTCACTTGACTTTAAATTTGCATCCTGGCGAGGAAATGAGAGGTTCAGGAAAGAGGCCAAACTTAAAATAATGTGCTGTGCAAACTAAGGGAAATCGTACATCTGTGAAGAGATAAACTAGAAGTCTTATAGCTCTAATTGTATCAAATACCTTACTATCAGATTTGAGATTGCTTAATTAAGTCTTTCCTAGCGGAAAGTCATACGGAACAGTCATCCTTAAAGTGAACTACACCACCTCGTTTGGGCACTGAAGGAGTCTGAGTCACAATTAAAACCTCCAGTATTACTGGGAGGCATCATCTCTGGTAGAAAAAAAATAACATTTTCATAAAAATATTCCAGTCGGCCCTCCCCCTACCTTTTTAGGACCATATTATTCACTGGTCATATCCGCAATCGCAACATGATCCCTTTTTTTTATCTTCATATATCACCTGATGAATGACAATGGTTGTCAAACTCTAAGATTTAAATTGGAAATCATTTTTAATCTAAATTTGAAGTTGCTTAGAAGATGGCATAGTACATTAAATACTACATTATCATGTACTGTCATTAATGATACCACACACCCTTAATGTCTCAAGTCTTTGCAATAGTAGAATTATTGAAACTGGACATTGAATTCCACGAGACACATTGAAATCCACAACACAAGAGCAAATTCAATAAAATCATTTAAGAAACTTCTAAAAAAGATGTACTTTTACATACATACAGGGCGCTTATAAACATTTACTTATTTAGAAACAGTCTACCAACGGAAAGCTGTTCTGTTTTGTTTATATATATATATATATTAAGCGCTTTTTTAAAATATTTTTTAATTGACCAAGATAGATTTAGAAAAATAAATCATCAAAAATTTTTATTGTACTTGAAGATTCTTTAAATTGAATTTTTTGTCAATATTATAGATAACGATATGTGTGTATAATTTTAAAACAAAAATGTTGTAAATCTGTGTTTTTATGAAATCTGAACGCGTGAAATCATAATTGTTTATGAATCCTTTGCACATCATTACAATATCTTTTGCCAATTAGGCAATTTCGATATTCTCTGAAGTTTTACGCAGTATTTTTAATTGCACACTAGGTACATTTTAATGCATTGAAATTAGCTCATTTCAACTTATTAATTTATTATTTGTTCTCCATGTGAACTTTTCGTTCATTATCCCCACATTTTCAAGGGAAATGATACATTTGGTCAACTGAAGTAAATGGCTTGGCCCTGTCTTTAGGCAGACTGAAGAGACTTCATTTAACGGAGGGGTGTAGGTTTTTCGAAATTTCAGTTGGACAGTGATGATTCTCTTTTTTTGTTTCAAGGAAATTGTGCAAAATTTTGCCAAATTTCAATAAAACTGTAGAACATTGTAGAACTAATGCTGAGCATGTAACAGTTTTAGTAAGAACTGGTATTTGTTCTGTTATCGGTTATGTCTTTTTTTAAAATGAGCTTTTCAAAAAATCACCTAGCAGTTTCGCCGATTTCCTTACCATTTCCAAAATATTCAAGAAAACTGACAAACAGCTGACTTAAATTCTGCTTTAAAGGCTCTACATTGTTCTAAGGAACAGACGAACACGGCGCTTCCTAACGGTTTTAACGCAGATAGCGACAACTATGTGAAAATAAAATGGGTGACTTGATTTCAAAATTAAAACTGTACAGAAATATTAATGCCTGTTTTTTTGTAAAAAAAAATAGTGATAAATATCTTAATTACCATGTATAAATTTCACTTTCTGTCAGTGATATTCTTGAATATTTTGGAAAGCAACAACGGCGACGGGACTTTATGAAGAATGACGTGCATTCAAGACGGGTATCGACAGCGCAACGTTCTAATACAAACGCCTTGAATGTAGACCCCGTGGAGTGGTTTTTCAAATGAATTACAGGCACATAAACAAATGAAGAATCTTCTTTAAATATATAGTTGATTTTAATGAATCCAAATAAAGTATTTCACTGGTCCAGCTATAAAATAATAACAATTGAAATAAATCTGAGTTTCTTATGCTTTGCTGACGACAATAAACTGCCGCCTGAAAGAAAAAAATATTTTGATTCCGTCAGTGGCAGCACATTTCTTTTAACTCGTTGAGTTTGTTTTTTAAATCGAAAGACAATTATTGTGAATGGCAACTCACTTCTTTTTTATCATCTAGTTTCCCGATTAAGTTTTAAACATCTTACGCTTTTAAAAATGGCAACGCAAAATTTTACGGATGACCGATGGCACACATACTTACCACGGTATGTTATACATTATCGCATTAGATTATAGATTACTTTTACTCATTCGTTTACGTTTTATAATCTATGCGTATTTTTCCATATTGTGCAAGCAACTTTTATAAATTTGCAATGGAAAGTTTTCCTGATTTTATATATTGTAAGCCAGATTTCAAATTTATTCAATCCACTCTTATAGACAATGAAAATTTCTTTACCGACAGCATCTAGTCGTTTTGCCATTGGCATGCAAACTTTAAATGAAAACAATTCTGTGTTGAAACATTACCTTATCGCTATTATCCATCTTTAAAAAGCTTTCGTCATTGGTTTAGATTCTGTATATTAAAAACAAATTTGATTATGTGATAAACTATCATTATCAAACATAGAAATTTCATTTATTTGCAGGTGGAAATCACTCGCAACAGCATCTCTCATTAGCGAGGACGGAAATTCTTGTTATGGATGCCCAGTAGATAATACCACTGGTGAATTCGATTTCCTCTCCTTTGCTTTCCATTACTATTATTTCATAAATGGCGTTGTTAAAGCTTTAATAATTTTAGTAACAATAACAAGCTAGAAAACTGAATCAGGGACAATACGAAAATCAACCTTCTGTGTCAAACGTAACCTGCAAGAAAGGCAAAATAGAAAATTTTTATTACAGAAATGTTATAGTCTTACTACGCATTTACGTTTAGGCGAAAATAAAATAAATGAGATTTTAATAAAAGATGGGTACCTTTGTTTCCTACCACTTTTATCGAGCATGTCACTGACGCAATAATATAACTCAGAACACTTAACTGATTTTGGATAAAAGCGGATTTTTGTTTTTATTATCTGATTAAATTCTAATTGAGAAAGTTTCTTTTGCAGAATTTCCAGCAAGAATTTTTCGGCGCCCATTATTCAGCAAGGATCAACCTCAGTAAGTTGTTAGTGTTATCTATACACTTAACGTTTAAGCTGATGTGTGCTTGTTGACATGACTATAATTTAGTTAAAAATATCTCTAATATAATAATATAATATAATAGCAGAACGTAGCATTGATTTATGCGTTTATTTCAGTTATCTGAATTTTGGAGCTATTGGTTTTAAGATTGCTCGAGAAACTGTATATGAATTCCTTGTTAGAGGTATAATTCTATTGATTAAAATATTAAGTCAATAAAATATGAGATTATTTGAATACAATGATCACCTCTAATCTAAACGTTGCATGGTTTGTGAATGCACTGCAATTGTCAGATATACACTGGTGTGGAAAAATTAAGGACGAAATCGAAAAATTAGCATATCAGCTGAACGAAGAGGCAGAGCGGACAGAAAGACCAATCAGGAGATTAAGTAAGGTGATGTACGGTAGCACATGCGCAGATATGCAGGTAGACGTAATGGGGGAGTGTCTGAGTAGTATAAATCATGTTGTCGGTGTAAGATCAGTATTTCTGGCAAAGAGATTGCACGCCGTATAGCAGTTAAAATCACACCGAGTTGCTGCCTCAGCGAGAAATGGCAAATAATCAATCTGTTAGACGACATCTGGATGCTTTTACCCGAGGTCGAATCATTGGGAAGTTGGAGGAAGGCCGCAGTGTGATAAGTGTGGCTGCAGAGTTCGAAATTGCTCACAGCATCGTTTCACGACTTTGGAGACAATTTCAAACTACAGGAACAGCTGTCCACGAGGAACCACACCCGCAGATGACCAGTATATTGCCTTACAGGCCAGAAGAAACAGGCGGCAGACAGCGGGAGAAATCGCTAGACACACGACTGGACGACCGATTTCGCGTTTTACCGTGGCCAGAAGACTGCACGGTGGTGGTCTGTCATCGGAGAAGGCGTTCTCTGTGGTGCCGGGAACACCGGAATTGGAGAGACAATGAATGGGGACGAGTACTCTTTATAGATGAGAGCAGATTTAGTCTGAGTTGCGATTTTAGACACATTCACATCTGGACAGAGCGGGGAACACGCAATAACCCCTTCAACATCATCGAAAGGGACTGTAATGACTGTTCTCGTTCGAGCAGACATAATGCTTAGTAGCCGGACCGACCTTCATATCTCCCAAGGAGGTTCGTCACCTGGGACTGTTATTGTAATGAGGTTCTTCTTCCTTACATGCGTCTTTTCACAAAGGCTATGGGTCCTCAGTTCCTCTTCATGGACGACAATGCTCCACCTCATCGCACAGTTACTGTCGAAGAGCTGTTGCAGAGTGAAGATATTGAACACATGGATTGGTCGGCAAGGTCTCCCGTCAAGCAGGTACTAGGGATACTCGTGGCAGCACGTAACTTATCGCCAGTAACGATTCCGAAATTTCGATTGGTGCTACAACAGGAACGAGCAGCAGTGTCTCAACAGCTCATTAACAACCACATATCCAGCATGCACAAATGATGTGAAACCTGCCTAGCAGTCAGGGGAGATCATATCCCCTATTAAAGACCGGATGTTTCTTGTTGGACACCCATCACAGGGATGTTTCGGCCTTCAGTCGCATTGCGCTCCATGCTACTTTTTCAATAAAGCTTCTTTTTATCTGATTTCTCTGATTTTTGACTCTGATTTCTCTTTTAGTAAGTGTTGCTTACATTACTCATGTCCTTACGTATTGGGGATCTTACGGTATTAAATGTGTTGATTTGGAAAGCTTTTGTACAAAGTTATATTGAAAAAACCGTCTCGTCCTTAATTTTCGCACACCAGTTTAATATAAGATTATAAAAATCATGCTCTAGATAGGAAAGGGTAAAATCATTTCCAGTTGATATTTAGGTTACCCCTTGTGTTTTACAAAAAAAAAAGACATTATAGAGAGCAATCGCTATAATGAAAGTGGTTTTATATTCTTATCAGCTGTGGCTTTTTATACCTATCATTCTCATGGGATAGTTGCTATAATAAACGGTCGTTATAGAAAACGTGGATTATATAATACAAAATTTAAAATGAGGTTAAAAAATAGAAACATCGTTAGTTATCTTGAAATTTAATTACCTTGAAATTAACCATTATTAAGAATTTGTGCCATTTTGCAGTTAAAGATATTAAAAATATGATAAAATTATTAGGTATTTTACAAACTTTAACATCAAATGAAACAGACACATTTTTATCAATTACAAAATTAAAAGTCAATAACAGAAAAAATGCATGAGAAATGTCAAATTTTCAAAATCTACTGCAGTGAATAATATTTGCATGCCACATCTTAAATGAGCATAAGAAACAATTTATTTCTTTTAGTGAAACTAAGATTATGCTTCATGTAAAGAAAGCGACCTTTACAAAATCAATGCACTAAAACTTATCCTCCTTTATAGTTAAAAGGTTTCATCAGTTAAACTATACAAGAAATATTATTTATAATTCTTTTTAAATTATTCGTCCACCAACTAATATTTTAACAGTATTTTATTTAAAAATAATTAACTGCATTTTTAATTACAACAATTCTTAATGAGTAAGCTAAAGTGAACAAGATCCACATGCAAAAATCTGTCTATAAGACGCATTTAAAAGTACTGATCTTACGATTCGCAAAGAAGTGTTTGCCTAACAAATCAGCATAGTGTAACTTTATATTGCTGGAATTTATAGCAACTCAGCTGCATATTATCTCTAAAAAATAAGGAATGCGATAGAGAAGAGACGTAGGAAAGTTAATGCAACAATGAAATAATAATAAACGTATGTTAATTTTCAGAACGTATTAATAACCACACCCCTACTTAAAGTAACTGCAGAGTCCGGAATTTTAGTAGTTTGCTACGGAAATAACAACTTACATTGGTTATGCGCGTATAAATTAATTATTTGATCAAATGAAGCAGAGCGACATTTATACCAACAGAAATATTGTAATATCTTCATAAATGCTAACATTACAGGATAAAGATGGCCCTTACTTATGCTTCTTCAAACAGAAGTAAAACATAAAATTATCAAAGCAACATCCTTGCGTTTGGCATAGATTTAGTAAAGACCTCAGTCAATTTCGAAGGAAAAGGTCCTTCTTCATCAGAAGAAAAGAAATCTGTAAGACTAGAAAGCAGCGGGTTCGTGTAGATGAGAACTCCTTGATCACTTCAAGAGTCCTTTCTGTGCTGTCTGAAACCAATTCACTATCTACAGTATTCACAAAATTAAGATTATTGTCTAAAGTCATATGTGTTATGAAACATCACATACCATACATTACGCCAATCAATATCAAAGTATTAAGTCACATTTTGACGTATGAAGTCGAGCTGAATAAACCTGGAATATAATATCAATCGTGTTAGAAACTAGTCGCATATTTTTGGCAGTATATTGCTTTTTTTTCTGTGTAACAGTACCAATGTCTCAATTCAGAAAAATGTTATTTCTTAATTCATGTTAAGAAAAATCTTCTCTGGCCAGTAGAAAACTTCAGTATTGAGGTTATATAATCCCCACATTAACTCCCATCTCTGGTCTCCTTTTAGTAAGCTTTCTTCTCTCTGCTTCGCACGATTAAATCGTGCTTTACTAAAGACTTCTTTAGCCTTTTTATCAGATTACCATTACATAATCCATTTAGCCCACAGTAGTATTTTCTGTCTCATCATAAAGTCAGGAAAAATCCTTTCTGTGGGCGATATCCAATTTGTCCTTTTGCTGGTTACCTTTTTCCTGGCTGCTTACGAAAATCTCAACATTCTCTTCTGATACACTTTCTTCCTTTCCTTCTTTATCTAAATGTATAGACGTGCTTGAGATATGACATGTGGATCCGTTCAAATGCACCCAAGTTCAAGTCACTCAAGCCCTTCAAATTCTCTCAAATCTGTCAAATGTCTAATGACTTGCGCAATTATTTTTTGCCTCTCTGAAATAGTGGCCATCCCGTTTGTTTCCCAGTCAGGGTTGAGTCGGTTTGTTCGAATTTCCTCACCCAGGATCTAATTAAATTAATATTAGAACACTGATTCATGTAATGTAACCGATCATAATGTAAATTATAACGTAACCGATCTAGGCGCCATTAGTGCACGTAACAACTGTTTTTTTTTTTTCAAATAAATATATTTTACCGTAAAAGTATTGTGAACCGAAGTGTTTCGTTGTTCCAGAGACACGTACAAACACTTGTAGAGACATTAGGATTTTTGGAAGCAGGAAGACGTGGAAAATGATCATGCTCTCGCCGGGGCTCGAACCACGGACCTCTTGAATAGTGTCTAGCGTGCTAACCACTACGCCATGAAGGCATGCTAAGAAGGCGGCATAAATACCCTATATATTCTCACTTTTAAACGGCGACTGGGGATTAGGGGACCTAATCGCCAAATCCTGGTAGTGGAGAATCATCATCCACCACCTCTTTTAGTTCGGGCGCCACTGTAGAGTAGTTAGGTTATTATTTAGGAGCAGGAGATATGAAAAATGAGCAATGCCCTCACCGGGACTCGAAGCACTGACCTTTCGATACGGACCGAGCATGCTGACCACTACACCCCGAAGGCATGCGAAGAAGGCGGGAGAAATACCTTATACACTTATGACTTTTTCTATACAAGAAAAACGTGTAGAGATATTTAGAGAAAGACATTGAAGTAACATTAAAGCTAATAAATAATTATAACAAATGCCAGTTACAAAAACGTATACTTAGAATTGCAAAAACATAAATTTTTGTATTATTTTATGGTCACATTTTCATGTTGATAGAAGTGCATTTTACTACTGATTCGAAAATCCCTTAAATTAAGTTTTGAATAAATGAGTACATTACTTTAAGTTGGTGGATAAATGTATCTGCTTAGAACAAAATGTTGCAATGTAATGAATTAACTTATAGGGACATTAGGTTATTTCGAAGCAGTAGCCATGAAAAATGAGCAATGCCCTTGCCAAGACTCGAACCACGGAGCTCTCGAATACGCGCCGAGCGTGCTGACCACTACACCACGAAAGTATGCTAAGAAGGCGGGAGAAATACCTTATAAACTTTTCTTTTAGTTTAAATATATGCACTTTTATTTGTCTCAAAATTTTCAAAACTAGGGACAGAAAATAGAATTACTTTGTAATAACGAATTCTAAGTGCAAAATATGCCCATTACATAAATTTCATTCGTGCTTTTTTGCATGCAGAACTAGTATCATTTTCAGTAGTTTTGGGTATCTCTTTTCTCTCTACATTTCTATTTCAGAAACATATTTCCTAGTTTTCTCTGAAGTGCCCTTTTTCCCTTGAATTTCCTTGCTCAATAGCTTTTATTATGTTAATTTTATATTAACTAACCTTCCTGTAATCATTGAACCAATGCCTCTAGAAAATATATTCGATATTGTTTTACGCATACAGAACAAACTCGCAGATGTTTAAAATTAAGAATAAGCGAGCACATACGATATATATGCGTCGACTTGAAAACATTTTCACTAAAATTAGCATATAGCTTAGAAAAAAGTTAATTAATAAAATTAACATAAAGTGAT
>KK122086.1:26575-45935 GCA_000611955.2 Stegodyphus mimosarum | reverse complement strand
AAGGCCAGTTTAAAGGAAACTAGGAGATAAGCTTCATAAACAGTGGTGCGGGGATAAATAAGATACCAAAAGGCGTTAAAAATGCTGCTAATACGACATGCAAAAATACATATATGAAATTTGCATTTAAATGAAAAACTTGAAATGTTTTTCAGCCATTATATCTCGCTATCGCGGCCCAGCAATCAATAACATTACAAATAATGTTAAGAAAAGTAACTCATGCTCATAGAAAATTAAACTTCTTTACTAATCCATTTACGACACATAATCATTCTACATCACCACAGATGTGAAAACGTTCTTCAATAGCTTCTCACTGTTGAAATAAAAATCACGAATTCCAATTTTTTTCGGGTGTAAAAATTATTGCTTCTCTCCTCCAATTATATATCATACTAAGTTTCTGAAATTTTCTGGCACAGTAATTTTATTATCTACGCACTCTTCAGTCCGGGAAAGACTAGAGGCGTGGAAAAACTCCCTTCGAACTTCTGCTTTCCACCAAGCTTTTTCCTCGTTCAACACCGTAGCATCTCCGCTTTGATAATACTGAATTAAGCTCTATTGAAAGCGCGGTCAACAATAAAATTCTTGCTTGTTGGGAGAAATGTTACATTAAATTTCTTTACTTTTACTACTGTAATTTTTATTATTGAACTTAAGATAGTTATTTTTTCTATATGTTAATAATAATGTTATAGATCGGGGGACTGGAGATGGTGATAGTGCCGGTTGGTGGGGTGCAGAAGCAAACCAAAATTTTGAAACCAAAACCAGGTGTATCATTGGCCAATACAATAATTACATTGCTGAAAATGGAATGCACGTAAGTTTTTCATTCTTTGTTTACATCACCCTTAGTACATCCAAAGCTATCTTTACATTTAAGGATAAAAACTGATATAATATACAAAATATAAATTATTGCAGGTTTAAGTGTAAATTTTTTCTTACCCATAAGAGTAATTTAGCATTTGCATTTATACTTCCCCTTTCAAAGGACGAATGAGGATAAGAAGACCCAGTCACCAGATCCTAGTGATTATATTGTAAATTATCGTCCTTCATCATTTCGGGCGCCACTTGTAGAGTCTTTTAGAATTTTTTCTATGTCAGGGAACTGAAGAAATCCGCAGCACCTTCGATTCGAACTCCGACATCAAGCGTGCTTCTAGTTACACCCCGAAGGTATACGGGGAGGAAGAAGAAAATACATTATAACTTATTTATAATCACATATTGTCCTGATCCAAATAAAATAAAATATTTGCACGTTTGAAAACTACTAAGGTATGTACACGGCAAAAAAAAGGGGGGAGCACAGTTCTACATTACCCGTTCTACGGAAGCGCAATTTAGGATATGTATTAGATTTATATATGGCATTATACTAATATAGGTATTTTGACACAAATCGGACATTTTTTTAATGGCATGCCAATGTTTTTTCCATATTTCGATTCTATGACTCAAATTATGCCAAACTGCCAAGTTTTCTAGAAATCGCACCAGTAGTTTTTAAAAATTTAGATCTCAAAATTTCAGCTCCTCATTGTTAATTGAATTTGATATATATTAATTAATATCTCTTTTTTAAAACTTACTTGATTCCTTATTCCAGAATTCGAAATTTTGGCTTAATTCAAACACAATTCGCACATTTTTTACGATTTACTTTTGAAATTTGTAGTTTTAAATATTTTTTATAAATTTTTCGAAAAACTTTTTGTATTATACCCTAAAAAAAATTTTAATATCATCTTAAAGTAGATGTACTTCTAGGCACACCTGTTTTTTACTCAAAGTTTCCTAAGATATACAAGAATTTACATACTGGCTCGTTTTACAATTTGGCATATATTTTATGAACGATAATAACGCCAAAAGTGGTTTGCGTACTTTGTTAAAATTATTTAAAAGTATGAGAGATGACTCTTTTTTCCGCTCGTGTACAATGAAAACAAAAGGGAAAGGAAAATAGGTTGCTATAAATTGAGAAGTTCACCGGATGAAATATTCTTGGGACAAAGTGAAAAAAATGCAACAATATAAAATTTTGACCAAATTCCGCACCAAATTCTAGAAAATTTAATATTTAGATATAATTTGAGTCGTATAATCCAAATATGGAAAAAAATGGCATGTTATTTCAGAAAAAGCCCGATTTTGTGTCAAAATACCTACATTAGAACGATCCCTATGTATAAATCTAATATATATCCGAAGCCGCGCTTTCGAGACAAGAAAAACGCAATCTTAATTTCGTCAATCAACCCAATAGAACGTGTGGTGTAGCAAATTCACGTAACACTTACTTATTTAAGTTTGACTTAAGATTTAATTTTCATTATTCTAAATTTATGCTACACAACGTTATTTTATTTAATATGACGTATTTGTATTTGCTTTAGTTTAATTTTAATTAGGGGTTTTGGTACTTTAAGATTTGTACGTTTCTTCCACTGGTTACTCGTAAACGCGTTGAATCACACAATGGAATTAGATGCTTTCCTACGTAATAAACTTGATTTAAAATTACTTAACTTAGGTTGATCCTCTATTAATTTATATCACTGGATGCAGAAAAATTAGCCTTTTAATTTAAGATCACTTTCAAGTTTCTAGCTTAAATAGTTTTTAAGTTACAGTTAATTATTTAACGAAATTTTTGCACTTCATGGGATTTTTGGTTCAGGGGGGAAAGGAGTAAAAAAAAAGGTCGCACTTGCAGTTGAATTCTGAGCCTTTGCTTAGGAATTTCCTGTCGGGGTTGCTTTTCTTTGGGTTTGCCAGTTTTCTCACGCTTGCGTCGGATTCTTAACTTTTTCCTTTGGCGGGCTTGGCGAGAATCGAATTTGTGTTTTAGTTCAACTCCTCGGAATTTGGACGTTTGTTGTAGGGGTTTGTTCGGAGTGTAGAGTTTTGGATTTTTTCACCCTTTTAGCAGGATTTGGCGATATCTGGTTTCTTGACTTGACAAAAAGGCGGTGCAGGTGTGATTCTATCTTTTTCTTCGGCTGACTTGACATTACTCTTTCTGCGTGCCTTCAGCACGAGTTTCTGTGGGGCAGCTTCGATGAGATTTCTTCGTAGCTGGGGGATTATGGCTCCTTTCGCCGATTTCGTACTGATGACTTAATCTTCTAAAATTTAATTGATCCTCGAGAGAATAATCTCCATTATGAACTAACTACAATTCCTTGACGAATTAAATTTTTGCATTCCTTCTGGCACAGACTGCCCCATCAAAAAAAAAAATCTTCTTCTGTATTGGATTTCCTGCTGCTTCTCGTCCTGCCGGTTAAGAATCTACATTTTTTTCCTCGACGATGCTGTCCATCTCCGATTATGATTAAGGCTTCCTACTAAAGTTGCAGTTCCAGGTTCCTGAGGTGTTCCCGTTTTCCCGTTCCATCTTTTCTGTGCGGCTTCCATCCTGCCGTTCACCGTTGAGTTTGGCCCTGTCCATCAATCCAACAGATTTCATCTTAAATATCTCCGAAGACCAGATGAGGATTCTTCAGTCTACATCTTCTTTTCCTACGAAATTACACCAAGCAGATAAGAATTATTTTTCTTTTCCTCTGAACTGTTAGTTCTTAACTTTAATTCTTAAGAAAATTTTATTTAAAATTTACTGATTTCACTATTTCCTAAAATAGCAAAGATTCAATTATTTTCAAAATGAAATTAAAAATTTTGCTGTAAAGGATTTTGAAATGTAGAAGAATTAAAATTTTAATATCTTTTGATGATTTACTGTTTTTGCAGAGATTGAGAAATAGCTCCAGTTAAAAATTCTGGGGGGTTTTGGTATAACTGAGTTAGCTGAACTTGATAGTAGTTTCTTTTATTTGTTTTTTTGGTGCAATACGATAAATATTTAACTCTGTTCTGAATTTGTAGAAGTTTTATATTTCTTTTTTGGATGATTAAGGTGTAAGAGTCTTAAAATTGTTAAAGGTAATAGTTGTTATGGGTTTATTTTTTTTTATCTTAACTCATGAAATAGTTATGATTGACTAATAGTTTTTCGAATTTAAGTTATTATCTTAAAAGTTGCTGAATTGTGAAAACCAATATAAAAGTTTGAAAATAGTCATTCCTTAATTAATGGTTTTAGTAGTTCCCGGGGACTAATATAGTACATATATAATAGTAAATTGGTTGATATACATGTTTAAAGAAAAGTATAATAAACTCTATAGTTTTTTGTATTACTGATTTATGTGTTTCCTTCTAAAATATGATAACACTACATTGTTTCACCAGTATCAAGGTTCATCGTGTTGTTTGCACTAACTTATATCTCAATCACAACGCAATGTTAATTTTGTTTAGGTCAATTAGCACCTAACAAACGGGAGATATAGAACTGAATCCTCTCTTTTTTTAAAACATAAATTAGAGAGTTATGTACAGAGAAATAAATTAGCACGACGTATACATTCAAAATTTTTTATATGAAAACAGCGACACATGAAAAATAGGAAGACATATGCGTTCAAAATTAGCAAAACAATAAAATCAGGAGAACATTTCAAAATTAGCAAAATATACTCGTATATATATTCTGCGACATAATTTAGTTCTTAATCAATATTGCAAATTTATTCAAATTTGAATTCTAACTCAAAACTATGATCGTATGTCCGCGACGTTATTAGGTTATTCACCTAAAAAATGGGTTATGCTCTTGCTGAGAAATAAAACATGGATCTTGCAAGTGATAACCAGGCATACTAGCCGCATACCACAACATTACGCATAGGGAAAGGTTATAATTCTAAACATATCTACCACATTAACTATATCAAGTAATTATACACTAATATTTTGCTTCAAGTTTCGTAGAATTCGAACCTTCTTAACACTTCTTTCATGATCTATTGTGATTAGACCTTTGCTTACCCCTGCCTGAGGGATTTCAATACATACTGATATAATACTTACGTATTTTGTAGGTAAACGGAGCTAACACACAAAGAGAAAATATAGCAGATTATGCAGGTTTAAAAGAAGCTTACCTGGTAAGAAAAATGTTTAAATTTTAAGACACGTAATATAGATGAAACACCTGTTTCACGATCTTGTTCAACAATATTTTTGAATTATACTGATTGCTTATTGTTATCAACATATTTGCTTTCAATGTGTATATCATTTAGAAGTTCAAGAAGCTAGATATTGTTTTGACTTGTAGGAAATAACTTAATTTCGCAAATAAATTGTAACAATTTGGCTCATTTAAAAATCAATAACATTGAATAAGTTAACTGCTAATTCGATGTAAATAAACTATTAAAGTTTTAATTACATTAATTACAATAATTACATATCTTTAAATAGTAGTTGTCGATGCAGGCTGTTTTCAGCCTTCCTAGAATTTCAAACTGCTCCGAAAATTTCCCATAACGTTCCCTTCTATAGATGAAATCTTTCTCACTGAGTAAATTCTCTATATTATCAATAAGAATATAATTAATACTACTTGATATCATTTTCTTTTGAATGCATAGAATCAGTAGAATGTTTTCAAACCCATATGAACCTTTTTTAATCAAACTCAGGAACCTTTTTTAGGTGTAATGCGCTTCTTACTCAACTTTTCAATGAAAAAGGGCGAGAAGACGTAGGAAAAAAGAACAAACATACCCATAATAGCAAAAAAATAAAATAAGATTTACGTATATTTAGATAGTTTTGAGAAATGATATGTATAAAGCAAAGAAAAGTCAAAAAAGAGAACTATTTTAAGTTAGACTGAGATAGCAATTTAACTTCGCCGGTGACCGGAGCGTCTACTAAGGTCAATGAATTTTGAACCTAAGCCGAGCAACAATGGAGAAACCTACCCTTAGACTAAAAATAAATATACAGTCAACTTCGGCTGGTTACCATGCTAACTAGCGGCCGAACGATAAAGTGGCTGAACATTGATAGTGCTGACTGTATGAGCGTTTTAGTTGTTTTCCTCTTATCTAACATTGATAAAAGCCAGTTTCGCTGTGGAAACTTCCATGAAGGCATCCCTACGGTTAGGCAGATAGGGTTCGTGTCCTTTGCCAGAATCAAATAAACTAAACTAATGGCTGTTACTATCCAATTATCCTCTATCCAAAACTGGCTAAAAACAGTCTTAAAATCTTATTTTTATTTTAGTATTAGTATACGTGTTTATCTCTAAATCTTTTATAAATATTACTATGTTTTATTGCTGTTATCTATAGAAAACAATATAATGCTCATCGAAAATAAAAAGCGCATGTCAACGCTGATTGTAAAAACTAAATTTGTGATCTTCGCACCATCTACGAAACGAGAAATAGCAACAAGTTAATCTTCGATCGTGAATGAAATAACAACAATGACTTGAATTTTGAAACGCAGTTTTCATCGCTTTTTGTTCAGACACTTAGCAGATAAGTCTTTATAAAAAATCCTTTTGTACGTGAATAATGTAAATTGGTAACTACAGAGGAAACACAGCTGTAATTTAACGACTGTGACAGAAAGAAGTAAATTTGTTAACGTTCGGCAGGAGAGAAAGGCTTCAAAAGTTGGCTTCAAGAATTTAAAGGAAGTTTGAATAAGCATTTTTAAGCTCACAACTAGTTTTGCATGCAAAAAAGAAGCTAAAATTAAAAAGAATAAAAACATTT
This sequence comes from Stegodyphus mimosarum, assembly GCA_000611955.2. Classification (NCBI taxonomy): domain Eukaryota; kingdom Metazoa; phylum Arthropoda; class Arachnida; order Araneae; family Eresidae; genus Stegodyphus; species Stegodyphus mimosarum. The sequence goes on along the minus strand of KK122086.1, from coordinate 39,270 downwards.
TTCTAAATATGTTATCAAGACTTTTTTTGTTCCCTATATGTCGAAAAAGAAATCTCAGTTCTTTATCGCATAATGCAATAGAAACTGAATTCCATTAAGAAAAAAGCCACGTGCTACGAGTCAACATATACAACTAATTCTTTTTTAAAAGTTTCCAAATATTTGAGCAGAGTCTCCCGTTGTGGCACAGGTGTACAAATATGCATTCAGACGTTTTAAAAGGATACTTTCTAGACATCGGTCAGAGACAAATAACAAATTATCGAAAAATGCGCAACAAAACAGGGGAAAAATTCCCATAGTAAAAATTAAGAAATACCCTAGTTACTCTTCCATTTTTGAGCTGATCACAAAATTAGTCCCAAAATCTAACGTATAAAAAAATTTTAAAAGATTTACAGGAAAGGCTTATTTTGTAATGAATCGTTTAAATCGAAGAAGGAAGCCTCGTCTTGAATCGTGTCATGAAATTCTCCTCCCTTTAGTTTGGGGGAGAGTAATGTCACGTGCATACAATATTTCAATACCTGAATTTGGCTGTTATATGGTGTTAACATACTTTCCATACAGCTACAGATTGGTATAGAGAATATTTGGAATACACACTGGTAAGCAGGCATCAGCCCCATGTATTATCTTCCTAGAACAAAACATTAATTATGGAAATCGAGTGCTTGTTATAGAGTGCTGAATGTTAAGTCGACGCATAACTATCTCCTGGCACAAGACCCTGTCACTACAAGAGGCCTTATTTGGGTCTCTGAGCTTTTGGCCTGCAGTTTGGAAATCATCGGAGTGCAAAGCGATTAAAACATATTTTGACCATTCGGTGAGATGCTGCGTTTCGAACAAGGGGCGTTCCAGAAGAAAAGAAATTGCGCTGACTCTTTGACCACGTTGTTCTATCTTATAAACATTATCCATGGTGAATATTTTCTGGCAGTTCAAGATATTCAAAATGATGCGATGGCCAGTCTGTGATAAATACCAAAATAAATATTATTTCAATAATCACAGGAACTTCAGTCCTGGAGCAAGTGTGTGTGTGTTTAAGTTTGGTTTAAGGCTGGTTTACACTTCTCCGAGTAAGCTCCGAGTGACTCGTAGCGAGCCGCTCCGTACGACTTCCCGGATAATGTAAACGCTCACTTCGACCGAGTAGAAACGTAGCGGAGATGTGTCAGTGAATCCGTTTCTACTTTGAACCAGTTGAAAATCTATCCGGGCAGTAACTCCGAGCAGTGTTCGCAGAGACGCCGTGCCCAAATTTTTCGTAATATCGAAAATACCGAGATGGAGTGATAATCTAACTTTGGCATTTTTTAATGCATATGCATCTTATGAAGTATTATGGTATACTTCACTACTTGGAATATTGCGACCATTGTTTACTAATACCTAAATATGACGTGGATATAACTACTGATCAAAATGAATTTAGGTTTTTGATATTGGAGAAAAACCCTAGAAGAAAATTAAATTAAGGAATCGGGTTTAAAATACTCGTATTTATTTTAAGCATATTTATTTCTGAATTTTATTTAATCAAAAAACAATTAAATTATATGTTATTCAACTACCCAATAAAATACAATGTTCAATTAAAAAAATGAGTGAAAGGGCAAACATTTATTTTATTTTGTTGATATAAATTTCAAAAAGCGAGTTTCTACTCAAGGCCAATTACACCTAATAAAATATAGTCTAACATTTTGAAATTTTGTTTTATAGACTTTCCTTTTTATATGAACCATAAAGCAGATTTTATTTACAAACGATCAGCCGGAAGCAATAAAATAAAAATCGCCGATAGAAGGCGTATGAGACTATTATTAACATGTTAAAATCGGAGGGTATTGAAAGGTTCAAGCAAACGATTCATAATTTTCGCTCAACCTCAGACACAGAAACTGGCCTCAAACACTTCTGGAAATACGCTGATTTTGACACTGTAAATATTCCAGAGAAGTGTAGGATTTACCCGCCCCCAGAAACCGAAGCGATATCTGCGTTTTAATTTTGCTGGCAGAGCATCTAGAAAGAAAGCTTTTTTTTTACTATTTCCAATAAAGTTTCAAATTATCCTTCACCCATTCTAATGAAGTTTTTCTAACTTTGGATATCCTCGCCACGAAATTCATTTAAAAGTTGGCTTAATGCTCCTAATTCATCACGGCTAGCTACATAGTTATGTTTTGATTTCCTTTTCTTCTTCTTCCCCAACCCCCAGAACAGAAATTAATCCGTTGGAAACTGCTTCCCAAACTTTAAGCACAGCAAGTTGCACGTCGTATCCATTTTGCAAACAAACGGAGGCGAGTTGTGAGTCCGCTCTGATTGGTGCAAACAATCTATCTGATTGCAGATCCATTCCCGCGGTTCGAGACTCTCGGACGAGGGGCTCGCCGAAAGTCACTCGGAGAAGTGTAAACTGACTTTACTTCTTAGATGGCTATAGAATAAAATTCGCCTCTCAAAGAGGCTTGCTCTACAGGCCTTTTCCGATTGCTTTTACCAAAGGAATACATAGATCTTTACTAAATGAAATTATATAATTCTACAGCATTTATTTCTGCCTTTGAAATAAATTACATTTGCGTAATACTTATTTTGCATTCGATTTATAGTAGTCATAAATAATTACTATCTAAAATCAAAGACTATTTTCATTCGTTTAGCTTATTGAATTTCTTTTAAATTAAGTAAATTATTATTGAAACATTCCTTGTTTCTCTTTTTAATGCGCACATTGCAATTTGATACTGCGTAAAACAAGCTTCAGATATTATGATTAATTCGTTTTATTTGAAGCATACAGTTACTTAGTTTTTATTTTTGTTATTTTCTTGCAGGCATATAAATCATGGGTAGAAGCACATGGAGGCGAAAAAATGTTACCAGGATTAAGGTATACGCCGAATCAGTTATTCTGGATAAGTGCAGCAAATGTAAGTCATATACGTATTTTACTGGCTACACTAAAACGTTCTTTAAAAAATAATTTAATTTGTTAAACAACTATCAAAATTTTATGTTTGCCACGTGTATCAGAGTGTCACCGATATGCAGGAAATCAAAATCGATATCGTGACTATCAGTTCGCTGTAATACAATATTCTCATGAGGAGTACAAAGTCATTAATTACATTTATTCAATCACAATACCAATTAAAGCTATTCATGGACTGTACCAGAATATCGCCAAATGTTTGCCATGTTTGATGAATTTTGGAGATTTTTCGCCAACTTCTTTGGCAAACGCAACGTCACTTTGGCGATATCTCGCCAGTTTAAAAGGGATAGCCATTTACTAAATGTTAAATAGGCTTGGTCCTGTAATCTCACTTTTGCAGATGTTTAGATTTTCATGTCACATCATGGGGGAAAAAACCTACAATTTTTCATATATTTTCACTAAAAGAATGAATATATATATAAAAAATTCATACTATTTCGCCCTTCCTAAAAACTGCACTGCCCGGCAGTACAATCCCTGGACAGGAAACAATACTTACAACTAAGTGCAAAACATAAAAAAGTAAGGTGTTCTGAGTGTTCTAAGGTAAGTGTTTTTGTCATTTTGTGTGTTACCTTTATTTATTAAATATCATGTTCTTCGCACTTAAAACATAAAATTCAGTTCAAAAGCAATACTGCAATGTAATTTTAAAATGAGCATATCTTTAGAGTTTTCGATACGCAGTCTTGCGAGCTGGAGATAAAAAAACATTTTCTGTACAACAATGCCAGTGCTCGCTTTGAAATCTTTGAGTCTGTTAATCAAAATAGGACCATGGTCTTATTTTACTATTTAAATTATATGCATTATGGGGACTACGAACTATGACCATATTAAGGGACTCATTTGGAAATTATTTTGATTAATTGATAGATGACGCTAGCGTTTCGTGTGAACTATGACATACCTTTTTTGACTTCCCCCTGACTTTCCACCGGGAGGTTTACAGATAGATACGTGCGTAACTTCGCCCAATAGTTCAATGGGAACAATCAAGTTCCTATTAAAAGATTAGCTTTTTCGATTGGCAAAAGTATTTCGATCTTTTATGATCAATCCAAAGCTGTAATCAATGATTTGTAAATAATGTACATGTTAAACTTTACGTTTTTAAAATTATTCAACCTTGCATTTCTATGAGTCTTTGAATTTTGAAATAACTGATACATCGGCCACCACAATGGACTTAGCACATTGCAAGTGTGCGAAGGCAGCCAAGGTAAGGCTAAATTTTCTATTATATAAAATAGAACCATGGCGGAAGATTCTGTTGTTAAACTAAAATCGATACGAAAAGTTCTAAGGACCACCGTGTCCAAGATTGCAAAGAAACTGGAAATGGAATTAAGTAAAGAAGACGAGTATACTAGAAGAAAATTTAGATCAATTAATCATGAAATCGAAATCTCTGAGTGATTTAAATGCTCAAATAAAGCGCGATTTGAAAGTGGAATCGGATGAGTTTGAAATTGAAATAATATCCGCTATGGAATACGAAGAGAAAATCCAATTATGGCAGTTTAGAGCGAAGAAAAAATTGAAAGAATTAAACTGAGTGACAAATTCGAATAATGAAAATAGCATTTTTAACGAAACCGCTAAAGGTTCTAAAAACGAAAGCAATAAATTTACTCGTCTCCTAAAATTAACTATCTCTAAATTCTACAGAGATTATACCCAGTGGACAAGTTTTTGGAACTCTTTCAAAGTAGCAATCCACGATAATGAATCTTTAACAAAAATCGAAGAATTTAATTATTTAAAATCATACTTATGCGGCAACGCTGCACACGCGATAGAAGGTTTCTGTATTTCGGAACCAAATTACGATGAATTTGTTGAAATATTTAAAAACGGGTTTAGCAGGAAAGATATCATTATAAACTCACGCATACAAAAACTCCTGAATCTTACTCCAATAACTAAATCCAGCGACATTTTAAAACTTCGCAAACTTTGTGACACTATAGAAACTGAAATACGCAGTTTGAAATCGTTAGAAGTCACACCAGATAAATACAGTTATATGTTGATACCGGGGATATTGAAAACACTGTCTTCTGATGTAACTTTAGAATTTAACCGTAAAATGGATTCATCATCCTCTTGTAATGTCGATGAGTTATTGCAATTTGTTTGATCGGGATTAGAATGTCAGGAGAGATACCATCTTTTCCTCTCTGCTCATAAATCAGAAAACGCTTCCTGTGTTCATAAGGAGAAGAAGTGGAGAAGGAGAGTATAACGTCCTCTGCTTTACCAGTCAGTAGTGAAAACAAAGCTACTAATTGGTGTCTGTTTTGTAATACATCTAAACATGTTACTGAAAACTGAATCATTGACAGTTGATGAGAGCAGAAATTTATTGCGTAAGCAAGGAAGGTGTGTTTTATGCTTGAAATCGAAACATCGAATGAAGGAATGCAAAAGTGGTGTCGTTTGTTCCGGATTCAAGGGCAAGCATAACCGTTCTATATGCTTTCGAGCTGAAAAAGAACTAAACGAAAAATAAAAGTGTCTAGGAAACGCACGTTCTTTCAGGATTCTCTCTTAACAAAATTAAAACCATTTCGATTCAAACATGTTGCGTAACACTGCGAACAAATACGCAGTCGGTTTTAATAAGAGCTCTTCTGGATTCAAGTAGTATGCATTCTTTCGTGCAAAAAGAAATCGAGGATAAATTGAAGCTTCCTATTATTCGAACAGAGAGCCTTTCAGTATTTATGTTTGGAAATCGAACACCCATTAGAAAAACATTTCACGTTGTTAAGATAAAATTAGAGAACAGGGAAATACCGAATTCGAGAATCGAAATTGAAGCCCTCGTGACTGAGCAAATTTCAAGTTCTGATTTACCACCTCCTAATGTGAATGAACACATTGTAGCAAACAGTTAGAAGATTTACAACCTGTAGACTCTCGGGATTGTAAGGCAAAAATAACTCTTTTGATAGGAGCTGATTATTATTATGATATATTGACTGGGAAACTTAAGCGTTTAGACAAACATTTAGTAGCTGCAGAAACGTTATTCGGTTGATCTCTGCTAGATTACACTAAAGGTACAACGTGCTCTTCTACAGCCATTAATACTGTAGTTGAGGAAGATATACTAATATCTGATGAGAAAAAAAAATTTGGGAACTTCAAAATTTATACATAAAACCTGAAAATGAATCATCTGATCCACTAGAAGATACTGTAATGGAAAAATTCGAATCGGAAATTTTATACAAAAATTCTCGTTAGGCTGCCACGGAAGTCTGATAGAAAATATGAGCTACATGATAATAAAGCGGTTGCGCTGAAACGATTTGAGAAACTTATGAAGCAATTTCAGAATAACCCCAAACTTTTTTATTCATACCAGACAGTTTTACAAGATTGTTTACAACAAAACATCATCGAACCAGTTCCAGACACTCTCGATAGGTGGAACTCAAATCCCATTTCATTTGCCTCACATAGAAATCGTTAGCAGAGATCGAACTACTAGTAAACTACCTATCGTATTCGACGCGTCGTCACATGGAGCTGGTGAAATTTGTTGAACGACTGCTTACATATTGGTCCAAATTTGTATCCTCACATTTTTTAACTTTTATTAGCCTTCAGGCTTCATCCTGTGGCCTTTACAAGTGACATAAAGCAGGCTTTTCTGAAGATAGAATTAGGTGAGAAAGACAGAGAATTTTGTTTACGGAAAACCCATTCGAAGATCTACAAAATTTCATGACTTACCCGTTCACTAGTGTGTTATTTGGAGAAAATAGCAGTCCGTTTTTATTTGCTACAACCATGAATGACCATCTGAAACAATATAAGCAAGCCTACCCTGCTACTTGCGAATTTCTTAATGATCACATTAATGTAGATGACATCAGTGAAGTACACCAAAACGTTAAACTTGCTTTCAATACCAGTTTAGAATGCATCAGCATTTTTAAAAATGCCATTATGATTCTACATAAATGGCACACAAATTCTCAAGAATTGCGCAAATTGTAGATTAAAGAAGGTACTGAACTCGAGGAACCTCCTCAAGTTTGAATCTAGAAACCCTCCATTGAAAGTGTTAGAAATCACTTGGGACAATCAAAATGATTCAATTTACTTTGATGTCAAAAATTTGATAGCATTTCTATCAAAATGAGTTAATACTAAACGTTTTGTCTTACAAGCAATAGGATAAAGTTTTGATCCTGTAGGTCTATTATCACCCTTTGTAATTAGAGTCAAAATCATATTGCAACAAATTTGGGTACTTGCTTTAGATTAGGATGATGAACTACCAGAAAATTTAGGTTCTGTACGGAAAAAATGGTGCAAGGAAGTTTCCAATTTGGACGACATCGGTATTGTACGATATTATTTTTCTGCAATTAGTAACAGCCATGTGGAAAGGATTGAACTGTACTCTTTTTCTGACGCTAGCAAAAAGGCCTGTGGTACAGTAGCGTATCTGAGTATAGTTTCCAGTAATAAACAAATATTTACGGTTTTTGGTGCTTCCAAGACTAGAGTAGCGCCTTTAAAAACCGCTCGCCTTACCTAGGTTGGAACTCGTGGGATCTCTTTTATCGGCTAAATTAGGCGCCAGCATCGTCAAAGTTTTGAAGTTACAACTTTCTTGTTTTTTTCTGGACTGATTCGAAAATCACACTTTTCTGGATAAAGGACTCTGCAAAGAAATTTAAGCTTTTCGTTAAAAATCGTATTCAAGAAATACAAAATTTAACATCCCCAGAAAACTGCCCCGGAAAAAGTAATCCATAGAATGTCGTCTGAACTGTGGCCTCAATAGAATGAAGAAAAACCTATCGTTAAAGCAGAATTAGAATACCGCAAGAACATTAATGATATTCATGAATTTGTGTGTACGGCAGCTGAAGAAAGGCTAATAGACATCTCAAAATATAGTAATTTAACCCTAGAATACGAACCTGAGTAAATTTTACTCACAGAACAAAGAAATGCGCCCGCAACTTCTAAACCGTGCAGACTAACGCCACTATCACTCAGATATGCTATCTACGTTCTTTTGTCTGTAAGATGCTGTTTTGACTGAATGTAAGATATTTCTGTCTTTCAGGAAATTTAATCCGACTTTTATATGGTGAGTAAAATTTACTCATAGTTAGCTTTAAGGGAATATCTTTTGTAAGTAATATTTACTCATGGTTGACATAAACAGACTCTTTGTATACGTAATATTCACTCATGGTTAGTAATAACAGACTAATTTTTTATACGATATTTGTTTTAATTTAGCAGTGGAAGGAATTTTTTAATTAAATTTTATTATAATTAATGTCATTTAATCCTAAATAATAAGTATTATAATTATCTATGTATTTTTAGTTGTATTTTCCCCATTTTTAGTAAACGATGTCTAGAAAGCGAGGATTAGATATAGATGAAGCATTAAAAATTATTTTTGAGGATGATTCTGAATTATCTTCAGCTGAACAAGATATAATGGAATGCGAATCTGATGACTCTTTTGATGATCCACTTTATTTGCCTCCACAGAAAGGAGAAAAGCAGTTTTTAGAAGATGATATGATTCAAGAAGTAACCAACAATATAAAAGAAAGTGAAACTAAGAAGGACAGTAAAAAAAAACAGGCATTCGATCTTCACAGGATGGCTCAATTATACACAAAGCATCTGCATTAATTACAATGAATGGCTCAGAAGTAGCTGATAAGAATGGTTTTAAATGGAAAACAACCAGAGTAATTGGAAGTATAAAAAATTCCGGCAAGAAACATTGTACACGTTCAACCTGGTCCTACCTCAATTGCTAGTTCTTCTTATCAACCAATAGACTGCTTTCAGCTATTTTCCTCTGAAGACATTTTAAACATTATTTTGAAGTATACAAATGAAGAGACTGAAAGGCAACATTTGAAGTATATGTTACAAAATAAACCTACATTATCTTCTGTTTCACTAATTGAGCTAGAGGCGCTTTTTGGTTTAATAATTTTAGCAGCTTCATTGCAGAATAATCATTTGTCATCTGACTTAGTATTCGACAATTCTTATTGCGGCGATAGATATTTAGTAACAATGTCCAAAGAACGATTCAATTTTTTGGGAAATTGTCTGAGATTTGATTGTAAAGAGACGAGAGAAGAACTTCAAACTCAATGTAAATTTGCTCCCATTTCTGAAGTTTGGGAAAACATTTTGAGGAATGGCCGAAAAAATTACAAACCTGGAGCATATTAAACAATAGACGAACAACTCGTTGGATTTAGAGGAAATTGTCCATTTAGCATGTATGTCCGTTCCAAACCAGATAAATATGGAATTAAACTAGTGATGATGCGTGATATTACTACAAAATATATGATTGATGCAATTCCTTATTTGAGTAAAGAAACTGTCCCAAATAAGCAACCAGCTTCTGAATATTTCGTAAAAAATTTAATTAAAGCTACAAGAAATTCACACCGAAATATAACTATGGATAACTGGTTTACAAATATACCATTAGTTCAATCACTTCTAAATGAAAATCAGTTGACTGTAATATGTACTGTAAAAAAGAACAAAAGAGAATTTCGAGAAGAATTTGTTAATATAAAATTTCAACAAAGAGCTACAGGAACTTAGCTTTTTTCCATAAGGATTTAATCGCACTATCGTATAAACCAAAAGTAGACAAACTCGTGCTGCTTTTATTATCGGCACATCAAGAACCATCAATTGATGATAAAACTTTGAGACCTCCAGTTGTATGTGACTATAACAAATCAAAAGGAGCCGTCGATACTTTCGATCAAATGTGTCACCACATGAATTGTGGAAGAAAAACACGTAGATGGCTTTTATGTACTTTTATAATATGCTAAATATGGCATGTATCAATTTGTATGTAATATATACACACAACTTCTACACTAAACAAAATTCTGTTAAGCCATTATCAAGATTGCAATATATTTTAAATCTACATCGATAGCTTGCTAGAGAATGGCAAATAAATAGACTTAAAACTCCAACTATGCAAGTATCTATGCTCAATAGTAGAAAATGCCATAACTGATGAAAACGTTCATAAAGAGTACGAAGTCGTACAGGAAGCAACAAGCTCATCAACATGCAAAGACAGTGATACCTGTAAAACTTCTTGTTCATATTTTAAAAGAAGTTATACTACTACTTATTGTCGTAAATGTAAAGAGCCAATATGCGATGAACATCAGCAGAAATTCTGTTTAACTTGTTGCAATACGTTAGTGTAATTTTCATTGTTATGTTTTGCTTTCTCCCTGCTTTCCTTTTTTACTCATTAAGTATACTCATTTTGCTGAATTTAATTACATACATATGTTTAATAAATAAATTGTTGAGTAACATTCAAAAGTATATACATATTATACAAGAATTATGTTTTTAAAATATGCTGTAAATGTTTTTTAAATATATAGTGAGTAAATTTTACGCATGGTTAGTATTACTATACTAAATGTAAGGGTTAGTATTGTATGGTTAAGAAAATCGTTTAGAATAACTGGTTGGATGAAGCGATTCGTTGGTAAAATTAGGAAAACGAACCATTTGACAGGTCCATTAATAACTGAAGAATTAGTAGATGCCGAAAATCATTGGATTCGATCTGAACAAGAACGCGTTTCTTTGAAGAAGACAAATAAAGTCGGAAAAAAGTCATCTTTATACCTTTTTTAGACAAGAACGGGATACTGAAAGTACGTGGAAGGTTAGAACATTCTAGTTTGTCACGTAATGAAAACAATCCGGCGATTCTGTAAAGGAACTCCTGGCTAACGGATATAATATTGGAAAGTACACATGTTAAAATGACGCATGGAGGAGTAGGAACGATCGTAGCTGAAATTCGTATTCATTTTTGGATCCCAAAAAGAAGACACTTTGTCAAGAACATAATAATAAACTAGTGTCTTATTTATAAAAAATATTCATTGAAATCTGCCGACCAGACCACTTCTCAGCTTCCAGAACATAGAATCAATGAGACGCCGCCATTCTCCGTATGCGGCGTAGGTTTCGGAGGACCGATTTACGTAAAAAACGTCGAAGAGAGTCAAAAAGCCTATGTAACATTATTTACTTGTGCTACCACTAGAGCCATACATCTGGAACGTGTACCAAATCTCTCTACGGATTCTTTCTTGATGGCATTCAAAAGATTCACCTCTAGGAGAAGCAACAGTCCAGTAATTTATTCGGATGACTCAAAAGCTTTTAAAAGAGGACCAAAGGAACTCGAAAATTTCTTAAACCATTGTCAAATGAGAAATTCTAAGATTTACTGTAATGAGAAAAATCGATTAGATGTTTATAATAGAACGAGGGGTTTGATGGGGAGACTTCTATGAGAGATTAGTAAAATCAGTGAAAAATCCTTAAGGGAAGTTCTCGGTAAAGCCTTGCTAACATTTGAAGAATTGTCAACGGTTTTAGCACAAGTGAAAGCTGTTTTGAATTCTCGTCCATTGACCTATGTATACAGTGACCTTGTAGAGACATTAGGTTTATTTCGTATAGCAGGAGACATGAAAAATATGCAAGGCCTTCGCCGGGAATCGAACCACGGACCTCTGAATACCAGCTCAGTGTGCTGACCATTACACCACGAAGGCACGCTAAGAATGTAGGAGATATACCTTATAACCTCAAGGAACCATTGCCACTGAAACCAGTCAATTTCTTGATTTTCGAAAAACAAAAAGATTCTACACCACCTATCAACTTTAACTCCATTGTTAAAGAAGTCCTTTCTGACCAAAAGAAAGATTTATCAAGATTTAATGGTTAGGCAATTGGGGACTAAATGGAAAAAATAATATTTAATGGATCTTCGGACAGCTTGTCAATTAGAGAATCCTAAGTCTTATGATGATCTCAAAGTTGACGATCTCGTCTGAATAGACGGAAACAACAAGTGCAAACTTTTGTGGAAGTGTGTCAGAGGAATAAAATGTTTTTCATGGTCGTGACGACGACGTTCTTTCTTGTGAACTAAAAACTGCTGATGGAACTATAAAGATGGCCAGTTCAATTATTATATCCTTTAGAACTTTAAAAACAATTTTTTACTTTTGATTAATAAGAGTTGATTCAATATGTTTTTGTGCAATTATTTATTTTTGCTCTTTTAGTTTCATATGATTACGAATAGTTTAGAGTTACTGAAGTAGTGTCAAATTATATTTAATGTTAACATTCATTATTATAGAATTTAGTATAATTAATATAATATTTAGTATAATGATTATAGTTTTAATATATTTTCTATTCATTTAATATACTTATTAATTGTTTTATAAATATAAAATAATCTAATCTAATCTTCAGGATACTGATCAAGAACACACACAATCTTAACATCACACTGGCAAAAGAACACTATGTTTCAGGTTTTTACTTTCAAGTTTATTCAAGACAAAAACTAATTCAACTGGCGCTGCTAGATTCAAAGACAAGAAGTTATATCACCGGAAAGATTTACACCCACTTTGGCGATTAAAATAAATTTCAACATAAAATTTCTTACACACTGGGCCCGGCTGAACAGTAGTTCAGAACAATCAAGATTATCATTAATACATGAACATTTTCAAGAATTATTTTCAAGAATCATTATGCATTTCAATACAAATTCAAGTTTTTGTCTTGA
>KK122086.1:0-15828 GCA_000611955.2 Stegodyphus mimosarum | reverse complement strand
TATAGTACTATGACATTTATTTTCATTGCTTCATATCGAAACTTGCATAGAACAAAATACTTGAACTTTATAGGAAATATTCATTCAAATATTATTTAGAAAATATGCCAAAGTAGCGGTTACTACCACTGAATTCTTCATTTAAATTTCAGTAATACTTCAGAATTGCTTAAACCTTCAAATACTTCAATTTTCAGCAATACTTCAAAATTACTTAAAACTCAAATACTTCAATTTTCAGCAATACTTCAAAATCTTTCTCTACTAAAGGAACTGGTGTGCAACAGAACTCATACAATATGATCAGGATGATCACACTTCTTATAACAGAATTCAAATCCAACAGAGTATTTAACTGATTCGGATAATCAGCGAAATGAAATTAGGTCACTGTGACCAGAATTCTTCTTATATTTACTTGATCCGGATGATCAGTGAAAACGAAATTAGATCAAGGCGACCACAATTTTTGACTTTCCTTCAGTTCCGAATTTACTTAGTTAAAAATAATCAAGCATTAAAGTTTACTTATCTTTAATACATCCATGGGCTGTCCGTCATCATCGGTTTTGGTTCTGAAGTATCCATATGGGGATTTTCGGCCCCACGTTGGGCTGCCAGAATTTTTTAACACATACACAGATATATATCTTATTATCCATTATTAAAGAATCTCGGGACTAATAATGAAAACCATTAAGTACGAAGAACGCTAATTTATTAATGGTTTAACACACAAAAAAAGAAATAGAAGATACATAGCTTGCGCTGAGCTTTCTAAGTCCTAAACTAAAGTTCGTTATGTCACATGACCCATAAAAAAAGGAGTGTTAATATTTTTGCGAATCTCACATCAAGTAACCTAGAGCAGATGCTCTTTTAAGAATGACTCATATTGTCTTACACTTGTAATTAATTCCTTAATAAACGTACTGCTGTTTTTGAAGTACATATTATTTTATTTTATGTTCAAAATTATTATCATAAACTATTTTACACAGTGTATTATATGTGTTCTAAATTTATCTTTTTCTTTGTGTGGCGCCAAATTTTGAAATCGTTGAAAGCGTGCCATGATAAAAAAAAAAAAGGTTTAGAATCACTGCTATAAATAGATAGATACCAACGTAACTTCACACACTAGTTGAATAGGAACAATCTGGTTGAAAGCATTGCTCTGGCATTCACTAAAAAGAATGGGGTTGCTGCATGCTTCCTCGATTTTGAAAAAGCTTTTGATCGTGTGTGGCATGCAGGCCTCATTCATAAGCTATCAAATTTTCTGCTTCCAGACAGCTTCCTACTTCTCACCATCTCATATCTTAAACGACGCACCTTTCAAGTTCGCTGTGGCGATACTCTTTCAACTAAAAAAGTAATCTTCACCGGGGTCCCCCAAGGAAGTGTTTTAGGCCCAAAGTACTTCAATATATATATTAATGACCTACCACACCCTCTTAATGCGAAAGTACTTAAATATGCAGATGACACAGTCATACTTACTGAATCAAGGAACCCTCAAATAGCTCTAAATAATCTTCAACTTCATGTTAATGTCATTTCACACTGGTGTAAAATCTGGAAAATTAATTTAAACGCAAATAAATGCTGTGTAGTTCTATACAGAAGGTACAAAACAAGAATGCGGGTCAATACGGACATAAAAATAGAAAATATCATCATCCCTGTCGCAAATTCTTACAAATATCTTGGAGTCTATGTGGACAAAAACTTAAATTTCAAAGAGCATATAAATTACATTATAAATAAAGCAAATGCAGCATTCATGTCAATCTATGCCCTCATAGGGAAAAAATCAAAACTCAATATCAAAGTTAAAAAAATGCTATATATTTCTCTAATTCGACCAATATTACTCTACGCAGTGCCTGCATGGGCCGCAGCAAACAAAACAGAAAGACTCAAAATAGATGTACTGCAAAACAAGATTCTGAGATCAATCGTGAACGCACCATGGTTCGTTCGAAACTCTCAAATTCACTCGGACTTAGGAATTGAACCAATTCACAACCAAATTCTCATAACAGCTCATAACTTTTTCGAAGCAATAAAAAACTCTCCATATGCTGCAATTAGGCAACTAACAGATTATGATCCCACTGTGGAATCGGTGGTCAAACGTCCACGATCGATTCACCACAATGTATTATGGTGGTAAAAACTGTAAATAGTGTAAATATTTTTATTTTGCATATTCCTGACAAAGCTTATGGACTTTGCTATTTTTTCCTGACAAAGCTTATGGACTTTGATTATTTTACAATTATTTTACTTATTCAATGTTAATGAAAAATTTTTTCTTCGATCAAGTGACCATCGATAACCAATAAGGTTACTTCATCTGAAAGATCTGCCAAAATCATTTAAATAAGTGTTTTCAGTGCTTATAATTGCAAGATAACTGTGAAAATGTATAACTTCCAAGTTCCGATTAGCACGCAACGTAGTCTCGGGTTCTTTGACTGTCAGCTCACTCTGAGCTACGATGTCAACGATGTAGTTGCTATCAACTCATGATTAAGAACGATTTGATTTTGTATGTTAATTGCTAATTAAGTTTAAACGAACATCCTGCCTAATTTTGCTTAAATTTCTTTGCCTTAAAACTGCTGATTTATGCCATGTCGGGAATAAAATTACCGTAGTATGCCATGCATTAACAGAATGATTTCCTGCTTCCTGCAACTCTAAAGATTATTGCCTGAGTTCAAGTTCAAATGCCATTGATGTAACAATGCCAGTTTAATATTGCTAATCTGATTATGCTTATCCTTCTCGCCTCCGGGTGTTGATGCCAGAGGGCATCATTTCTTAATTACTACCGCTATTGGCCTATGGCAATCAGTTTGATTTACTAATCAAGACTCATAGAAGTCGATATTAGTCGTAGATTGAAGATCACAAGATCACAAGTTCCTATTAACAGATTAGATTTTTCGATTGGCAAAAGTATTTCAATCTTTTATGATCAATCCAAAGCTGTGATAATGTTTGTTTCTATTTGTAAATAATGTACGTATTAAATTTTACGTTTTTAAAATTATTCAACCTTTGATTTCTATGAGTCTTTGAATTTTGAAAAAGCTAGACTGTTGTAATGAACGACTTTAAGATCAGAACTTCATGACTTAGGGATCCGAACTAACACGTCATTCAGCTGTCGTCGTTTTAGATGTCTTTTCGTTTTAGATGTCTTTTACATGTTTAGTACTGTGTGAAGACCATCCCAATGTGACTGTAATTATTACAAAATTGTATTACAAAATTATTACAAAATTCGTGATAATATCATTTCTTTATTCTATTTTATAAATCTGTTAATAAAATAAGAAATAGTCACTCAGTCGTGTAAACTGAATTGCAAGTTTCATGGAAAATGTTATTAGAATCGAGAAGTAAACTTCTGAAATAATAATTATTCTAACAAAATTTGCTCTTATAAAACGAAATTTTGTGTATTATTTTTAGATGTCTTTTGCATGTTTTTCAGAAATAAGAAAAAGTAATTTTCTCAAACCCTAATGGTAATAAAACCGCCAACTTTTCAGTTCTTAAATAGTTACCTAAATGGCTAGTCTAACTTATTAATTTAGAAGTAAAACAACAAAAATCAGCGTTATATTTGCAAATTTTCACAGGACTAGTTTCAGTGGTTTTACCGAACAATCGTCCTCAGCTGCCAAAGTGCAAATGAATAAGATAAGATAACTAGTCCTGTAAAAATTTGCAAATATAACGCTGATTTTTGTCGTTTGACTTCTAAATTAATACTTGTTCGACGTGTTATTCTACGTTACCTAACTGTTAACCATTTTTAGCTGTAGTAACTGCGTAAAATTTCTACTAAAGGTTACCTTGCTTGCAGGCTGATTCATGAAATTGAGAGATTTTCGCATTATTCGTAACGCTTGCTAAATTCGTAATGCATCTTTTCAAAAACATGAAGAGAAGAAGTAAAACATATGCATATCCTACACAAACTGCATTAATTATCATAAAGTATTTATTAAAATTTTGCATTGTTTAAAATAATATATGTATAGAAATTTTAAATACATAAATTGAAGTTATTTATTTAATTAATTATTATAGGTAAGACATATTTTATTCTGATGGCCCAGAAAAATGAAATTGTTAATTAGTTTACTATACATTCATTTTCTTCGTTAGAAAATTTGCTTTAAGGGAAAACAAAAGTATTTAACTTAATTGAAACAGATTAACCCATTAGATTAAAGCATTCAAATATAAAACGAAGCGAAACATTTCTTTATACAAATTATTCCGAGTTTAAAATAAATAACTCGTCCATTGTTTAAAATGGATTCAGTTTTCAACTTCTTTTCTCTGGCAAGAACCTTTTCGATGTCCAGTATATTTAGTCATCTTTATTAAAACAACATAACTGAAAGTATTTTTTCTTGGAATATATATTTTTAAGACAAATATGATTATTTGTGAAAATTTTTATCAAACTTTTTCAGGTATATTGTGAGAAAAGAAAATTAACCTCTTTAGAATCCCAAATCGTCCGAGGGATATATAGCCCGGCGAAATATAGGTAAATGATATATGTACTTTGTCCTTCAAACACTTCAGAATTTCCTGACGTGTAATATTTCTTACACCATAATCATTTTTTTTTGTCAGAAAATGTTACTTACGCACTATATGTTATTTTTTGTTTAGTTTCTGAGGGAAAATGCATTTCTGAAACAATATTAAAGTGCTTGTTACATTCAGTATAAGCGAATTTAATTTTTTTTCTGTTTCAGAGTGATAGGACCAATGTCGAATATACCAGACTTTGCCAGAGACTTTGACTGTCCTGCAGGGTCAGCAATGAATCCCCAAAACAAATGCCAAGTTTGGTAGAAGAGTCAACAGAACAAATCCAAATGTTTGAGCATAATTAATAAGTTTGTTATTATTATTATTGTGTAATTTTGGTTGTAAATGCACCAATACTTCATTTACACTTTTTAAAGAGTTTAACAGCTGTGAGCAATGTACTTTGCATTAAAAAAATATTGAAACTTTTTCTCTCTCATCACTGTTATTATTTTTTACTGTAAATTTAACCTTCTTGCAAACAATCTTCTCATACAAGTGTCTTTTGCATTCAGTTTATCAAATCCATAAATATTTTAGCCTCAGAATTTTAATGAAGGAGAAAGCATTACCTTTATTCAATCTTTGTTGAACACATTCATCTTTTATATCTAAATTATCTATGTATTATGGAGGTAGGAAATAAGAGGAGAGGCCTTAACCAGTTTTCCCCATACACTGCTTTGAAGCACTTCCTATCCCTTCGTGGCGAATAAAACATTTAGTGATTTACCTAAGATCAATGGGTTTTGACACGATCGCATGTAAATATTTTGTAATTATGTCGTAAGTATACATATAAACGTATATATTTTCTTTTCCTAGAATATTTCAAAGTCCTAAGTATGTGAAAAGAATACTGTTGGGTGCGTACGGGTTCGTTATGGATTGAATGCACAAATTTATTCTTTCCACAAGAAATAAATCAAAATGCTGAAATATTTCTTCAGAGATATTCGCACAATATCACAATATCTCAAACGTTTACCAAAACTCAATTCCAAAACAGATAAACTAATTCTATCTCACAGCGAAATCGCTACAGCATAAAGTAAACAAACAGCAGTTCGCTTTAAACAGCTACAACTACAACAGCAACTGAGTTGAGGTGTTTCAATTCGGCTTTTATAAGCTTTTTTAATTTTCAATAGAACAATCTCGATTTTTCTAGATTTTTTCTGGATGGCAACAGTAATTACGAAATATTTATTTATTAAACATTAAATCGCGGGCTTTTTTATTTTTATTTTCTTTTTTTTCCGACGTAGCTTTCTCTTCAAAAATCGTCTGCATTGCACTTGAAATATAAAGCAATTTTAATTACAATTCTAAATAAATAGCCGAATAAATATGAAATCCGTAACATTGCCCCCTTCCCAAGTACTGCACGTCCCGGGCAGTACAATCCCTGGACAGGAAGCCAAACTTACAACTAAGGCATCAGTACTATAATAAACATTACTTTACAATAACAAAATAAATAATAATTGCAATAAGTGACTTTCAGCAAATTAAATTCTTGCTAAATACAATTCAAATACTAAGTACAAATACTATCAATTACAAATACTATCAAATACAAATACTTATCAAATACTAAACAAATACAAATCAAATACTAAATACAAATAGGACCATGGTCTTATACTATTTACAAGTATATACACTACGTACTATGGCCATAGTAATGAACTAAAGTGTCGTAATGAACGACTTTAGGTTTAGAGCTCGGTGACTTACGGATTCGAACCACGGCGTCGTTCAGCTTGTTTAGGACTGTGTATGAACCATCCCAAGGTCACTGTAGTTTCCGAGAAAGTCCTTTTTGACGAGTCGGATTCCATAACCACGCCTTGTCGCCTTCGCTGAAACGATGTCCAGTAGCTCTCGTGTCGTAGCGGGTCTTCATCTTCTCCGTCGCCAAGTTGACTCGCTTTCGTGCAAAGTTGTGCATCACTTCAAACCGGACCTGGAGAACTTGAATGTATTCCCCAGGCGATGAAGGTGCATCCGGATGGCGGCCAAGCAAAAGATCCCATGGCAGACGAAGGTCACGACCGAAGAGCATCTGAGATGGGGAATGGCCGGTAGTCGGTAGTCTCGTGGACAGCACTGCGGTAAGCCAGTAAAAATAGGGGCAACTTCTTGTCCCAGTACTGTTGGTTTCTGAAAACCACTAGTGAGAGGTTATTGAGGATGGTTCGATTAAACCTCTCTACCATACCGTCCGACTGGGGATTTAAAGGCGTCGTTTGGGTTTTGTCAATGCCGAGTAGCTTGCAGAGTTCTTTGATTACAACCGAGGTAAAATTCCTTTCCTGATCCGAATGTAACTGAAGAGGAACTCCGAACCTGGAAATCCAGGATTGTATCATCATCTCTGCTACTGTGACAGCCTCTTGATCAGGAATAGGATACGCTTCAGGCGTATCACTTGGTCAAGTGGTGAAGTAATCAATGACAACGAGGAGTATTTGTTGCCATCAGCAGTTCGTGGCAGAGTTCCTAAAATGTCAAAGGCGATACGTTCAAAAGGTGCTCCTACATTGTAACGTTGCAGCTTCCCCCGGTTGGGTTTCTTCGGTCGTTGCCGACTTGCACAGGCATCGCAAGATCGGCACCACTTTTGCACGTCATCCTTTGCATTATTCCAGTAGAAACGCTCCCGAACTCTCTGCAAGGTCTTCATTATTCCGAAGTGACCTCCTTCAGGGCTGCTATGTAGTTCTTTAAGGACGTCTGGGATCCGGGATCTTGGAAGTAGCAGCTGCCATCGGAATGTCTTTCCATCATGCGATTCGAATTTTCGGTACAAGACGCCGTTTCGAATATGGAGTGAGTCCTAGAGAGCCCAATATTGTTTCGTCGTGGGACTATAGCTCAAAATGTCCTGCCAGGTAGGTTTTTTGTTTGAGGTCTCCATTAACTCAACTATGGGTTTAATGTCACGGTCTTCCAGCTGGTCTTTCCTGATTTCCTTGTCATTCCATGGGTCTGGATCAGCCGATGTTGATGTTGTTATTTGCCGTGCGACTGGATTAACCAGTTGGTATTTAGCTTCGACCCTGGAACAATATCGGCAGTTTTCTGGGCAAGGTCTTCTAGATAAGGCGTCAGCGTTTCCGTGCGATGATCCCTTGCGATGACGGATAGTGATGTCATATTCCTGGAGTCTCTGTATCCACCTGGCTATCTGACCCTCAGGATTCTTGAAATTTAAAAGCCAGGCCAATGATGCATGATCCTTCCGGAGCAGGAATTTTCTGCCGTATAGATAATGATGGAAATGTTCTACGTCTTTGACTTTGCAAGCAACTCTTTCCTGGTGACACAATAATTCCTCTCCGCTTTAGACAGGCACTTGCTCCAGTAAGCCACTACACATTCTTAGCGCTCTATTTCTTGGGACAAAACAGCGCCGACACTTTCATTAATCGCGAGAATAAATGGTCTGTCGATCTGAGGATACGTCAAGATTGGAGCAGATGTTAAAGCTTCCTTCAGGTTCTTAAATGCATCCTCACATTCTTTTGTCCACACGAACTTTTGCTTGCTCTCTGTCAGCTTGTGAAGGGGTCTTGCAATGGATGAAAAATCCTTCACGAATCTCCTATAGTAGATGAAAAGCCCTAGAAAGCTTCTCAGCTGGTGGACATTTTCGGGACGTCTCTAGTCTTTAACTGCTGACACTTTTTCAGATTCCGTGCGCACACCTTCAGCAGAGATGGCATGTCCGAGGTAAGTCACTTATTGCCTGAATAATTTGTATTTAGCGGGACTCAACTTATGATTGGTTTCTTTCAGTTTCTGAAGCAACTTTATAAGATTTTCTAAATATTCTTCGAGACTCTTCCCGACGATGATGATGTCATCCAGGTATATCAGACAGGCATCGTATGAAAGACCTTTTAAAACAGTCTCCATTAGATGTTCGAATGTAGCCGCGCATTACATAGCATCACCTTGAACTACCAAAGTCCTTGCCTTGTAATAAATGCCGTCTTTTCTCGGTCATCAGGACGTATTTTTACCTGCCAATGTCCACTCTTTAAATCAAGTGTCGAGAATCACTTGCTTCCAGAAAGAATGTCCAGAATGTCGTCAATTCTAGGAAGAGGGTATCTGTTTTTCTTAGTAACCTCGTTCAACCGGCGATATTCAGCGCAAAATCTGGTTGACCCGTCATTTTTCTTCACCAGGACGATGGGAGATGCCCAGGGACTTGCTGAAGGCTCGATGACATTGCTTTCTTGCATGTCCTTTAAAAGTGTTCGCACCTCTTCCTGTTTCGAAATCTGTAGACGTCCCGGATGTTGCTTGATTTGTGGATGATCATCAGTATCAATTCTATGTTGAGTCAAACTGGTTCGACCCACGTCAGAAGACGAGCGGAAGAAAATATCTTGAAGATCTTTAATGACACGCTCGGCAGCATTCTTTTCTTCGTCGTTTAATTGCGCATTCTGCAATAATTCCGATATAATGTCTGAAGACATGGTTTTTGGAATTTTACTTTTTCTTTCAACGCTAGTTACTAGAGTACATTCTGCAACCACTTCACCTTTCTTAATAACTCTCACCTTATCAGTTACATTGCAACTCTCACCGGGATAACGGTCCCCGATAGGCGACGAGGTTTGCAAAAAATATTTCCATCAAGTAGGAAAATATTTTGCATTTGTTAGGCATGAAATGATATTCATATAACTATTAACCACCATTCCCAGATGTTTAGAATAAACAGGGCGCGATTATGCGTAGAAATAATTCATGAAAATGCCACATGCTGGGAAATAGGTTACACAGACCTCGTGGTTTGGAGTACATTATCTGTGGAGCTTAACATATGTAATGTATTTTCATGAATAATTTGTATGTTACTGAGTATATCACTAGAATGTAAATGTAAAAAACTGACATGTAATATGTAATTGCACACTTAATTAAATTAATTATTATTGCATAATTTTCGTTACATACTTAATTCTCCGCTTACACAGTTTTTTCAGTTTAGGGATAGACGAGGGTATTTCGTAAAATGAGAGTGGTTTCATATTTTTCCCCCTCTCTCTTGATTACTATTTTAATTTTTTTAACACCGTTGAAACTATCTAGAATAATCTAATTGTTTTCTTAAAACTGAAAGTTAGATTTTAAGCTGAAAATTTCAGTTTCAGTCTTTGAAACTTTTTAAAATTACAACTACGAAAGTAATAATTAATAATTTCAAAATATGAAAAATATAAATTAAAAATGCAAAATTATGATTAAATTACAATAATTATTATTAAATATATTATTAAGGAATTTGTAAAGTACTTTTTTATCTTAATTTCGTTCAAAATTTCAAAAGCAAACTGTAAGGAATTGCTAAAAATAACTGTCAACTAAATGGTTGCAATCGTGCTATTAGCTTAAGAAATCGTTCAGGGGATTAAGATATACAAAATTAAATCATGCATTTAAAACAAACTCTTTAAACAACAAGTGTGCAGAATATTTGCTGTGGTATTATTTCATCATATACATATGCTATGAGGAATTTATAATTGGAATGTTTTAGTATTTTTATCTGCATAAGCAGAGACGGATTAATCTATTTTAGAGCCCTAGACATTTTTTCCTGCCGACCCCTACACCCGGTTGATATGTAAATTTTACGACAACTTTCTAACAAAATATAATTATATAATAATAATAATAATAATTAACAAATAATAATATATAATAATAATTAACAAAAATAGTCAGTTTTTCAAAAATCTTTAATAAAGTTTCAATTGTTAGTATAATTATAAACATGGGTTTGATTATGTATCAATACAATCAATCGAAATGGAACTTTTTGCTTGTACGTCATGAATTAAAAAAACGAAATTTATTATGATAAATGTCCAAAACCTTACCTTAAAGGGAATGATTATTGTGAAATTAATTCAAAAGTCCTTTTTTCTCGCTTCCAATTCTGAAAATTTATCAGTTATTTCTTCGTAATTAATATTGTCCAACGAATTTTGCTTTATATATAGTACAGGTAAAGAGGTTATTTTTGTTTGACTTTTAATAGTTTCGTAAATAGTTTTTATGCGTTTTAACACCGAAAACGATCTTTTAACAGATACACTCCATACAAGCAAAGTTAATAATACACGTAATAATAATTTTCATATTTGGAAATGTCGATTAAATTTTTGTAGTCTTTAATCGTAGCATGTCAGATGACAACATTAAATTTTGGCTTTTACAAAGTAATAGAAATTATAACAGTTCCTCATCCAATTCTTTTATATCAGTATCTTCACTGTACCATTTGTTTAATAATGCAATCTTCAGATTCAGTTGATATATTTTCCTTTGAGTTTGCATGAAATATTTTTTAAAATCTCATTAATATCTTTAACTTTTGCGACGTAGTTTTAGTTCAAAATAAATTTTGGCACAAATTACGTAAAAACAATTTCGTTTAAAGGTTTCTTGACCTTGATTATATGAGCTTTTGCCGTCCTCATCATGAGGATCATGATGAACTGTATTCGCAACCTTTTATTAGTATGGGAATAAGTTATACCTCCGCTTATATGCGTCTATTTCCAGAAATAAAATTCTTAAACTATTAACGTTAAATAAATAAATTGACAAAAATACTTGCCTCAAACGGGATTGGCATAGCAGGCTGTTGTAAGGATATACTGCTTTCATTTATTCTTGGAAGTATTTTATCCCACATAACTATTAATAAAAGGAATTCTAAATTATTAAATTTGTTTACTATTCTCGGGATTTCAGTCTTACCAAACATTTCTGAGATTCATCTAGAGATATATTAAGTAGAGCATTTTTATTTCGTTGAACCCAGAACGAATTGCTTTAACTGCATCAGCTCTGGAAGACCATCTATTGTAGATAATTTTTTTGGTGTAAAATGTTTTTCTAAAGTGTTCCACCTACGAATAGAAGCCAAAAAAATATATAAACTTTCTCCAATCAATTAAGATATGTTATTGCTTGCAAACAGGATTCACTAGCACTACTTACTATCAAATTTAACGAATGTGAAACACAAGGACTGTTTGACTATGTTTTTAATGCGGTTTTGGAGCCCATTGTATTTTCCAGACATATTTGCCCCATTGTCGTAGCTTGTCCTCTACAGTTGCAAATATCCAGACTTAATATTTCAAGGTTCTTTAAAACTTCATTTTCTAATGATTATCCTGTGTGCGAATAAATTGGTAAAAATTCAAAAAATTTCTCTATTGGGATTCCATCTTCTGATACATAACGCAGTATAAAAGTTAACTGCCTACGTGTGTTACCTCAGAGAGAGCATCAGTTATAACCTGAAAAATATTTGACGAATTTAACTTCTGAAACGAAATACAAGAGAAATTTTAGCCCCAAAACTTTATTTTTGCTACTACCCGTAGCTGTACTTTTCTCCAATATTTTTTTTCTTCTAAATACTGTTTTTCAATGGTTACGTCACTCGATTAAATTTCTTGCTATTAAAATTTTAATAGAATGTCTATGATCAATAAAATTTTCGTATTCTTGCGCTTATTATGTTTAGGTTCTTACATTTATGTTTTTCCAGTCCGAGTATCCTTCTTGTAAACGTTTTTCGTTTCATCGAAAATATCTTACGAACATAGCAGTAAATTTCTTTACTTTTGGACTGTACACTAACCATTCTCGTTCAACGTTTTCACCATTTGCTAATAAAAATATTTTTCTTTAATGAAGGAGTGAGTTTTTCAACCTTCTGTTGCTACATTTTTAGCGGTACGTATAAATGAAATATTTGATCGTGGTTTATTTCTAAGCAAAAAATGTTGCATGTCTGTTGTTAAATTTAAAGGCCATAAAGATGTGTCCAAATTTTCCAAAACTAAAGTTTCGTTACCGGTGTTAAGTATATATTCCATATTTTGAATTTCTTCTTCATGACTTGCATTTCGGTTTTTCTCCACAATACGTGGTATGCCTTCTACGTTTTTCTTTTTTATTACTTCAGTTCCAGTTTCATTGCTTTCTGTCATTCTGCGTGTACTTTCTGGTTTCCAGAATATTCCCCAACTTTTTTTGGCTAAATTTAGAAATCGGAAGTGGATTTTACTTGGAACTCTGAAGAGATTTTCGTGGAAAAATGCATTCTGATATAATCAAAAACCTCTCAATTTCGGTATTTAGAAGTCATAAATAGTATAAACATGACGGGGATACACGTACAGGTCAAAATGAATTTACGTTTGCCGGTACTACAGAAATAACATAAAAGAAAATTAAATTATTGTATTCGTTTCGAAGTATTTATTTTAAATGCACCATAAATACATTGAAGGACTAATTTATTTTAGGACCCTAGACAATTTTTCCTTTCGGGCCCCTATACCCAGGGCGTTATGTAATTAAAGTTATGTATTTACGTGGAGACCATAGCACATTTTTCACATCCCCTGCTTTAAAAAATCATAATGACTCTACAGTGGTGCCCGAACTAACAGGTGGTGGATGATGATTTTCCACCCCCAGGATTTGGAGACTGAGTCTAGTCAAATTGTCCCCATTCGCCCTTTAAAAGGGGGAGTATGTAAGGCCTTTTCTCCCTCCTTTCTACATGCCTTCCTGGTGCAACGTTAGCACACTCGGCGCGTAAATAAGGGTAAAAATGATAATTCTGATAGTAGTGATGATTCTGATGCTAACTTTAAAAAGCCTACTAAAGAGAATTCTTAAAGGTTGAAATGTTGACTGCAGATGACCATAAAATCCTAAGTCAATATTTCCTTGATAACCATGTGGAACATTATGTTGTAAGCCCGCGACACCTAAAACCAGTCAAGGTTCTTATTCGGGGCCTACCCTCCGACTCAGATGTTAATATTATCAAGGAATCTCTTACCAACATACGTTATAAGGTACATAGAGTCGAACAATTAACCAAATATAAAACTAAGGTCCCAATGCCGTTGTTTCAGTCACAGTTAATTTGTAGTGCTAAAATTGATGAAATATACTCTCTAACTCCCTTGATGCTCTTCGGAAATCAAAGTGAAAAAATATGTCTACAAAAAACAGATTCCCCAATGCCACAATTGCCAGAAATGGCACCATTCCTCAGAGAATTGTCACGTTGCACTGCGGTGCGTTAAATATGCCGGATATCACCGCACTGGTAATTGTGACCATCAGGGGCGCCTGGATACAGCAAAGTGCGCGAACTGCCTTGGGCCACACGTGGCTTAGTTTAGGGGTTGCCTTAAGTTCCCTGCCTACAAAAAACATCTGCAGAACTCATCCGTGAAACCAGGAATAAGTTATGTGCAAGCCGCCAGGCCCAAAAATACACCAACTAATAACCAGAAAGTTCTAGAACCTTCCCCCATAAATGACGCAGCTCAGACTAGTAATAATTACCTTATCAATCCATTTAGTAGTCCTGGCAATTGCTCTGATATTTCTGAACTGCTTAATGTAATGAAAGAAATGCAAAATATTTTCAGCATCCAGATTGGCAAAATCATTCAGATATATAAAATAAAATCCTAGAGCTAAAAAATGTACCAACTTGCTGGACAAAACGCAAATATTACACCTCATACGAGAGGAGATATCCCCTCTGCCCAATGCAAATTAATCCATTTGTTAATTTTACCCCTTAGATACTCTCCCTGACAACTTTATTTCATATCACCCCGCATCTCCTTACCTTTTCCTGTTTCTCTATATGTTTTAAACTCAGTAATGTTACGTCATTTACTACACATCTGCTGGCTTACTTTTTCTGACTGTTGACAATGCTCCCCTTGAAGTGATTATGCTTACTTTCCTCGGATTTAGTATTCTACCTGATTGGCAGCTACAGTTGTAGCTGTTCGTGTCGTTTGGTTCCGCAACTTTATGAACTTTCATCACTATTATACTTATAATTGCTATCATTTAACTCTACATGATATGATATGCTATTTTCTATTCTTCAAAGCTAACACGTGATCGAAAATCTCTAACAAGTCTCCTACTGGGATAGCCTTTGAACGGGTGCCCGAAGTGCGACTCACGAATGAACGCCTGACCCTACAAGTTAATGTGTTCTAATTTTTCTTCCTCAGTATGTAGTGTGAACATGTAAAAACTCTACCTGCACGTCGAAAGTATTAAACTCTAACTATGGAGACAAAAATAGAAATTTTAAAGAAAGTAGACAATGACGAATGTAAAGCAAGTTATAAATAATAAGGAAAATAAAAGTAAAAGTCTGTAAGCTTTCAGATTTTACATTACGCCCAAAGGGGCTTTTTTTTTTAATTTTATTTTTTTATTTAACGTGTTGTGTATTACTTTTATTTATTAAACACGTTCTTCGCACTTAAACCATAAAATTCAGTTCAACAGAATTATCGCAAAATAATTTTAAAATAAGCATATCTTTAGAATTTCTGATACACAGTCGCACGCCCTGGAGATATTTTTTTTTCTTCGTAAAGTGTTGATATTGCTCGCTTTGAAATCGTTGAGTTTCTTAATCAAAAATTTGTTAAAGTGTGACAAAATATGAAGTAGGTAATAAAACAAATTCCAAATTTGGGCTTCCAGATGCACTTATTTGGGTGAAAACGTACGTTATTCAAGATTTGATGGCTCTAGGAACCGTTGTTTTATCACAATGCCAGAAATATACATACATTTATGCAGATTCTTCATTATTTAATTTCTTTAAATATAATACAGAGCTCTAATATTTGGTAGCAACAATTTGAAAAGTGAACCGACATTTATAGTGAACCAACGCAAAATGCTAAAACGAAATTAACAGCCCTTCCCTTTGGGCTAATAATATTTTTTCTGACTACGGAATTAAAAAATCTTATATGTACACCAAATGACTTCCTACGAAATATTAAATTATACGCAATTTTCCTGCATTTCATTTAAGCATATTGAATTAACAGTTAATTTTGAATTAAATCTAGTTCCTCGATAGCGCATAAACCACAACAGAATAAATGCACTCTTTAAAGTTCACTATATTTATTTACCATAGCGACACCCTGGCGTTAAGTTCACTTAACAACGTTACATCTCATTCGTTTTATAACTCAGAGTGCACAAAACTCATATCACCTGGAGAATTTGCTCATGTTCTATTCAAATACTATAATAAATATAAAACGATGTATAAAAGAAATTAAACAAATA
>KK122085.1:531928-581743 GCA_000611955.2 Stegodyphus mimosarum | reverse complement strand
TAATACTTAGGGACCAACTAGTTAGATCTCTGATAGCTTCGGCTATACCTTTTAAATAGCTTAATTAAGCTAGCTTTAGTTTTAATTATTATTATTTTAAGTTCAAGCCCGAGTGGCGGCTTTCTGTAAAGTTCCAAGTAGGAACTGACTGTAAATACGCTGAAAATAAAGGGTTACAAACGCTCTTTAAGTCTTACGTGTTCTGTTCACACACTTAAGCGATTATTCGCTTGTTAGTGTTCGTGGGGTTCTAAGTTAGAACTTTAGGATTAAATAGAAAAACCCCACAAGCTAGTGTATAAAAGCTTTCGTTAACTAGCCAATTTTTAACCACACTGTAATTTTTACTAATCGTAAATGCACATCAAATTAACTGTCAAACGAGTTTTCCTTCCCCTATTTGATGGAATACAACAATTAAATTTTATACCTCAAAGACGCTTTTCGTCAAGGAGAGCCAATCTCAAGAATGCTGGCCGGAATAATAAAGAAAGTATAAATACAATAATCAAATAAACTACCTCCATCACCAACTTTTCTAGTGGTATCAAATAAGTCAAAAATACTGCGATACACTAAAGGAAAATGTAACAACTTGCCATCAAATGTAAAGAGGAAAGATGACTGGTACATTAAATTTGAAACTTTGGTCTCTGATTCCATATAAGAATCAAGAATCTAAACTTTTATGGTTAACCATGATGGCGCTGAATATAAGGCAGAAAGTTATGATTGCAACATACTTTCATCTACGTTCGCAACTGCCTAGATTAATCATTGCCGAGAATGATCATGAGGTCTTGAGAGTGGGAAACATAGTTGTAACGCAGCCATCTTAACTTCGGCTCTGGAATAGAGGGAAAAATGACAGCGTACAACATGAAACACTCAAAAACGAAAATCCAGACTCTGAAAGGACTCTCTATAGAGTCGGTTGATAAATATTGGAAACGTTCGAAACGCTGAGCAATTTCAAACAGCTACATGAGTCTGGTATAATTGAAGATTTGAGTTCCCAATGACATTATCTCGTTTCTCTAGACATAGTGCTATCATTCACGTAAAGTATTCAAGTGTGTAGCCTATTTCTGAACTGCAATTAAATATGACTAAATCGTCGAAATTGTGGAATAGGATAATTCTTCCTCATATTTCAACAATCTATAGCTAAAAATACCTCTTTTTGTCTTCTTAGGAAAGCTTACGGACGTATTGCCAAGACATTTACAATAACAAGACTTGCTAGTTTCTAGTTAAGCTTATTTTTGGTCTACTATTTCAGTGTCAAATACGTTTTCTAAAATATGCACTAACTTATATCTTCTGCACAGATTGTGCTGAATATACAGGAAAAGATAAAACATTTTAAATGGAAGCTCGAATGACTAGCTGAATTCAAAACGAAAAATGAATCGCATGGAACATCACTACACTGCATCTTCGTAAGCTCGAGATCAGCCGTGAACAAGAGACATACTAGAAAAATATAAAGATGTATTATGAAACCTGTATGCGAAAATTTTTGTTACTCTTTTTTAAAATAATAATGCAGCATTCGATTATTACGAATACGTTAACAACAACAAAAGACATAAATCCTTCTGACTTTTAATGCATGACTTTATCATAATAGCAAAATTACAGCACGAAAAGTTATTCTTTCAGTTATATGCCAAAATATAATGAGCATATCCTATCTAATGTGAAATATATCCAGAAAAACGGGATGAGTAGGAATCCAATTATAGCTACGTATGTACAAATTTAATTATTTTTTCCTCTATTTTAAGAAATGTACATTTTCTGTTCTGTTTATCTAAGTTAATAAGGCACGTAATAACAAAGATTTAAACTAGAGACAATTTTTCTTCCCTGCGTGCTGGTGATGCATAAACAAAATATGCTTTAATTAATAGCTTTGTTTCGAAAAGAGAAATCTTTGCAAGAAGATATCATAAATCTACTTTCGAGAACCGGAGCGAAATAATGAGATTTTCTGTGTACAATTTCTTCTTATCACGTTTCTCACATGACCCTTCTTTATTTTGAGATTCAACAAAGCTTACATCTGAAGCGGAATTAAAAATTTGTCCCTCTGTTATCAGCAGTATATTTTTACCTTTCAGTGGTTTGCTTGGATAATGGTTCATAGTTTTATAAAAAGAATTTCAAATAAGGAAACTGAAATTTGCAAATACGCGAAATGTTAACAACTCTCTCTCTAACATTTTTAAGATTCACACAACGGTTTATAATTACTTTGCGAAGATTCTTAAGCAAAGAATTCTCCGTATTACGCCGCCAGTGAAATACAAGCAGTAGAAATATTAATTAGTAACTAATATAAAATTATTATTAATTAGATACACAGAATCTGAAAGGAAGAATAATTTATTTCTTACGAATTCGACACTGGACATTTTTGTTTCCTAATACCTTTATATATCTTTTCCAATCCATCACTGATAATCTCTTTTTCATGTATATTTATCAATAGATTTCCTTTAGTCTTAATTTCTCATTCTTTGTTGCTTCTCATTGTTTCCATATTCTATCAGTAAATTCCTTAGAAATTTATCGGAATATGTTTGTTTCCTTTATATCTTTTCTTGTTTTTTTTATCTCTATACTCAATCTATTTATTTTTACAAATCAGTCACTGATTTGGTGTCGAAGAACTGAAAATACATATACGTCATTAGCAGGAGGATTGAAAATCTTTTCCAAATGTTTATATCGCTAAACGATGGAACATTATGTAAAACACAAATAATGAAAAAAATGGATTACAAAATGATTTTCTGTAGCAGTTAAACAATAAAAAGCATGTAATAAACGGTTAAAAAGGAAAAGAACTCCTTTAACGAAAATTTAAAAGCAGTATCACCGAAAATGTACTCTATCCCGCCATATAGCACTAAGCAGTCATAGAACATTCAGCTTTAACCATAGTAAAAACACTGCAATATCTTGTTTTAACCCCGTTAGAGAGCCTAAAGGCATTATCCTATGTATTCTGGAAATAAGAAAAAGGTTTTGCAGTTTCTGTTCTCTCAGATACCAGGGTCTTCCGAAGGTATCCTACAGAGAACACATCGAATTACATCACTAAGACAACCTCCACACAAGGGAAATCTATTAAATTTTCATGTGATATGTTCATTCCTGCCAAAATCAGTTTA
Source organism: Stegodyphus mimosarum (assembly GCA_000611955.2). Lineage (NCBI taxonomy): Eukaryota > Metazoa > Arthropoda > Arachnida > Araneae > Eresidae > Stegodyphus > Stegodyphus mimosarum. The sequence goes on along the minus strand of KK122085.1, from coordinate 578,561 downwards.
CCTTTGAATAGTTTAGAACATGTGAAGTAAGAGTGCTGTCTACAATTAATGCATTATATAAACATAAGATATATGCAAAATATTTCAGATACTCTCTTTCTTCATACTTTATAATTGCATTACCTAATACGAAGCAACTATTTGGGTACGATGCTTAAGAAAGCTTTTTAACCTGAATATAAGAATTCTCTGGAGATCAAAATTACAGATTAAGAACAAGATAGCTTCAAATACTCTTGGACTCCACTGTATGAAACGTTGAAATTATGGTCTGTTGCATTCAATATTAAAATCAGAGATCAGATAAAATAATTCGAATTTATCTTGGGTCTTACGGATACTGCTGTATGACATTTCTCATCTGGACTTTACACCTCAGCGTAATTCCAACAAGCAAACCGCCCTTTGACTGAATCATAGCTTCGAATTATTGATCTCAGAACGAAAGCCGAAAGATTCGACTGAAATGGTTGAGCCCCACTCTCTATCTGGAACAAGTTGCAAACATATATGTTACAATATATGCTGCACTTACTTATATGAATCATTCATGTTGCATAATTACATATTATGGTTTAGCTAACATACTTATATATTATTATTACTACTATCTTGAAGAAATTACTTGATTCCGGGTGCCATATCACGTTTCATATAGCTTTAAATGCATATCGTATACCTCGAATTTATTTACATAGTTATGGATAAAAGTTCTTTTTACGTTTATAATTAGCGTAGATGTTGTGCGTTATATGGTGAATCGTATTCCTTGTGTTCGAAGACGATTGGTCTCTTTTCATGTTGCACATGGTGAAAAATGCGAAACTATTCATGTAGCCAGCCTTCTCGTAAGGATGTAAATGTTGGTTACCTTGTGTGTTTTTTTAAACTGGAGCTAATTTGAAGGTTGGAGGCTTAATAGTGGCAATACTGTTATAAAGCTGTCAGGAAGAACTACATAATGTCATTAAAAAAGAAACACAGTTTTATATCAAAATGATAGTTTCCTTTATATGTTAGGCTCTTGTGCAGTGAGGACAAGAATAAAACAGTTACACATTAACTGAAGTTATAATGGATTATTATTATGAAGTTTTCGGAAACGTATCAGCAAAGATATTCGTAACAGCAAAGTATTAGCAAGATGAATGAGGAAGTCTGAAGATGGAAAAGATTGTTTTGTACTACCAGCGTCATCAAGAACTTCAGGAGACTTGCAGAGAATCTTCATTACCTTACATAACATTAACAAGGTGGGTGAATGAAACGCCAGCCAAGCGAATGGAATCACTAATAATCAACACTAGAATTTCAGAGAAAACCAAATGCTGTTCTAAAGTTGCAAATCATTTTTCATTTCTCGGACACGTTCGAAGTAGAATTTAATTTAAATTTATTTATTTTTGTTTACTTTGTGAGATAATTTCTTATAATTTGATTATGAAAAGTCATACATTTTCACTTTCTTATATGACGTCCCGTAGTTATGAGTTCGTATGAAGTAGAGAAGAAACGTGTCTTCAGTCAGTTTGCTTCAGTAGTTAATTCAAGGAGAAATTTTAACTCTAATCTTAATCAAAATAAAGAAATATTTTTAAACTTTTATAATTAGGTACTGATAAAGTACCAAAATAAAAAATATTTTTAAAATTTTCAAAGAAGGTACCGATAAAGTCTTTCAATGAAGATAAAATTTAAGCTCATCGCCTTCTTATTGCAAACAGTTAATGAGATAAGCAATTGGATAGCCTGTGAAACCCATAACATTGAAACTCAAATTAAAAATGGTGGCTCAGTCTAAAACTGGATTATAGGCATTCTGTTTTTGCTGTTTAGGCTTATGTTTGCATAAACAGCGTTTAGATGTTTGACACAGAGAATACTACGGAGCTAAGTTTACGAATAAAATAGATTCCCTAAAGTCACTCTAAATATCTCTGTTTTAGCACAAAAAGAATATTTTGTAGTTACGGTATTCATTACAAATATTATGACAAATGTTAACGATAAATCTATTGACATTTTTATTCTTTTAATTTAATACGATGTCGAGGAAATATTTACTTTAATTATCAGCATCGAAATTTTACGGAGAAGCGTTTTTGTGTTTTAAAATTAGTTAATTTTGCATTGTTATTTGCGACAATCTAGTTTCAGATTGCTACAAATTTGGCAATGTAGCTCCAAATTTTCTACTTTTTATTTATCGTAAAGTGTCTAATTTTTAACTTCGTTTTAAAAAGCATTATTTTTATCATTAGCACTTTAAAGGATACATTGTATGATTCCTCACTCTTTTTGGCTGAAGTAAAAGTCGAGAAGCCTAGTCAACTGTTAAGCGACTTATGTAGCCGGAGCTCCGCTGAAGCCAAACGGCATTCTTAAAAAGGCATACACGCTTGGCTTTGTTATAAAGGCCGTTTTCTCCACATCTTCGAGGTTAATATTATTTGAAAATGTCCTGACGTCAGGTCAAGCGCTGTCATATAATTCGTAGACTATTTTTCCGGATGATCTTATCAATTATCTGCAGGAGGTATATTGGATGTTTCGTTATGCTATTCAATTTACGGTAGTTCTCGGCAAACTTCTACGAATTCAGATCTGACGGGGAGAAGCCTTTTTTCTTCCTGCATAAGACTAACCGGCATTGGCAAATACTCGGTAACAACTATCTTGTTGTCCAGCATCTCTTTAATATGCTGTTCTAAAACTTTCTCTTCAAATTGATCATGTCGGTACAGCTTAGACTGAACTGGGGAGAGGGTCATCTCCTACATTAATCGCATGATTAACTAGCCCTTGGCAGAAGTCTGGTTTAGAATCAAATAATTTATTAAAATTTCTTACCAATGTTTCAGTTTTCATATTATCCTGTTCTAGGGGGTGATTTAGCTCTACTTCTGGGGGTGATTCCCCATCTTCTTCTACAGCGTCCATTTGTACCTATAAGCAGAATTCTTAAAATTTAATTTCGCGCTCGCTGCGCTTAAAAAGTTGACCCCGAAAACTGCCGAAGTTCATAAATCTTTTACTGCAAGAAATTTGACCTTCTGAGTTTCGTTTTTAATCTATACCTGCAGTCCTATTTTCCCGATGCACACACAGTGTTTACTTAGGCCGCAATTATTTTCTGCCCCATGATTTTAAACAGTCTGAACCGTCTTAAATTAAAAAAAAATTCTTACGACAAAACGCTGCACTGTGCCCCAATGTCGAGTAAGGCCATGGTAGACACGTTGTTTCACAAAATTTGAATTTCGAGTAAGGCCATATGTTGTGCCACTACAGTATTTAACTTGATTTCCAACGGATTTTCTTCACAGAGGCTAACCGGACCCTCTTCTTGGCCAGAAATTTCACATTAAACTAATTAGAAAAATAAGTTTTAATCCTTTTGCTTATCGGCCCCTTGCTTCTGCTGTTTCTTTTGGCAATCGTCAAATGACTTCCTTTGACCCGTGTTCTTGCTTGCACCGTTTTTGGTCTTCTTCGATTGTCGATAAGGATACTGCTGACTTTAAGATCTCTGTTGAGACGATAACCTCGAATACTATCTCTAGTGAAAATTTGCCGAACGCGCGTTTTCAGCTCTCATTCGGCTTTGAAATTTCACGGTGAGCTGAGACGGACTTTCGAGTGTCTTTGGATTTCTTACCTCCAGAAAATCCTGCATTGGAGGAAGCAGCCGCGACATAATAACTTCGATCAATTTATTATCCCGCTTCTATCCATACAATAGATTGAATGCTTGGATTTTTCTCAAGATAAAATCAGTCAGTTCTTCCACACTCCTCTGGTATTTACTGAAAGACTCTGCCCCCAATTTCGCTCGGTCTTTGACTAAGGGAAACGATTTTAGTAGCGCAGTTTCAAAATTTTCCTAGTTGTATGTTTCGGAACATAGATCCCCCAGCAGAAACTTCTGGATACCCTTGAAGTAACTCAGGGCTTGGGTTTTTAAGTTAGCCGTTGTAATCGTAATCTTCTAAAGCTCCTTCATGGTATGTAGCGTAAAATGCAATTTTGGTTGTTCGAGGAAGCTTATCACTGAAACCTTTGCCTTTGAATGTCGCAGCTGGCTTCATAGCTGCCCGAATGGTTTCTACTATGAAACTAAATCATTCTATCGGATTTACTGGTGGAGGGATTCGAAAGGTAGCAGAGTCCAATACAATTTTCTAACGCCATAGTCAATTAAAAAATTTCGGGCGCCAAATGTAGGTTCCTCACTCTTTGGCTTAAGCCGAGGAACCTAGGGAACTGCTAAGCGACTTATCGCTGCTTTCAAATAACTAAAGTCGTAGAACACAAAAAGGATTAACTACCCTTTATTTCACTAAAAATAAGAGGAACAGTTGGCCTTTTCTCTCGCTTACAACAAAGCCTCCACTTGGGCTTAAACTCAGACTAAGAAATAAGAACTAAATTAGAACTGATTAAGAGACTTAGCCAAAGCTCAAACAATTATCTAACGCTGTTGGCCGGCGAATATAAAAAGGAACGTAATATACGGCCAAACGAAACAGCTTCAAAAGAGATTTAGCCCAAAGGCAAACACGCGTTACTCAGGATTCCTAGCTCCCTCTCACGAAGTAAGTTTAACATTCCTTAAACACTTCTTCTCTTTCATTTGCATTCAACGCAATTCTCAAAAGTTATTCTGGTAGGGAGTTGTAAGTGGAAACAAGAATTGATAGGAAAGCACTTTTAAAATTACTGTTATAAAATTAAAATGTACCTTACAACGCCACTAAAATATGCATGGTGGATAATTACCACAGCAACCCCGTTACCCATATGGGCTAACGATTTTGTTCATTGAATTAAGTATAAATTTACAATTACTTCACGGCAGTAATTAATAATTACAAAATTACTTAATACATATACCGTGCAAAACTGTATGCAAGTAACTACAATTTTAAAAAAATACGTCTTTAAAGTTATAAGGACTTATTTAGTTTTAAATTAACCAGTTTTGTTCAGTTTATAAAGTATTTTTCCCACCATACGAAGAAGGCGGGATGAACAGATGTATGATTTCATGCGAAGAAGGCGGAAGTACAGATGGTGTACTGGTCAGCACGCTAGGCGCACATTCGAGGGGTCCGTGGTTCGAGTCCCGGCGAAGGCGTTGCTCATTTTTCACATCTCTTGCTTTCAGATAACCTAATGTCTCTACAAGTTATTTACATTTTCTATCATTTAAATTTAATGACAGAATGATATTTTAGGTTCGCACATTATGCTAAGTAGTGTATTAAGATACTATTTAAGCTAATGCCTTAGTTACTTCAAACAGAGCGTTTTCTGCCTTTCGGCCACGTTTCGCTGATATTTTAAGTTTGCTATGGCCGTGCATATTGACTGCCGGTTTGTCTACGTCGGTGGTAGACATAACAGCCAGCTCGCGTTAATTTTTCTCTTTGCAGCTTCGGCTAATAATTTATCTTGGTTTCAGATTTATGTTTCTATTTTGAGTTACAGCCAAAAGTATTGGCTTAGGTTGTAAGCACCAGGAGTGCCGAATATAAATTCCTTCTTGAGCTGAATAAAATGGCTTTTTCACCCTTTCTATGCATTGTTACTGATACAATTTGAAATTAGCGAATAGTCATTTCACAGTTGAAGTAAAGATCTAGCCAACAAAATAAATTTTAATTTTAGCAAGAATCTTACAAAGTTACAGAAAATTATAACCGACTTCTGAGACACAGCTACTATTCTATATGGTGTTACTGGCATCTAGTCCTCTCAAAAGGAAATTTCTCTTTACTCCTTTTGTATTTTTATCACTTCTGTAAGTGAATGACAGCAGCCTCGGGAAGAACCTAACCTTGTTCATCTAGTGACTCTGATGTTGCTCCTGCCGACGAGTGGCTGGTACTATATGCACTGTAACGTAATAGTTCGACTCAAGTTCAAATCTCTCTAAGCTTATTAGTGGTATTGAAGTGTTCATGTTTTTCTCAGTGTGCATCGAGCCAATTTTCCGAAAAGCTCTGCTGTGGGAAAAGTTTTTCCTTAATTAAGTATCCCACGTGTGATTTTTCTTAATCAAATTAAACCAAAATAATTAGTTAAAATCTGGCGTTTGGGCACTTGGACGAAGGAGCTCAAGCTTTCCATTTTAAAAATGTTTAGTTTGAATGTTGTGTATTTACAATCTGCCTCCTTTTCTCGAAACAAAAACATTTATTCCTTTGAATATTTCTCCTAAACTTAACAACTCCAATACTCCTGCAATATTTATTTTCTGATTTTTTTAAGTGATAAAATATGTATATTTATAACAGAGCACCTGCGTTATCCATTCCTGTTGTCAGTTGAATGTAATGCTGACGGTTGCTACCATTTCATATTTCCATATAACGATGGTACATAAGAAACTATCAGCTACTTCCAATTTATTACAGCTTATGGTTATCATTTTATATAAAAGCTAGAAATATTACATTTGCGATCTCTCCAAGAGATGTGCGAGGGGTAAGCACCCAAAGAAATAGGTTCAGTATATACCAAGTGTTCAAATGCATAAGAAATTGGTTGATGCCGATGAGTTAGAATTCTGAAATTTAAGCAAGCATGGAGATTATTTCATGTCATTTTGTACTAAGTGGCTTCTAATACGATTAATTATTTCATTTTCAACAGGCCCAAAGTACGTTTTTTTTCTGCCTGCAACGCTCAGTGTGAAAGAAAACCTCAGTATTTTCAATTATGTTTAATCAGAGTAATACATTTTAGTTCAAAGTTCAGAATTTGTTTTTCCTTGAAATCCTGTTCAGAGAAACTTTTAAAAAGCGACGTCCAAGGTAATAATAGCAAAACGTATCTCGAAATATTAATGTTATATCCATTATAAGATTTTTATGAAAATTTAATTAAGCTAATTAGATTAATATGCTTTAGAAATTTTGTTTTTAAATTTATGTGAATTCTGGAGTAACAACTGCAATATTTAGGCACTTATTTAATATTTAGGCACTTAATATTTAGGCACAGGTTAACAATACTTACAAGTTTAGATCGCACTGATAGACAATCCAGAGATTTCATTTTGCGCATTTTAAGAGTACTAAGCATGATCAAAGGAAAATTATAGTCGCAATGTGCAACTCTGTTGAATAATTAAAACGAATAAAAAATTCCGAAACAGACAATCATTTCCATCTGTTCAGCAAATATAGATAATTTTCTATTTAATTAAACTAATTAATTCATTGCGATGCTTCGTTAGAGTTTTAAAGTTCTTTCTTCTGGTGATCCTTGTTTATATAAAGACATTAACTAGATTGAATTAAAAGGAAAAAGTATTTAGAGGTTTTTTTAACAACTGATCCTTGCATCAGGGTCTAAAAGAGTCCAGAATCGCAAATAAATCATATGAATTAAGTATTTTTTAGTATTTAGAGTTTTGTTTTTTATTTTCGGTGTCAAATGGGCGAGAGAAGGTAATTTGTTCTGGTCGGCATTATTTCAATGTTCTTTTTTTTTCGTATTTTTCTTTTTACGTCTGCTTCTTTTCAAAGTTTTACTGAGTTGTTATTCTGTAATTAAGGATTGAATTTAGAAATAAATAAATTTATTAATTATCAAAGGAATGAAGGCAGTATTTCCTCTGATTTTTTTACACTTTGTAGGAAATCTAAAGTTTCTGATATTCATCCTAAAAATGTATTTTAAAGGTTATGTATACATAAAAAACTTTTATTTGTTCATGCAGAGAGAATTATCTGCATCACAATAAATGCTTTCTCGCAAGTATTAAATAATAATGATTTGTAGTCAGCTATTCTTACATTAATTACTATTGTTTTCGTTGTTCTAAGGTATACAATCTACAAACAAATATGTAGCAACTTTTCCTTGCAGATCTTTTCCGATACTCATAGAATGTTTTGAGGTTTTGATGTCTATCTTTTTAGAGATACCATAATATAAAATTCATATACGCAGTGCTTCAAAAGCTTACTAAAGAATAGAAATAAAATTTTGCTAAGGCGGGAAAGCAGCAACGAAATGTTTTGGAATGTTGTGTTACTAAGCATACATGTTGCACATGAAGGTGAGAGGTAAATACTAATTGAATATTTTTCCGCAGTAAAAAAGACCTCGTCCTAGACTCGAATGTACTGATTGCCAGCCGAGGAGAATTTCTTGATAACCAGCGCTTAGCCATCTTGAAAGGATAAGAAAACTACAATTCTTGAAAAACTACAATTCTTGAAAAACGTAAGAAAACCAATAAAGGAGCTTAAAGATGGTGTCATAAGATATTGTTATGTAATACATACTTAGCTACTTCAGTTGTTGAATTAAAATATCTTAATTGTAATGATTTATCTTAATTCTGTTATCAGACTTAAAAGTTATTAATTTGTTTTTATTTTGTAGTTGATCTTAAATGTCTTTGTCTTGTTGAAAAGTAATTGTTGTCATTTAATTTTTTGACTGTTTTGGTTAACTCTGATTTTAACTTGCTTGAGTAATTTTAATTTTTTTTTCTTTTTCCTTAAGGTAGTTTGGTTAACTATTTAAATTTTCTTTTGTTTAGTTAATACTTATTCTTAACTTGTTTGTTTAATGTTTAATTTCTTGTTAAGTTGACCCTTAAGGTCAATTTTTTTAAAAAACACTTTTAAAGTTTTGCCTTACACAAGTTGGTGTAAAAGTTTTAATTAAGTTTTGTTAATGTACCCCCTTTTCTGCTAAGCTGGGATCCATATTTTCTGACTATGGTGGTCGTGTTTGGTGTTGTAGAAAACAGAAAAATTTTTCTATGTGATTATTATATTTTAATTGAAGAAATTTTCTTCGGTCTTTTATTAATGTAGTATTTAAAAACAAATCCTTAATTCTTTTCGAAAAACTTTTTACGCTGCTTTTGGGAAATCAAGATTTATGACCTTGTTTTGACGTTTGCTCGCTCTGCCAGACAGTGGTCTGGGAAATATCTTTCGTCAAGTGAGAAATCTGCACCCTGCTGAATCAGCTTGTTTTGTATGCAGCTACGGCACGCCAAGGTTGAGGGGTCGGGGTGATCCGCTTCCTTGCAGGCATTCACCATGCTAGAATGGGACCCTGGACGAGGCTAGCTCCTGCTGACAGGTTGATGACCCTGCAGGATAGGCGATAATTCGCCAACTTCCATCATACCAACTGCCTTGCTTCACTTTCCTGTGTGGATTCATTCCCTAGGGTTGCCATGCACTTGGCTGGTTTCGGATCGCCAAACGAGTGATTGGCGGAAAGAAGAAAAAGCGCGTGCAGCGATCTACGAGAGAGACGTTTTGCCAGACCAGGGAAAAAATTTTTTTCTGAAGGCTATCATGAGACCAGAAAGCAGTCGCTCTGTCCCGAGTACGCTGTCTACGTTAACAGGAAAGATGACTGAAGAATTGGAGGAGAGAAAACCACCGATGGTCGTCAACACAGGAAGGTGGGAGCCCAGATAAGAAAGGGGCGGATGGCTCAAGAATAATTACCATTACAAACTTGTTTTTTTTCTCCTTCTAGAATATTTATGGATAAAAATTTTGTTGTAATCTACTGCCTCGATAGAGACTACGCTAAAAGTGTCTCCACTTAACTACTTCAAGACAATGGCCGCGTCATGGTGATTTTTCACACGGGGTACCCCCTGCGAGAGGTAATGTTTTCTCACTTGTAACGCCGCCACCTCTACCACTTAATGTATATTGGTACTAGGTCTGTTTACCTTTAATAAATGAAATATTTAATTTAACTTAACTTGTAATGTTTTCACTTATAACTTAGAACACTGGACCCAATAAATTTAATTAAAACTGGGTTATTATATTATATTAAATTTAAACACAACGCAATGTTAATTCTTTCTGTTGGAGTATTATCTGGTACTATTTACTGTTATATTTGAACACATAGGTTTTACAGTCTAAATGTAGTTTTATCTTGTCTGTCACACAATTTTACACCCAATGCAATAATTTGTTATAGTCATGTGATTTAGAGTTGTTATTCATATTCTTGACTTTCATGTGTTATTGAATATTGAAAACTTAAAAACTTAAATTAGAGATGAAAACTCCAACAATATAGAACATACTGATTAATATCCGCATATAACAGGAATCCAGCTAGTCTTTTAAATACACTGCTGGCCACCCAATTGCAACACCAAGAAAGACAAGACATATCACAACAAAATTTATTTAGTAGATAACATGTTGACCAAGTATTAAATGGTTAAATTTTCTGTGAAGTGTGGTTCCTTTCAGAATCAGTAGCCCAGAGGAGCCGCCATTGTTGGAGATCACCGCTGTCACACGCTTCGGCATTGATTCAGAGACTTTGAATGAGCTCTTGGGGTACAACAGACCAAGCAGCTTCCACACGTTGCCAAAGTTGGTCTGGTGTGGCAGCTTGGGATGTAATCTGGGTCAATCGTTCAGCAACCATGCCTACATATTTTCTATCGGCGAAAGATCCAGAGAGCGAGCCGGCCAGGGAAGCAATTCAATCTGGCGATTGACAAAGAACCCTTGGACAATGCGTGCCACGTGTGGTCGCGCATTATCCTGTTGAAATATGGCTGTCTACAAGCCCTGAAGATAAGGAAGGATAACTGGCTCCAACACCTGGGACATGTAACGCTGGCTGTTTAAAGTACTGGCAATGCGTACTAGAGGAGAGCGAGAGTGATATCCGATACCGCCCCATACCATAATACCCAGTGCAGAACCAGTGTGGCGGTGCATAACGCAGCTGTTCAGCATCCTCTCTCCGCGGTGTCTCCAGATTCGAATCCGACCATCGTGGTGTTCCAGACAGAAGCTTGACTCGTCAGTAAAGGCAGTTTCATTCCATTCTGCCGTCCACATCCTTCTTTCATCGCACCATTGATGGCCGAGACGTCTGCAGTTCTGCGTCAAGGGTAGACGAAGTAATGGACGTCTTGCGGACAGACCATTCTGCTGTAAACGGCGTCGAATGGTATGCGCAGACACTGGATGATGCTTTACAGATTAAATGTGCTGTGCTATGGTTCGTGGTGTGATTGAGGCTTAACGAAGCTGGACTGTATGCGAGAAAACCAATGGTTTATTGTCCTACTTGTTCCACTTTCCATTTAAACTGGTGCCGTCGTCACGTTCAATGGAGCCAAGACGACTTGGCCCGAGTATTGTCTACTGACAACTCCAGGTTTAGTTTGAACAGTGGTTCTAGACGTGATTTGGTCTGGAGAGAGGAAGGGATATGCAACTTGCCATCCTTTGGCCGTGAAGTATCCCGTTTCCGTAACCGCGGTTTAATGGTTTGGGGAGGAATCATGACAAATGGCTACATTGTGCTTCATATCTTTCAAGAACGAGGTATTGAAACTCCAAGTTAGACTGTTTAGAGGTCCTGCTGGCCCAGAGATTTTACTAATGAATGACAATGCTTGAGCACATCGAGCATATGTGGTGTCAGAATACTTGCAAATAGAAGACATCACTTGAATGTATTGGCCACCTTACTCACCCGACGTGAACCCGATTGAGCGTGTGTGGGATGCCTTACGGCGCCGAATGTGAGCGCACTATATTCCTCCCTGGACCCTCCAGGACCTGAAAAGTCTACTTTTAGAAGGGTCGCGGGCAGTTCCACAATACTTGATCAACACTTTGATGAAGTCTACGGAATCAATATGTGAGGTATGTATATCTGTTCCATAAAGAATTAGAATTTAGATCTTTTAAAGCGTAATTCTAATGTATTTACGTTTTCAAATCGAAGTTATTTTTTTATTATCTTTTAAGATATTTGTTTTGATGACAAAAATGTAGCCTATATTATTTGTCTAATCTTGATTGTTTAGAAAAAGCATTCTGGAAACCGAAAAAAGGTCCATAGTAATAGTTTGAATTCCTTACTTCTTTTTTTAACTCAGATTTTTAGTAGTAGGAGTAATTTTCTTTCATTTGTTATACAGATTTTTTTTATCTCTCCAATGTGATTAAGCAAACTGAATTCCATCGTTGAATTCCTAGAATATATACCCATCATCCAGAAAATTGCTCTTACACAATCTCTAAAAATATATTCGTTTTGCTGATCTAGCGTAATAATTTGTGCATCCAACTGCACATCAATTAAGTTCTCTGAATTTGCTACCATGACTTTCTTTTAAAGCTAAAATTAACTACACTTGAGAAAGTAATCAGAAACAGCAGCGAAATGATCGAAATTTATGTGCTCAAAATCAGGAATATTTTCCCTACTCTAAATCCTGCAAGCAACTGCAGATGGCGTAGTTTTCATTTTCGACGGCTGTCGCAATCTGCGACTTTCACTTTTATGACTGAATGAACACGCAAAAGAAAATATTGGCGGCAATCATGTCAGATTTTCTTAATTATCCTTTTATCGTACTTGTACTGCTTCTAATTTGAAAGCTCTTCCTTTTTTAAAATAAGGTGGTGGTAAAATTTTCCGAAACATAACAAATCTATCTTCATTTAGTTACTTAAAAAAATAAAGAAGTAAAATAGAATGACACATTTCAGAACTTAATTTTTAATTCGTTTTGAAATGTGTAAATTCGTAATTAGCTATTTCGAAAACATCAACTCTGGGATTACTACCGTTATATGAAAATACGCTCCAAATATTTTTCTATAGAAAGATAAATGTGCGCTATGTAAAAGAAATGTAAATATTACTTCTATAGAGAAAAGATATTTTCGAATAGATGATAAATATATAGATGAAATAATATAAGATAAAAAAAAATTCCGAAAGCTTTCAAGTTTTACATTACGGCCAAATGGGAGTTTTTTTAACGCTTTGTATGTTACCTTTATTTATTAAATATCATGTTCTTCGCACTTAAACCATAAAATTCAATTCAACAGCAATATCGAGAAATAATTTTAAGATGAGCATATCTTTAGAATTTCCGATACACAGAGTCGCGCGCTGGAGATAAAAATGTTTTTTTGTGTACAACATTGCCACTCCTCGCTTTGAAATCGTTGAGTTTCTTAATCAAAAATTCTTTAATGTCTGACAAAATATGAAATAAATGATAAAACAAATTCCAAATTAAGGCTTCCAGATGCCCATATTTGGTAGAGGATTACTTTATTCAAAATTTGATGGCTCTACGTATTATTGTTTCACATAATGCGGGAAACATACATACATTTATGCATATTCTTCATTACTTAATTCCTTTAAATATAATACAGGGCTGTAATATTTGATGGCAACACTTTGAAAAGGGAATTAACGCAGAAAGTGAATCAACGCAAAATCTCAAAACGAAATTGATAGCCCTTCTGGGCTAATGCCCTTTGGTCTAGTAAAAAAATAAGTTAAAGGCAAAAAACATATTTGAACAGATTTTAGTCCACTGGTGAACTTTAAATTCAGTACTTTACTTTATTATCGCTTATGGCTGTGTTCAGGTAAATATTTTCTAAATGTGAGGAATATGTCTATTTAATTTTCCCTCCAATAAAAAAAGAACTAATATAGAATGGTGCACATTTAAATTTTTTTCTGTTTAACATCTACGTTGAAAATGAAGTCACTGCTATAATAAATATGAACAAGTTTTTAGTTGCCCAATAGGAAGCAACGTCGGTTAAAATTTGTACACACGTTATAATTTTAGCTTGTATTCTCATTTTATTTTTGTATTCTGTATTTTGCTTGAGGTTGATAGTATGTTTCCTCACCCTAAGTCACTAATTGTTGTATATATATTTCTAGAGAAAATTATTCGTTCTCTAGATGCCGCTTAATGTCATCGTAGCTAATTTTTTTCTCTCATATCGTTATTGGATTGGCGACGTTCCTTCCGTTTGTATATGAAAACATGAAAAATGCGTCACTCATTGTGAACAAACATGTTGGTTAATATTCTCAAAATATTACAGATTGTATTTTTTAAACAGAAAGAAAGTCGCCAAATGAAAACTAAGATGCCAAACGAGGTCAAAATAAATGATAAAAATTGACAAATGCCTCAGACATGGCGTAAAGTATAGAATTATATTGACTAAGCCCTTAGTTTTGATTTTAATCAACCATTAAAAATAGTCAAAAATATAGCTTTTACTCAGCACAGAATTTTAATAACGCTTTCGATTTCGAGGGCGCTCAAACACAGGTCTCTCTCCTTCAGAAGTAAAAAAGTAGTTCCTCAGAAATTTCTTTCCTTCGTGAATACGTAATTAGTCTAAGCCAAACTAATTGCACTTTTTACCTAATTTTAAATTTTACATTGCCGTGTTCTCTTCCAGTGTGAGGAAATCAACAATGTGCAAAAGAACTAAATCGACTACTGGACTAAAATCGAAGCTAGAGTTCTAGATAACCTTGCTTTTACGCGACAGAAAATCTTTCCGCTGTATTTTGAGCTTTACATTTTTTAAAATATCCTTCTCTAGGAAGCGTTCATTTTTATCTTTTATAGTCGCTTTTATTCCCTAAATTATAGAGACTAATAAAAGACTTAACGATAGGAATCTAAAGTTCATAAAGTCAATTTATTAGACTGTTATCACCAGCTCAAAAAATTCCGTCAGTGGAAAATTACTCTTAAGTTAAATGTTTGCCAACTTCTCTTATGTAAACTTTTAAAGAACTGTGAATAAAGTATATGCAAACCAAAGAAAATTTGAAATGAAAACCTGGATGTGCAGTGGAAACGTTTTGATTTATAGAACTTCGTGAAAAATATGTGACACACAGTAGTCCATGGACACGACAGAAGCTACGTAATTAACCATAAACATGCGGAAATGATTTTGTTGCAATATATTGCAGTTTTAATCTTCGAGAAACAAAAACGTTGATTAAAAACGAAGTTTGAAGAACGCTGTTTAATAACAAAGAAAAATTGACGATTTATTCAACATATATATTTATTTAAAACTGAGAGTTATAAAATATAAAAAGTTTGTAGTGATCGTTTTATTCTGCAGCAATATGAGGGATAAAAAACTATTAGTAATCGGAAAAGGAAAAGCACTAGTGATGGTTTATAAGTTAGAAGTTAACTAAAGGACTATAGATTTAAGTCAAGACGCGGATGACGTCAATAAGTTTTACTGAAAGGCTTTTGAAATAAGACAACAAAATGAGGAGTGGTATCTTTCTTGTTGTTGCAACCTGCACAATGAATAACATAAATTTCTGTTATAAGCAATATTATAGCCGAACATTTGCCCGCAGATACCGCAGCCCTAATTCAATAATATGAGAATGAATTATTAGAGATGAAAGAATAGTATTTCCGAGAGAGGAGTCCTTCTGACATGGCTAATATGGATATTAGTGAAAACGAATATCAAGGAAAACTAGCTTCTTTCATGCAATGTATTCAATGAACACATCTTGGAACTGCATCTCAAAAAAGACAATGAAGGTCTATTTTAATTATGCCAACATTTTAAGAGATGAAGAATTAGAGGTAGTTTAAAACGAAAATGCAACGTCTGCAACTAAAATAAATAGTGAGGAGTTTAACGCATAAGCAGGAACTGATGAAAAATATTCAAATTGCAGCGTGGGTGACGCGATAAGATATTTGGAAGCCTTTTTTCTGAAACAAATCTAAGCTCATCACGTGATAAACTGTTTGAAGAATTTCAAGATGGAATCAGTGAACTCCAAATACCTAGATGAGGGTTGCTCTTCAAGTATTAATATAAGGCATACAGCATCGGTCAAACAATTTCGAAAAATATTAGGATCAATTCATAAATGAATATTGCGCAACGCTTGTACAGAATCCCCTAGCAGCAAAAAGTAAATGTTTTACTTCGAAAACTTAAGTTTTGAAACTAGTTTATGGAAGTTACTCTGTTTGCTTTCTAGTTAAAAACTGGACGTGTATTAAGATTTTGCAGTTTGAAACTGTATTAAACTCTGCAACTGCTATTGTTTTTGCATTTGAATTCCAAAAAGCGTCTTACTCGTTTGAGCTCTGTACAACTGCACTTTCTTCCAGTTTAAAACTGGAATTGTCTTCTTTTTTTAACTTGTTGGATTCAAAATTTAGAGTTACGGTCTAATTGGTATTGTTACGTGCTATTTGTCGCGTCACCAGATGTTGTGGTACCAAATGTTAAATACTAACTGTTACAATAATTTGCCTACAATAATATCAAAACCAAAATTCATTTGCGTTGTGTATAACTAACCCGAACAACCCCTAAGACCAAGCAGGAGTACTGGTGTTAAGAACATTCACACAAGTCATCATAAGAAAAACTCTGAATCAATTATATATATACAACCAAGGATATTTATTGCAGCATTAAAGGAAGACACTCATCTTTCAACTTAAATTTCTAGATCTATGGAGTGTTCAAGTGACAACTAATTAAAATAATGCATTTAGAATTATAATATATATTGTTAGTTTCAAATATGCACCGAGATGAATTTATCAAAAATTTACACCGACAAAATTAATATTAAAATTTCATATGCAGTTATCAAAACTCTGCTGGCCAGCATAAAAATACACAGGAATTTAATGAATCACCGAGCATGGTGTCTTTACCAATATTGATAGAGATTACTTAGTTCAAGAAATTTCTTAATTTACTCAGGTAAAAATTACATACATAAATTTAGCAAATCCCTTAGGCAGTTAGAAAAATATTACATACTCATGTAGACCCGTTGGAGAAAAATGATTACATTTAACCCTACATTCAATTACTCAATTAAAGGTAAAGTAGAATTTAAATTTTTAATCGTTCCTTAATTTGCAAAAGTTAAAGTTAATCCTCAACCAAAAATAGTAACAACTTAAAGTAAAAAGGTAAAATTTAGATAAGTTTACAAATTTAATATCCTGTCTTAATCCATTATATATAAATTTTAATTACATTCCAAGTTAAGGTTAAAAGTCCTAAATAGATTACTAGTGCAACAATTGCTTAAATACACAGCCTGGATTTAAGATCCAGCAGAAAAACCTTGACTAAAGTTAAATAGAATTTAATTGGAAATTAAATATACATATTATTACTCCTTACTTTAATAAATCATAGCTAGAAATTTTCCTTCAATTAATCAAATCTCTTCCAATATTTGTGTGAATTTACTCATCCTTATTATTTAGAATACATGTTCACTGAATTAAGGTTGAATGCCGTACTAAAATTTCTGGTGAAAGGAGGAACAGAACAAAGTTGAACTCACTCGAAGAAAAAAAAAATTTTGAGGCTTAATTAAGCGTTACCCATTGTAACAAAAGGTGTCGGTTATCATTGAAATTTTAAATCTTAATTTACTTTTACAAAACGCTACAACTATGGACAAAAACGAATGCACTTATCTGCTGAAATTCTTTCCCAGACAACCAGTAGGCTGATGTAGTAGTACAAGGCACTCCACCGAACGTAAATCTTGCCAGCTATCGATGTTAATCCGGCCCATCCTAGTAGGATGATGATAGGCGCATGGATGTTTTCGAAGTGAGAGATCCGGAAGAAGCCGAATTCAGCGGGTTTCAAGGAACGTCAAGCTCTGGTGGAAAATGCATTGAGATTCGAAGAAAAACAATCTAGACTCCCCGACTGGATAAAGGATGGCAAGGTGCAGAGGAGTAGTAACATATCAAATCTCCTTAGAAGTACATCTCCTTCTTATTCTTCATCTCTTCCTCAATGGGAGCAAGCAACAAGCCGAAGGCGGCTTTTTCCGGACAAAGCCTTGGACATCTATCCTCTACCGGTCTCCCTGGGTCAACATGGCGGCTCTTCCAAAGGAAGGAAATCGCGAGTCCTTCTTACAGCTGCAATCCGAGGCAAAAAGGGTGAACATGGCCTTGCATGACGATTTCAATCCTCCCGAATCCAGAATTTCCGGAAATCACCAAATTTGGTGAATTAGTATGCAAATCTCGCCAAACACAAAACAGTGCTGCGAAAACTTAGTTTTTCCTTCTTCACACCAAAAAAAATTCCACCCTCGCCACCCCCTTCGCCAACAAGGAGGGGTGAGGGAAAAGAATGCGACAACCCTATCACTCAACCGGACGCAGTACATGACCTTGACGAAAAAGTGCTCCGAAACGACGCTTATAGCAGAGTAAATTTTTAAACACGAAATTCAACAATTTTAGCAATTAAATGGGCATAATTCTCCAACGGGGCAACGTACAGTCATGAAAGTAGGTTCATAAGAAGGGTAAATTTTTTCTCTTTAAGAGGTATAAATTTCAACCATGTGAATAAAAAGGAAGTATTTTTAAATTTAAAATATTACGCAGAAACAACCGATTTCCCATTGTCTCCTTCTCCCGAAGGCTTATTACCAACGAACGCGTAACGTAAGAACGAGAACTCTGTTTAACTCGCATACAAATAATTGATTCAATAACATAAGCAATACAATTCGTGAAGAAAAATTTAGAATAAGCATAAATTAATGCATATAATTTACTCACTCAATAATTAATTAACAAATAACTGCAATTAACTACACATTAATCCATAATTCTAAACTAACCAAAAATCACTACATAACAGTATGCATTCAAAAATTTTTGCACTTTATTGTTTATGAGATCCATTGAAACGTCGGAGCTGGTACTAAAGGATGACTATAATCATGCACTGAGTTCATTAGGTATTTCTCCCGCCTTTCTAGCAGGCCTTCCTGGTGTAGTGGTCAGCGCGCTCTGCGCGTATTTGAGAGGTCCGTGGCTGGAGTCCCGGCGAGGGCATTGCTCGTTTCTCACTTCTGTCCTAATAATTCTACAAATGGCGTCCGAGATAAAAGGTGACGGAGGATGATTCTCCACCACCACGATTTGGCGATTGGGTCCCCTAATCCCCAGTCGCCCATTAAAATGAGGAGTATATAAGGTATTTCTTCGCTATGTAAGATACAAGGTATGCCTTCGGGGGACAGTGGTCAGAAGACTCGGCACGTATTCGAGCGGTCCGAGGTTCAAATCCCGGCTAGGGCTTTGCTCATTTTTCATCTCTCCTTATGACTCTTACAAATTATGATTAATAATTAAAACGATTATACATTTTACGGCCTGCAGAAAAGCTGCATTAAATTCTTCTTTTTGAACGTCATTAAATATACTGAATTCAGCCATCCTCATGATTGCTTTCAAATTCAAATCAACAAGATTCCAGTCTAAGTTTCAACTTATTAGTTCTGGTCTTATTTGTATTATTTCTACCGTTGCGTAACTCCAATTCTTGTTTAAAACATTTACATTTACGCGTACTTATGGTTAATAGAAAATATGAACACGCTTGAAGATTTTTTAATATAAATTGGGACCTTATATATATATATATATAAATGAAAAATACAATGAACAAATCAGTTCAAAACCTAATCTGAAATAAAACAAAGTTAAAAGATACATTTAAATTAATCTCATTCATTTCGGAATAAATAATCATATTCATTTCGGAATAACCTACATGTAAAAAACAAAAAACAAACAAAAAAAAAAAAAAAAAATAAAAAAAAAAAAAAAAAAAAAAAAAAAAAAAAAAAAAATGAAACGCAATGGCAAACTGCATGAAACGTGGGGGGCAAATACTCCAAAAGCAAAAATGAAAATGAAATTTGCATCTTTCTCTGCATCGTCATTAGGGATTTGGTTCAACGAAAGAAGTAAATAAATAAAAATAAAACAGCCTATTTCTACATAATCTAAAAAGGAGAAACAGAGGGTTTTCTTACTTCATATTGCAAACAATATTATTTTAGAATGAAATTTTGTTCTCAATGATATTGTAAAATGCTTTTATTTTATTAATGCTTTTATAATGCAAGTATTTTAATTCTTTTAACTGTAACTATTATTTTCCCTTTCAGCTCATAGTCTTCTTTCAGTTTCAATCAAACGCGTATGTGCAAAGCAAAAAAATATATATATACCTTAACCCACTTTACGCATTTGCTGATTTTTTTGCTTTTACACCGCTTTTAAGAGGACTACGCGGTTACAGTTAGTCTTTGATGCTTTTATTGCGATTTCTCTGGAGACTACAAAAAGAAGCATAAAATGCAAGTACTCGAAGTATAACGAAAGAACTGAAACATGTTCTAAATGTTTTTTCCTTCTTCCGTTATATGTAAGCATAAAACTGCGCTCGTGTAGTGAACATTGAGAATGTAATTACACTTTGAGCATTTTTTCTGCTTATCTGTTCAGGCTTGCTTTAAAAACTACATTTTAACCTGCGAAACTAGAAATACTAACTCATAGTATTACAGCAAATCATGAAAAATGCAATTTGGGTAATATCAAAGTGTCAGATTCCGTCTGAATTGAGTACATTTTAATTTGGTTTTACGATACCCAATGTAAAATGAAGAAAAATAAAATTATATTGCATTGTTGTAAGGAGGGAAAGTCTACACGATTTCTCTATTTTATATGGGTTTACTAGTGCACTGCAAAGTTTTGCTGTTATAATTCGTACAAAACCGTGAAACTCAAAGAACTGCAGAATATATAGCAACTTGAACTCCACGCAGCTTCAATTATGGAAATTTATTGGAACATTCGATAATAGAATGACATTTTTTATACTGAATCACTAGAATTGAATTTTATAACCTTGATTGTCAATTATCTATGTTTATATTTTAAATTCTTAATCTACTGGCATTAAAAATTTGAATTTGGTAGAGCGTCGCGAATTTCATAGAACGTCTTCAGTTTTATCATTCGTCATCCTAGGAAAGCGCAAACTGTAATTGGCATAATATGCCGATAATGGTAAATACGTAGAGGCCATCTTCAGGACATGGGCTTCATAACCTATTATTTTTGCATAGTGAGGTACAGCCATTATTTGTTTCAGTTATAAAATATGTATTTAACTTTGAGTAACGCGAAGTGAAAAGCATTCACTTATGTAAAATGGAAAATGAATGATTATGGACGTATTACTTAATTTTACTATGCTTCACCCATTAGTTAATCAGGCGTTTACTATAAGTACTTAACACGAAACTTCAAAAAAAACCTTTTTTGTACTTTTGCCTTTACATAGCATATTTTGCATATAAATAAAATGCTCGAGTAGAGAATAAAAATATAATTCCTGAAGTATAAAATAAAATTTTCGAAAATTAAAAAGCTTAAAATACAGTTCTTCGCTTTCACAAAAAAGTAAATATACACGTATATGTGCATGTACCGCAATGTCATATATGCATTTCTCGATTACAGTCTTTTCGTAGGAATCCGTAAATTTTCGCAACCACAAAGTAACTTCAACTCAAACAGAGCCAACTTATTTCAATTATTCTACTAAGTAGTTGTGGACTAGGATGCATAGAGACAAAGAACTTAAAATAATTTCACTGTCACTGATCCAGATTCGCATGTGCCTTTATACGCAAAGTAAAATCGCCCCATGTAAGCGAAAGCCTTTATCTATAAAACATTTCTTCACTTTTCATAACAGCATTTAAATAGAGACAAAGGGTCATGCAGCTAAAATGAAATACAGTACAAAAGACAAATTCAAGATATCAAAAAAGGAAAAAACAGATACAATTTGGAAGTTTTTCAAACAGTCAGGGGCTTTCCAACACCAGGAATATAGAGTAATGCCAGAGACGATATTATAAGCGTTAATATAAATGACGTTCATGATGTCTCCATAGAGGCAACAAGAGCTAAAGGCAATTCCAAACTGAAAACGATAAGTCAAAAAAACACTCAGGCCTATGATCAAAAGAAAGGAAGAAACTGCCTTATCTCTAGAATGGTCTCGTGGGTTGTTAATTATTCTACTCCTTGTTAGAAATCCTCTTTTCAAAAACGATATCTTATAGTTGTTTACAAACCTCTGACCTAAAAAAGAGAACGTAGATTGCTTTGTGGCGAAGGTCCACTTCTGCGGTTTTAACCTTAAAACATGAACTGGACGTTTTAATTCAAGTGGTTCACTCAAAGTTTAACTAATTCAAAATTGATAAAAATACAATAAGACTGTAATTATAAAACTGTAACAAGAAAAAACTTATCAGTTAATTTCCCTTTCCACATTTACTATGCTTACTTTTAAACATAAAATACAGTACACAAATTTTGGCCAAATCAACAGCTTTTCAAATGTATAATTATATATGACTGGAAAACTTGCTGAAGGTCAGAAACTTCTTTTATAACAATTTATTCAGTATGCAACTCAAAATTGATTAGTAATAGATCTGCAGGTTACGGGAAAACTAAACGAACTTGATACACAAAATCCGAATTATAATTCTTCCTTTTTGAAAAATGTTTGTGTAACATAACCGAATTAACAACATTTATGACATAACGAGAAACGAGTGTCCTGTCCAGGTGGTTCTTGGTAGTATATGATTGGAACTCTATGTCTAGGTGTTATAAACTGCCGCGAAAGTTTGCTTTAAGTATGCTTCTAGGTGGGATAAAGCATCAAATCAGAGAGATATTACAGTTGATACTGAATCTTATAGGATGTTTCATTTAATTTAATAACCAATTTCAGTTTATACAGCGATTGCTTCCTTATAAGTGTCAGCGAATTGAATTTGCGATCAAAATATTGATAAATATAATTTTGTTATTTTTTTCAAGCCTGAGTGTATTTGATTTAGTTTTGAGAGATAACTCACAGAGAAGATTTTCTAACAGTGAAATAGATAATAATTTATGTTAGCAATTTCATGTTATGAACAATCGAGCTTAAAATATGTCACACAAACTTTAGGTAAACAGATTTATCGCATATTACTTAATTTTATGCTAATATCAATAATCATGCACATGCATACATTTCTCATTTTTTACTCTTCTATATATGTCTTATACATAAATAAATGTAAGAAAAAATACAAACATTTACATCTTCAGCACATCTGCTCGAAACTCATTCTCTAGCATCAAGAGTTTAGTTAAGTATTGGAAATAATACTCTGCCAGAAATATTTGCTGATATCTGCCTAAGCAGCTCGTCATACCTTTCAATCTGGAGGTATTAATCGGCTATGGAAAGAATTCATTAAAATAATTTCAAAATTTATGCGTAACAATAGATTTGGAGTGTTAATTATTGATACCGTGATCTTCGCAACAGCTATTCTAAAACTAAGTACAGAATCAAGAAAATCGAACCAGTGTAAATTCCATATTCTAATTAACTGTGCCACACACAATAAATAGAGTATTCATGTTTCAAGTACTCATCGAACTTGACATTATTTACATTCTTTAATCTTTTCTCACCTTACAAGTTTTAATATTTCATCATCGCTGCAATATTTCTCATTACCTATTACTAGGCGCCATAATTAAAGAGCTATCCGTAAGGCAAATGCACCAATTAATATAACTTTACGGATGGAAATTACGCCCACCAGCATTTGCATACCTGTGTCTTGATCGCGGTCTCATCATGTTTCAAAACGGATGAGTACAGGAATAATTGTAATTATACCATGGTGGCAGTAATCAGATTGCTTTACATCAAGCCAACTTTATACTATATCCGAAGCAATAAATTTTATCCAAATGTCATTTGCAATACACCTACTTAGTTTGTTAGCTGAATGCGGGAAACGACAATGTAATTATATTCTGAATGTCAAAATGTGAATTGCTCTTGAAGTGCATAAGTCTGATAGCACTACTTATTATTAATAACAATTAGCATTGTTAAGTTAATTAATTTCAAGACGTCATTTATTCTTAGATTTAGTAAATACTGCTAGATAGATTATTAATTAGACTGCAAATATAACTTTTATCTCTGCAAAATACGAAATTATATTTTGATTTAAATTTAATTTCGTGGTTTTAATAAGTAAGCAGTTTTAGTTATATATATAAAAAATTAAAACACTTTCCTTTAGTGTATGTTTGCATGTATAGTAGAAAAGTAAGAATCACGTTTCACAATAAAACAAAAATAATTCTTACAGCTAAAATTCTCATTTTTCCATGATCTATCTGAATACCCTTAAAAAGAGGTTTTTGTTCACTTTATCTGCCTTCCCAATTTCATTAGAAATTCAATTTTGTATTCTCCTACGGTAATAGAAAATTGGATATTGTTCGGAGAACAGCCTTGACGCCAAAAAGGGAGAAACAGCTTATTGTGGTACGGCAGGCAATGGTTGTCATTCGATGACGTACTTCCTCTAGGTAGACAGCCATAATACTTTTCCCTTGCTAAGGGATTGTCTGTAGTATTTATTATTAGTATTTATTACTGTAGTATTTATTACTATAGCATTTTTCTGTAGTATTTGATTATCTGTAGAATTTACTTCCGTTGGCATGATGAAATGTCGCCCATACCCTTAAAGAAGCCTTGGCGCAACCAAGGCTGTTCTCCTAAAAATATCCCAAATATTCTTAAACAACACACTTGCAATTAAATATATTTTTTTAATTTTCATTAAATGAATGTCTTCTTGCTCATTTTTATCTGTCAATTATTTTTTAGTGTTTCTTTATTTGTGTGATATTTTTCATAAAATTTTAAAAACATATTTAGTTCGGCTTCCAATTTACTTAAAATCAAAGATTAATATTTTGCAAAGTTTTTATTCAATTATATAAAAAAAAACATGATGTGAATTCTTCCACATTTCTATCTTTTTTATAATGGGCTTTTGTATATTTTAACAGTCTTTAAAAAGCTATAATTTCTTTCTTTACTGAAAAAACATTTGTTAAGAACATTTTGTAATCAAATGTCTCGGGATGGTAAAGGCTTTAATTTCTTTATTAATATAATGTTAATATTTGAATTATAAGGTCAAATGAACTGGTCTATGCCCTTCAATCATTGTATGCTTAAAAGTATTATAAGCTAAATTTTAGCGTAAATTATTAAACGTTGTCTTATAGTTAATTGTATTAAAATAGTTAAGGTCAAAGTGACGATTTCCCTGCTCTTTTAAAATTATTTTCACATTGACAAATATCATCGCATAGTCAGACTATTAAGAAATTTCTAACTTAAAACGTATATAAAATGCAAAATCACACCAAACTTAAACGAATAGAAAATGACAGTGATATTACTATAAAAATTCATTACTAGATGTAATAACGTTTTTATCGGGAAACTGATCATCAGTCTAACAAACAGTTCCATCAAAATGTTTTCTCCAATATTTTATAAACAAAATTTCTTACAGAAGGTTATTTCTGTTACATTTCTAAGTATGTATAGTGCTTGCTTTTAACAAGAATTTTTTTAATCTGTTAGTCTTGGCATCATCAGGAAATTTCTTACTTTTCTTTTTGTGAATAACACGAGTCGTGTTACGGTAGACTTGTCTCCCAATCTAATTCATACAGAGGCTGTAATTTTCCTACCTGAGTTCCGAGATCCAAATGAAAAATCTTTATATAAATCTTATGAGAATAACTGTATTAGAATTTCCCAACTTCTGCGTATATAAAACGTATTAGAACTGTATTGGAGCAAAGTTTCATATTTTGTTTAGGCAGCATTTAGAAAGACATAGTAACATATTTTTACATTTAGAAATATATTAACACACGAATGAATAAATATTTTTGTATCAAAAAGGCGAAAATTTTTGCCCCAAGTACATTATGATTAATTGAGTTATGACTAACTCGGAGACCTTTAAATCAGATACGATGGGATCACAGGCATCTCCAATGAATTCCTCTTCTAATCCTTTCAGACACGTAAAGCGAAATATAACGAAACAGAGCTTATATTCACTGCACATAGTCAGAATTTTTATACACGAAAACACATTTGTTTGTTGTTCTTTGCAAACGAGAAACCGTTTCCTCATTTAACCTGAATATATTCTATACAAGTTTTAAATTTAATGGTTTCATTTGGTTTATTTAATTACAGCAAAGTCTCTAGGGCTATCTACCTAAGGGGAGGGAGGTATGCTTCCATGAAGGGCTTTCTAGTGGAAACTGGCTGGTATACACATTACATATGAGAAATACCACGGAAACGCCCATCCTTTCGCGAAACCTTGGACCGAACTACCAATGTTCAGCGATTTTACCTCTTGGATACTGGTGGGCCTTTAAATTTAATAGAAAGTGAGTACAAACTGAAAAAAAAAAGATATTTATGATAATTACCTCTTATTTTTAATTCATCTGTTTTTACTATTAGCAGATTACAGTATTGTTTGTTTATCATACTATATCCCACCATAACAAGAAATGCCACAATTTTGGGGAAAAATAAGCTAAAGGGACCATGTGTGAAACAGTATCCTAAAGCGTGCCAATTTGTATGTTTTACTAGTTTCAACCAAAAGTTACACACAGATATTTACATAGATGTCCAAATTTACATAGCCATCCAAAGGTCAGTGGCAATATGTAGGAAATGAAAATTTATTTAGTATACTTGAAAATATTTAGTACACTTAAGAATATTTAGTACACTTGAAAATATTTAGTTTGCAGTGCGTTATCTGAACATTAATAAGAAGATATGCACTAATAAAAAATTAAATTCAAATATTAATAATTAATAATGATATTATTGAAGAGGATGATGGTGTTATGAAAATAATAGTAATGAGAGTAAAAATATTAATAAAAGATTATTTTAACGAAATTATCAGAATGAGAAGGGAATTCACGAGCAGCCAGTTAGTCAGCTCTGGAACTACAAAATTTATTTAATGCCTAATGTCTAATTCCCTTTCGCAATTTTACCTTCAAATGGCAGTTAAAAACAAGATTACATAACGCTGTTGCTTATGAAAATCGGAGAAAGTCCTTCTAAATCGGAAGACGCATCCAATGCGTCAATCATTTCTAGCCTGGTAAATGGACGTAATTTCATTACATTAAAGAAAGATTACAAACTATTTTCTATTTTATATAATAGAACACAAATTAGCTAAAAACTTATTTTAAGTTTCATCACAACTGGAAAATTTACTTTTTATTTTGCATTGCTGAAATGATTTTTATTTACTCAGAAATAGTTTTAGCATCATTTAGTTAGTAAATAAACAACTAACCCATAGTAACAGATTTTAAATTTGGTAAAATTCAATATGTATTCAGTGTTGATATTTCTAATGTCTATGAACTTCATCTGTTGGTGGTACTTAAATTTAACACTAGAGTAGCTAAAGTTGATGAACATTTAGTATTAATCCATCATTTTGATAGGTTTCCTGTTCTAGTCTGAATAAAAAGCCATTTTTCCATTTAATAAAAAGCCATTAATACCATTTTTCGAAAAGGTAAAAAAAGGGCTGAGTTAGGAGCATTGCATTATTCCCATACTCAAAAATCAGAAGCACAAATATTTCGTTATTACGAAATCGTGTTGACCTTAAAAAAATGGTTTTAAGATAGTGTTTCTAATAGCATAAATATATTACTTTTGCTCTATAGTATGCAACTAGAAATGATCTTTGTATTATTACACGCACTAAAGTATCTTTCATAACTGTAACAAAAACATTGAAAAATTCAAAACTATGAGAATGGTAATATGCACGTGCAAATAATGAATCAAACTTGCTTTTGAACTTCTGTCTCTCTACATGCAAATTTTGATACAACTGTATCATATTTTCAGGTTCAATACTATATATGTGTACACTGCGCTTAGTGTATTATTGACTGTCTCCTCGAAACTGGAGCATTCCTTCTAGGTAGCAGAACGAAGTACAGTAATTTATAAAAATAGTTAAAGGGCGAAATTTCGGACGGAATACAATTTCAGACTTATTTCACTACAAATTGACATTTG
This sequence comes from Stegodyphus mimosarum, assembly GCA_000611955.2. Taxonomy (NCBI): domain Eukaryota; kingdom Metazoa; phylum Arthropoda; class Arachnida; order Araneae; family Eresidae; genus Stegodyphus; species Stegodyphus mimosarum. The sequence continues at coordinate 550,812 of KK122085.1, read as the reverse complement.
AAAGCACGTAGAAATGTTATGCATAGATCAGGACAGTAATACGAAACGGTTTCTGGACAGCCATAATTAAAGATAATAATGCAAAAAATTAGGAACAAAAATTTGTAATTAACAACAATGCAAACATTAATTTATTTGAATTGAATATGTGAAAGGATATTTAAATTCAGTAGAGTTTAGTTCAACTCAGTTCAGTTAGACATTCCTAATTCCATTTGATAACTATTGAATAAACTGACAAAAACTGGAAAAGAGTCTAACCAAATATATGCTCTTCTTCTCTCGTTCTGCCCGTAAACATAATTGCTGTAATTTCCTCAAAGTTCCTCAAATATAGCAATAAAATAGCGCTATCTAAAAAAAATTAAAGTGGAGAGTGAGGGAGATTTATGTAGATTAATTATGTAGAATTCGCAAGAACGTATTGGACGTGAACACATTTGTATTCGCCAGATTTATAAATGAAGATGATTATGAAGTTCTGTTGTATTTACTTTGTTTATGAACATATTTTCTCAACTCAAGGTCAAAGTTTCTCTTAACAAGCATGAATTTATAAAAAATTTTAAAACTCAAATATTAATTCGCATAAAAATTTTTTAAAGTTATTATTAAATTTAAAAGTTATTAAAGTAATGGTAGTAAAAGACAAAGATCTTGCAAAAAATGTATATATGGTCAACTTTAAGCAGTTAGGCTGTAAAGACTCCTTTAATTTCTTCACACACGCCATCTTTCTCTACGTAAAAACAACTCAGTCCTCTCTTAATGATCTAATTCATTCTAAACTTCTAATGGAAATATATGAGCCATAAACTGCTGATTATGTGTATATGAATGTAGTTTTATGTTTACTAACAATATAACTTATTCACAATACTCGCTGCTATTTCTCTTAATAATTAATTACTCAACAATGTTTTAGTAATCATTTCTTATATCATTTTATATATTAAATTTTGGTACTTAAAACGATCGTTAATTTTCCTGATATATTTTTGTAGTTTCTTTTCTTAGAAAATAAATTTGTTTTTCAAAAATATTGAAAAAAAAATTTGATTTCCGATTTCAAGATGCAATATTTTTATAGGCGGACCTTTTCATTTCGTCAGCAAGACTATCTTTTGTAGATTTAAAGTGGCCGTACCATTAAAGCGACAAAGCAGCGATAGTTCATCTCAGGATACTGTCTCGGCAGTTGGTAGGACTTCTTGCACGGTATTAACATGGTTTTCCTTGTGGTTAACTTAAATGTGACTTTGAGTTCTTTAGAGAGACATTAAAAAAGGTATACGTGCTCTAAAACAGATCATATTTGAATGATATGTCAGATCTGATTAACCAGTTACGTAACAAATCTAAACGATGAAAATATGAGACATTACGAGGAGAAACATATACCGGGTGCGTCATAAATTCGCGCAATATTCAAAAATTCGTAATAAAAGAAGGAATGCACGGAACAATTTTCTGTTTGTGCCAATATGGTCAGAATGACATTGGATTTTTTTCCATGCAAAAAAAAAAAAGTTTCCAAAAGTAACTGATAGAAGGCACTCATACGTCATACGGAGACGTTTTATGCAAATCAGGCTATCAATAAAACACTTTGCTGGAAACGGATCCGTCATCCGTCCGGCAGCATGCTTTCTTTGACAGATCGGCCGTTGGTGGTTTAATTATTCTACAAGAATGGTGAATCCACAACTGTTACATTGCGAAAGTTTCGCACGGAGAAAGGACTGAAAGTGAAAAAGAGCCTTATTTCATTGAATGGGATACGAAATTTAGTACGACGTTTTGAGGGAACTGGGAGTTTGGAGGATCGTCAACGAAGTGGCAGACCACCCTTGAGAGCGGAACGTGTCCATGTGGTACAAAGTGTCATATGAAAGATATGGTAGCCGAGACATCAACGGGGAGTAGCAGTGCTCATGAAGCTGAGAGAAGAACGGAGATTCCGGAAGCGTCGATCCGACGTATTCGGCACGGAGTGTGGGAGCTGTAGCCGGACAAAATCCAGCGACTTCACCAGTTATTACCAGAAGATACAGATGCAAGACAAAAGTTTGCAGTTTCCTACATGGGCGCTGGCACAAATGAAACTTAACCGACAATGATTGCTGAACGTCATGTGGACGGATGAAGCCCACTTTTCACTGCATGTGACGTCAATACGCAAAACAGTCGTATTTGGGTGACGTCAAACCCTCGTGAGTACCAGTGCCAGTCGCTGCATTCTCCTCATGTGACTGTTTGGTGTGGTTTCACCGCGTCTTTTATTATGGGCCGTTTCTTTTTTGAAGAATCGTGTCCTTTATCCGGCGTGAAAACCTGTACATCGCGGTATCTTACGCTTTTGCATGACCACGTTGTGTCTGCATTGCAGGAAAGACATGCCTTACCTGTTGTCACCTTCATGCAGAATGCACGCGACGTCAAGACGTTCCTGTTGGAATCTTCTATCGAAGACCAAGTGATAAGTCGCGGTTGTAAGATTCAGTGGCCGTCAAGATCACCAGATTTGACCGGTAGATTTTTGGTTGTGGGGATACTTAAAGTCTCGTGTGTACCAGGGCTCCCCAACTACACTAATGGAACTGAAAAATGCCATTCGACTGACCGTCGCTGCCATCGATGGCGACATGATACACTCCGCTGTAATGGGAGTAGTGACGCGCCTCATTTGCCTATTACCTTGTGGTGGTGGTAATGTTGAACATCTGTTACTATAAAATAAATGCATAATGTCATGCTATTGTGATCTGTTTGATTGTCTGTTTCTATTTGCGTGATTTGATTAGAATGTCTCAATATGACATGCGAGCGCCCTTTGTCGCTCACTTTTGGAAACATTTTTTTTCATGAAAAAAAATCCAATGTCTTTCTGACCAAACAGAAAATTTTTCCGAATTTGTACGAATTTATGACACACCTTGTATATGTAAGATATAAACAAAATACGATGGCTGCGCTAAGAAATGATTTGCGACCTCAAAACTAACTATTCTAAATGTGGTGTTGTTCCCTCTAAGTTCATCTACTCTCTAAAATTCGAGATCTAGCCACGTTACATAACAACTTAAAATTAACCAATAGCAGTTTAGCTTTACATTTGCACCTACGTAGTATAAATACTACTCCCAAGTAACTACGTCATTTCCTTTCCTGATTTCTGCTATGCAAACAGCTCCACGTTGCTTTGCTTCCCTGTCCAAGATGCATACGTCGTACCCCTAAAAGCAGTGTAAATAAAAATTATTGTATTTAACTATGATTGAATAAATGCCTTGTCTATCAAAAGTAATCTGATGCGATCCATCATGGAATAATGTTGTTTGAAACGGCCACACCTGGAAGTTTTTTAGTTTATGCGTCCATCTATATAATTACGCAGACTTCAGGCTATAGCGCAGCAAAATACCCACCCTCGGCCATGACGACTGCAAGCTGCTAAAAGTACCAGTGTCATCTTCGTACTTAAAATATCACATATATTAAACACAACTTGCATTTTTGAAAGAAAAGAATAAAATAAACAATTGTTAACCAGAATAACATTCTTAAACATTTAATGCAGTTTTCGGAAGTTCATAAACTACGGCATGCGAAAATGCGAGATTCTAATTAGCATGCTGAAGAACATCGTTTACTCTCGAGTTACTATGAAATCACCCACGTAATCAAATAGATGCGTGAATACCTAGATCATAATTTAATTCCTTATCACAGGTACAGCAAATGAGACATAAAATATACTATCCTTACTCAACTACAAGTAAGTTTTCAGTAAATATTTTCATTTCTGCAGCCATTCGTCAGTTTCGCCTTTAAATGTCACTAATACTGTTTTTCCTATATGATACTTTTAAAGCATATTTCTTATCCATAAAAGTTTGGAAAAATAGCAGTCACACTCACTATGATTTCTAATCTCCTCCGAACATTTTGGTAGTTTCGAATGCAGCTCAACATTTAAATTTATTAATGTTTGGAACAAGATATTATTGTTACACTGGTAAAATTTTGTAGCCTAGCAATTTCCTATCATATAAATTGTTTTTGTTTTCCTTGCGCGAATGTTTGATGCGGCGAATATTTGATGCTATGAAGTAGTAAAAATAAAAATAAAAATAAAGTAGTGAAAATAAATAATATAGTAAAAATAAAAATAAAATAAAGTAAATAAAAATTTGAAAGCTTCCAGATTTTACATTACGCCCGAAAGGACATTCATTTAACGTTTTGTGCGTTGCATTTATTTATTAAAAATAAAGTTCTTCGAACTTAAGCCATAAAATTCAATTCAACAGCAATATCGCAAAATAATTTAAAAATGAGCATATCTTTAGAATTTCCGATGCACAGTCTCGTGCGCTGGAGATAAAAATGTTTTATTTTTCGTACAGTGTTGCCATTCCTCGTTTTGAAATCGTTGAGGTTGTTAATAAAAAGATCTTTAATGTCTCACAAAATATGAAATAGATAATAAAACTAATTGAAAATTCCGTATTAGGGCTTCCAGACACATTCGGTGGAGGATTACATTATTCAAAATTAGTTGGATATAGGTACAGTTGTTTCATCACAGTGCGAGGAATATACATACATTTATGCATATTATTCGTTATGTAATTTCTTTAAATGTAATACAGGGCTATAATATTTGGTGACAACAGTTTGAAAAGTGAATCAACCTAGAAAGTGAATCGACGCAAAATGCCAAAACGAAATTAATAGCGCCTCTGGGCTAACGCCCTTTAGGCTAATAATAGTTTTTTTATAAAATTAGTTTTTATTTATAATTCGTAATGGATGAACTAAAAGGAGGAAATTAATTTCCCTTCTAGCTAATGGGATCAAAGAATGACATGATCAACTTTGCAAAATAAATCTAAAATTATATATCATGAAAAACAAAATTGTGTAACGCATATTTGCTTATATTTTGCATGCATTTTATTACATATGCATAGATTTTATTACATTCGTGCACAAGCTTTTATTTTTTGTGATACATAATTGCAGATGAATTTTGTAAATGTTTTAATCTCTTGTTCCAATTAAACATGACAAATTATTTTCCCCTTTTAGTTACTTAATTATTTTATGAGTTTTAAATTAATTTTTTTAATTCTTTTTGTCAATTTGTTTATTTTATTTTCATCTTTTTAGTCTCAATGGCATATTATCAATCAATTATTCAATTGAAATGTTTTTTCAACGATGAGTAATCATTCTTTTATTTTCAACAACTCTGTTACGTCAACTAGTTGAAAAACTTAAGCGATTTTTTCAAAAGAGGGAAAAGAAATTATATTGCATATCTCATATATAAGCTTCACTTAAAAGGTTTTCTTTCCGTTTCCCCGATAATATGAAAAGTTAAATTCTGAGAGTTGTAGTGTGTTTATTAAACAGCGATATGTGCAAAATATCGTTCCAAATTAAATGTGAAAACTTTTAAAACGATTTTCAAAAACACTATTTCACCACATTGCATTTCTGCATTGTTTTCTACAATGCGTGTCTATGCGAGCACCACAACATCTAAAAAAGTAACTTGAAAATTATGAAAAATATTTGATTATAGTAACAAAAGTCATAACTTAGTTAAATAAATGCTCATAAAAACGCGTCTAGTTCTAAAAAAAAATCTAAATTGTCCTTTAGTTAATGTTCTTTTCATTCTTTTTTTATGAGAGGGGGGGAGTTCAGTTTATAACATTTGTAACAGATATATTTTTAGTGCTAGAATTTCAAAGTCTCCAAAAAGAATGTTATGTTAGGTAATCAAACGGTTTAAAAACGAAACGATGAAAAAATACATATAAATAACATAAAGTAAAATATATAAATAACTTATAAAAATTAAAAAATGGCACGGCAGATATCATTTGAAATAATTTTAAATTCTAATCCATGGTTAAATTCTGTTGTTTTCTGCTTAAAAGAAACGAAACGTAAATGCCAAATATATCTGCAAAGAAAAGAGAGAATCACAGCATTTACAAAATGACAGGAGCCTTCTAGGCCAAGCCTTATTTTCAGAATGAGGAGAGCAGAAACAAATGTAATGAGGAGAGCAGAAACAGTGTACAAAATGACAGGAGCCTTCTAGGCCAAGCCTTATTTTCAGAATGAGGAGAGCAGAAACAAATGTAATGGATGCGCGCTGTGTTTGAAATTATGGTTCTCCGGCATGCAGCTATGTATATGTATGTATAATGTATATATTATATTAGTAAACCAAATTTAATAATTCAATATGTCATTTATGACTTGACTCAGAGAGAAAACACACCTCTAATACATTATCTGCATGCACGGAAAGAAACCACATAGTGAATACAATATACACAGATACACTATATAATAAAACTATTGTAACCGAATACTCAGTGATAAAATGGGGACATGATAATATTCATATGAAAATTCCATATGAATACAGTTAAAAGCAAGGTATAAAATTACCTAAAACTTAATACATTTGTGTAACAGGACAATGTAGTAAAATAACATTAATGTGAGAAGCATGTTTAGGCAGATTAATCACGCAACAAAGCTGTACATTATTGTGAACTGCATAAATTTTAAAAGTAGCTGCGATTATTCCAGAACAACAGCTATGCTCTTAGCAATTGTATGGCAGACAACGCTACTGAGGACATAATTATTTTATCTCGTGTTCCTAACCCATCATTAAGCATAGGTCATGGAGAAGCTCTTTTTAGTTTGTAGGGATTTATATTTGTTTTAAATAACCAGTTAAATTTTAAGTTACTTTCCTATAAACTTTCATTCCCCTAATTCTCAGTGCCATAATATTTAAATTTGGTAGCGCGAGTAAGAAATGTATTTACCAGTATAAAAAAGTTTAAATATCAATGTTTCAGTAAGGAAAGTTAGAGAGAGTCTGAGAAATCTCTGTGCGTGCTTATACGCAAGCTTCCGCTTAGCAGTTATTGCTGGTTAGACGTGGCTTTATAGCTATTATCTTGCTGTCACTAGACTCATCTACGCTGTGTAGGATACAGGATTGTATGAGCCATGTAGTTTAATTCTACTACTTGTGAATATCTCCTATTTTGAGTTTGATTCTACTGTTTCAGTTACCGCTCAAGCAGAGGCGTAGTATGTTAGCGTCGACGCATTGTATATAATTTAAAGAGTTTAATAAAGGGCAGTTTTAACCCTTCTTCCGGGCAAAAACTATTTCTCCAGATTCTACACAACAGATAGACAGTAGAACCTTACATCTCCTGCCCGAACATCTTACTCGGATCCAATGGCAAATAACCAGGACGGACAATCATCATTACAAGAGACAGAAGTCGTAGACCCGATGATGACAAGCCCATTGGATGGATTTGGTTTTTTAATACGCACGATGAGAGCAGCAATTAAACCAGCAGTGGTGTTCGACGGTAAAAACTCTGTCACTTCATTCCTGGAATTGCTTGAGACGCAGTTTCAGTTGTATCCGATACCCGAAAGACAAAAAGTAGCTGTCGCCTCCAGTGGCCCCAGAGGTCAGGCGGAGTGTTGGTGGAGAGGTATTGGAAGATTCTTACTTCGGGAAGTCGGAAGCCTCATTTACAGTTTTGAAAATTTCAAAGCAGCACTCCTAAAGGCCTTCCCGAACGTGAAACATCGTGCGAAACGTGAAGCCGAACTCTAGGTTTTATCAACGGAATGTTGAACACCTTACCGAGTTTATCCTGCGTAAAGTCTAACTAGTGAATACGCTATATGAAACGAAGACCGATAACGAAGTAATGGAAATTATATTACGAAGATTATTACCCGCAGTACAAGATTTAGTGAAGCTGAGAAACCCAAGAGCGCTGCAAGAGCTATTCCAATTAACCGTAAAGTTTCAGAATCGGCGGACAGCGGAAAATTCGAGATTTCCTATTTAGGGTTACTATCAGCAGTTCTCCCGACAGCCGGTCGCAGAAATAAATGAATACTATGGAGGAAAACGTTCTCTAAGCACGCCGTCAACAAGCAAGAATGAAAACGGTAAAGCCAAAGAACGCCAGCGCACCCAGCAAACATCAGAAGGAAAAAAGAATTTAAACGCCTGACAAATTGAAGGTTCAGACCCCCTGTGCATCGCAATATCCCTCTAAGTAGTAGGCAAATACCGCAGTAGTCAAGAATTCCCAACTATCGGTAATCCAGGTTCTTTTGAGCGACGCACCCGTAGAAGCATTCGTAGACACTGGCGCGGAAGAAAAGTTTTGAAGCCACATCTTCTACTATCGAAATTTCCCAAGAATAAGATTGTTTAAAAGTTGTAGCACAGAAATTGTTGCCGCAGAAGCGAAAGTTTATGGATGTGTCGGAAAGCTATCACTTGAACGTTCAGGTAAAAAACGAAATTTTGAAAGTCCTATTTTTTGTTGCTAACAATTTGCAAAACAATGTAATTTTAGGTACAGAGTTTTTCAGGGCGGCGAACGCCACAATAAACTTTTCAGAAAATTCTATTTTCTTGGATCTGGTGCCAAAAGTGGTGGAAGAGATAAATGTTCCAGATATTGATCTCCAACATCTAAAACAAAATGAAAGAGCCAAGCTGGAAAAACTCGTAAGTAGATTTAATATGGTATTTTCTGAGAAGCCAGGGAATACACAAATTGTTACCCATGCAATAGAACTAAAACCAAGGAACCTTGTAAAGCAAAACCGTACCGATATGATATGGAGAAAGAAGCAATAATAGAACAAACATCACATAGAACAAATTTTAACGGATTAAACAATTATTCCCATCAATAGTGAATATGCTAGCCCAGTTGGGCTATGCAGAAAGTGAAATAACATGCCCCCTTCCAATCCAAAAGCTTATCTTTTTGCGATCGCTTACAGAAAACTTAATAGCATGACTTAATTCCCTGTTTACCCTTTACTGGTAACAGAAGAAATAATACGGAAAATTAGGTCTACAAAATATATTACCACTCTTGATCTTCAGGCTACTTTTAAATAGCCATGAAACCGGAAGATGTGAATAAAATAGCATTTTATAAAATCGGGTACTTAGGCATTTTTACGCATGCCGTTTGGGCTTTGCGAGGTCCCGTCAACTTTTCAACGCGGTATGGACATAATTTTACGTCCCGTCCTAGGAAAATCGACTTTGATTTATCTCGATGACATTATCATAACTAGTGACGCTATTGAACAAACAATACGTGAAAGATCTCCACAAGGTTTTTTTTAATTATTAAAAGAAGCAGGTTTAACTATTAATGCCGCAAAATGTAAATTCGCAGCTAAGGAATTGCGGTATTTAGGATGCAAGGTCTCAGCTAAGGTTATCAAAACTGAGGATTCTAAAATAAAAGCAATTAAAAATTATCCTTCGCCAAATACTACAAAAGCACTTTCATCTTTTATTGGCATGTGCTCATACTATCGATCGTTTATCCAAAATTTTGCCGATATTGTTGAACCTTTGATAGTTTTAAAACGAAAGAAGTATAAGTTAGCATGGACAGCGGAGGAAAAACCGCTTTCGAAAAATTGAAAACAGCTCTAATTAATGCCCCAATGTTAGAATTCCCGCAAGGGGACGAGAACTTCGATATCGCGGTGGATGCTTCAGATTACGCCGTGGGTGCGGTTTTGACTCAAAACGGGCATCCCTCGGAATTTTTCTGCAAAACTTAGGGTCAGATCCAAAGGAACTACACAGTGACAGAAAAGGAAACGTTAGCAGCGTTAATGGCAGTTCAGAAGTTTAGGGTCTACTTTGGAAAATCCCCAGGTACAATCTACTCTGATCATGCGGAAGTAGGTAGATTATATTCTGGAAAGAATTTAACTCCTAGATTAATTAGATAAACCTTAAAATTACAAGAATACAACTTAATAATAAAGCTTACTCCCGGCAAGGAAATTACAGTGGCCGACGCCTTGTCAAGAATTAAACTGGATGAAACTTGGGATCAAATAAAATGTTCTATGTTAACGTCTAACATTTTAGATTCCCGGGAAACAGTTATAGCTGAGTTGCCGAAATATTCAGAATTCGGTAACATCTATGCTTATTTAAAAGATCCAGATAGTTTTGAACTTGCAGATCTTGCTGCAATTAGAAATAGGGCCCGAAAATACGAGATCATAGATAATCTGTTGTTCTATACTACTAAATCAACAAATGGAAACCACGAACTGAAACCAGCCATCCCCGCCACACTACGGTTGAGTATTTTGCAGGAACTTCATGACAGCCCCAGAGCCGGTCATTTAGGGGTGAGGAAACGGTGAGTAGTGTACGCGAGGCGGTGTATCTTCCGCAACTATAGAAAATAGTAACAACGTATGTTAGCTCCTGTAAGTTATGTCAGTTAATTAACGACGTTAATTATAGCCTGGCCGGGTATCTAAATAGTATTCGCACGAATTTTCCTAACGAGATCCTTGGAATAGACCTTCTTGGCCATTTTCCCCAAAGCGAGTTAAATAAAAACCGATATCTTTTGGTAATTGCAGATCATTTTTCTAAGTGGGTATAAATAATTCCTTTAAAGCAAACATCAGCTAAGATAGTTACAGATGCGTCCTTACATAAGTATATTTTAAAATACGATGCACCGGTTAAAAGTAATATAAGAAATAATGGTAGGCAATTTGTTAGTCAAATTTTTGAGAACCTGTATAAAGGGCTTGACATACGGCATATGAAAATGGTTCTGTACAGAACAGAAGCAAACACCGCGGAAAACGTTAATAAAAACATTGTTAAAAGAATAGCCGAAGTTACGTTAAAAATTATCATAAACGCTGGGATGGCTGCGTTGATGAACTAGCCTATCCTTTCAGAACAGCCAAGCATGATACAACGGGTAAAACGCCCGCTGAATTATTTCTGGGTAAGAAGATGTTGACACCTTTAGAGAAACTTTTTTTGTTCAAGAACGAGAACCAGAATTTAAACAGGCAAATATTCAAAAGCTGATTGTTGAGGCTGTGAAAAGTTCCGATGTTGCAAGAGAACGGAAGAGTGTTTATTACAATAGAAAACGCAGTGAATTAGATATTAAAGTGGGGGATAAGGTGCTGAAAAGAAAATTCACTTTGTCTAGTGCACCTGAAAACGTCGTATCAAAATTCGCCCAGGAATTTGAAGGGCTGTACATGGTACAGCAGATCGTTGGAGCCGGGATCTACTTAAAAACAGGATCAGGAGAAAGAATAAAGGCTAGTCGGATCAATTGAAAAAATATTATGAATGTAAAGATTTCGATGTCTTACATGATTTCTTCCAGGCTTTCGAATCAGAAGAGGCGGCTTCCCCAGAGGCAATTCTGACCCCTCCACAACTCCCACCACCCGGGGAAAAGCAAACAACTAAAGAAACTACAAGTTCTCAAATCAGCAGAAGAATTCCGGAGAAAAGAATCCCTCAGCGTGTGGAAGATCCAACGAAGAAAAAATTCAACGGTGAAAGAAACGTCCCGGCTAGAAGCAAGCATTGCCGTGTCATGACAAGGCATCGCAGTAGACAACCCCAGGATAAATCAAGGAAGTGGCGACCAGAACGATTACTACAAACAAGACCACCGGTCGGTAAAATGAAGAAGAGGCCTTCCGAAGTCGAAGGCGCAGAGCAAAGATCGAAACAGCCTAGAGTTTACAGCGTCCTCGAATATCGATGGGCAAAGAACCAGTTTGCCGGACAGTAAAAGACAAGACATGCCGCCAGTACATCCTAAAAGACCAAAAGGAAAAGGCAGTTTCCACGAGCGGACAGAAAGCAGAGAGGGAAAATCTCCTACATGAATCAGGTGGCTTGGACACAATTCTGCAATAAACGGATGACCGAATACCAAGCTTCAAAAAACAGAGATAAATGAATTTTTCTATAAATATTATCTGTTATGTAAAGTTGCATGAAAATATTCCAAATACGAAGTTACATGATAAAAACTATTGCCTCGATTGAGGACTAAAATTATTTTAGCTTTATTTGGCGAACGCACAAAGTATAGTGCATTATAGAAATGTTATGCTAATGGAAATTACTAGTAGTTCGGTTTTGTTTGTCGAAAGACTATTTATGTTAAGGCTCCAAAAGATCTGGGCTGATGCAATCAACTTCCTATTAGTGCTTGTTAATGAAAATTTATTTTAGGTTCGCACTTTTGGCGAAGAAAAGGATTCATTCAAGTAAAATTTTCATTTTATTCTCTCTTGTCTTAAAAAGGTTTGTTTGTTGAAATATCTGTTGTGTTAAAGTAAATGATACTTTTAATGAAGGTTTAAAGCTCAAAAGAGCATATATAATATGTATTTAGTGCTAAAAATTCAAAATGTAAAAGTTAATGCATTTAAAGTTTAATGTAGTCAATTGATTTCGCTCAAAAGAAATTTTAGTCTAATCAAATCATGCGATTTTGAACGAAAGCTTGCATGCGTTTAAGATGAGTGTAGAAAATATTCGGTATGCATGTGTTTTGTAGGGCTCTCCTCCGACACTCTAGTTAATTTTCATATTTATTAGCTCATGGAGAACTTCGAAATGAATTTAGGATGTGTTTAGGAAGGTTGTTATGTGCTAACAAGTCGATGTGTGTTTAGGAGGAGATTTGTCCACTATAACATAGTACACTTGCGTTTTCACACAACACATTGCGGAGAGCCAAAAGGGGATTAAAGTTTAAAATTTAAGCATGAATGTAATTTAATAACTGCGAATGCATGAAACGTACCGTAATGTGCGGAAACACTCAAAAAGCTACGCTAAATGCAAAAGGTTAAAAACTTAATAAAAGGTTGTAGTGTGAAGTTAAAGTGTTATTTATTGTTAGAATCATGTATTCATAAGTATTTCTTCCAGATGGAAGGAGATGACTGAAGCCCAATTGAAAGATGATGAAGAAAAGTGGAACAGAACAATGATGTAAAATCCCCTGCTGTTATAATTTAAAATTTTCGTATTTGAATGTAAACGGGGCTCAGATCTTGTTAGTTGTAGAATTTATCAGTTTGTAACAGGTCTTTTTAAGCACCTTTATCCAAGTCTGTTAAATTCTGGCATGGACAAATGCAGGGTTTTATATTTATTTTAAATAACTAGTTAAATTTAATTTTAAGTTACTTTCCTATAAGCCTTCATTCTCCTAATTCTCAGTGCCAGATTATTTAAATTTGGTAGCGTGCATAAGAAATGCAAATTCTACCAGAGGGAAAATAAGTTTAAATATCGACGTTCCAGTAGGGCAAGTTAGAGAGAGTCTGGGAAATCTCTGTGCGTGCTTATACGCAAGCTTTCGCTTAGCAATTACTACTGGTTAGACGTGGCTTTATAGATATTACCTTGCTGCCACTAGAGTCATCTATGCGTTGTAGGATACAAGATTGCATGAGCCCTGTAGTTTAATTCTACTACTTGTGACCATCTCCAATCTTGAATTTGGTTCTACTGTTTCAGTTACCGCCCAAGCAGAGGCGTAGTATGTTAGCGTCAAGTTGACGCATGGTACATAATTTAAAGAATTTAATAAAGGGCAGTTTTAACTCTTCTTCGGTGCAATCACTATTTCTCCAGATTCTACACAACAGATAGACAGTAAAACCTTGCAAGTTGATGAATTTTGATATACTTTTAGTCAACAAATCGCGATCAGGATCACCAATGCTACGGAAGATTCATAGGTTATAATTTCTGAGGATAGCAGGAAATATCTTGATTGATGAAAGAAGAAAATATATGGGCCATGCCCTGTCAAATATTGGGTAAACCGCAAAGTGCTACTAATGAAGTTCTGATCGACATTAGAAACATGCTATACAGTCAGGAAACACGCCGTACAAAACTGCAGGCCATGTTTCAACAGATGTGTCACTATTTAGACAATTCACTGCTGAGTATGATATACGAAGAGATACATTCAATAAATTTATGAATGACCCGTTAATTGCGCTCTTCTCAAGCTCAGATGTTTCACTACCCAAGATCGCAATGTGGGCCAGTACGTATTGACACTTTGGCCTCATTTTCAGGAAGCTTTGGCCTCAGACCTCAGGTTGGGCAACAGAGACTGACAATTTATAGGTCATGGATGAATTTACTGATTTAAATTTGATGCATTATTCTATATCAACGACCGTCAGTGATCAGTAACTTGCAAGTCTTCGGTGACCAAAATCTATGAACTACCTATATGCGGTTCCCTTAAAGTTTAATATTTATGCGTAATTTAATTAATTTCGTTGCTCTACACTAGTAATCCTTTGGTTGAATAATATTGATCTAAACATGTAGATTATGGATAATTAATAATTTTGTATGTAATATACTGGCGTATTTCGAGATAGTTTTAACCGGAAAATGAGTCTCAATTGAATGCAATACCACATGCCGACGACACAATTTAATCCAAGTGACCAACAGCCTTGACAGAAACCGATCTCCTTTATTTTAATTTCGATATTAGAAATGTTTTAATGAAATTCTTGTATAATTTTAAAGTTAGAAACAGTCTTAGCAAAAATTTCCTTGTTTGTAAAAATTTTGGAGCATGTTATGTTATGTTATACTACAATGTTAAAATTGAAATAACTCTAATAAAATATATATCAAGTGTTGCAAACTTTCCTTTAAAATTATTCTAGCAAAAAATCGTTCAAGAACTTCCTTTCCTACTAGCGACAGAAAGACTTGTGGTGGAAGTGGTGTAGCCTCATGGAAAGCCGGTCGTCGAGTAGAATTGGCATTCTGGAGGAGAGTCGACTGAACGAAGCATTCTTTCCCAGAAGAATGGGTGATTGCAGAATGGCCATCACCCATTCTTCTTGTATAGTGTTGGTGTTGAAAAAAATATAAACATAAATCGTGTTTAACTTATCTTCCTGCGCCTTTCCTGTAACCTTTTCTCAGAGTGTTACTGCTTGACAAAATATAAGAATTTTTCATTTATCTTTATAATGTAATCACTCTATAACTCCCCAAATAAACTGAATGATTAAAAAGAAAAAATTACAAAAAAAAAGATAAAAAAAGAGTTTTTCTCAGCAATTTATTTAATTTTTTTAAGACACCTAACAGATAAAAATTAAAATTTTAAAAAAATTATAATTTATCAGAGATATTTGTAAACTATTACAAACCTGATCCAGAATTTATTCATTTATTTAATTTCTTCTTGATTAAACAAATGTAAAACGTGCTACAGTAAATTCCATATTTTTAATAAATTGATATTTTAATTATGGTGGTATTTTATTTTATTATAGTTGTGACTCGTTGTCCAAGTCTGGTTCTTTTCAAAAGAATCTGATCATAACAGAAACTTGAAAATACTGCTTTGTACATCTTTATTAACAGGAAACAAACAAAAAGAATACTATTATACACTTCTTATATACAGCGGGCACAAACATATTTTTTTCAGCTATCAAGCATCTCACAGACGGCATACTAGCCGGTCATGTAAGTTACCTATGCTTCGTTCAGTCGACTCTCTTCCAGAATGCCAATTTTACGCGATGACCGGCTTTCCATGAGGCCACACCACTTCCCCCACAAGTCCTTCTTTCGCTCGTAGGAAAGGAAGTTCTTGAACGATTTTTTGCTAGAATAATTTTAAAGGAAAGTTTTCAACACTTGATATTTATTTTATTAGAGTTATTTCAATTTTAATTAGTATATTTTGGATAATTCGTAATATAACTAACTGATAAGTTATATGGAAATTCTCAGCATTATTTTAACGAATGAAAGATTTTCTGGCGCCACATTTTATGCAGATTTTTCGTCTTTCATTATGAAAATATCTTCATCTATTATATCATTCATATTACTTAGCCGTATTTTGCTCAGCTGAGGAAACATAATCCACAAAATTAGCTCTAATATTCAAACAAACTGCTCAAAACATCTTTCGCCAGTTGTAATGCAGGTTTCACATTTGCGCGATAGGGACCGAAGCACTGTTGCGAAGACACCAGGCATTTCCTGAGTATTGCTTATAAAATATATAAACATAAATAGTCAGGTTGTCGGCAACAACGGCGAACCTGACTATTAGATCCATATTCGTTTCAATAGAGCACCGTTAATGTAGATTAGGCTTTTCATACGGCCCCACAGGAAAAAGTCAAAACACGAGAGACCCGGTGATCTAGGTGGCCAATCTATGGGACCAACTCGACCAATCCATCGCCGTGGAAATTTCGTGGTTCGTATAACCAGCAATCATCTCGGGAATCCACGGTAGAAAATGCCGTTGGCTGCAACGACCGACCTTTTTTATACCATTTACAATGCCACCTAGCGAGTCGCCGTTTGTGTTCCTACCATATATTCTATGACTAATATTTCTCGTATTGACGAATATTGCTGCCTTCTATCACCCACTAAAGTTTTACCCATTTTTTTCAGATTCACCCTGTATTTATTTAGAAGCTCTATTTTGCGTCGTATTTAGATTTTGAATGTTTCAGTTTTACTGACATCACTTGTTATTATTGTATTAAAACCAAACGCATTTATGAATTATTTTGGTGCTCAGAACGCAAAATATTGCCGTACCCACTTCAAATTATAGATTTATTTGCTAAAAAGTAAAGCGTCAAACCATATCAATATTTTTTAAAGTTCACAGATAATTTTCGTCACTGTGTAGAACGTTTCACAGTAGATTTTTCCTCTGCTAAATTTTGAGCATTATTAGATTATTAAATCACCAGATTTATAGCTATGACAGAGGCGTTCACCTATTGCAACTTTGTGTAATAAATATAAAATATTTCATGATATACTACAGCCTCCACACAGGTAATTCCACAATATTTTGCCTCCGGACTCTAATGTCATACTGCTAAAAAAAAATGTAAAATTAGTTTCTTTTTTTTATCAGGCCTCAACACCGGCCGAGCAATAAAATTCGTTTAACACTGGTACTTTCCCCAGGATTCAAATCTAAGGAATCGAGCTGACTGTCTGCTTGTTTTCGTAGTTTTCCTCCATATGTAACATGGATACAATCCAAGTATCTAAGAATATCTTTTGTGAAGTATCACTCTCATTAGGGAGATAGCATTTATGTTCTTTGCCACTATCAAACAAACCGTAACTTTTTATTCTCAAAGATGATTTTTTTATTTTCAAATATGACTATTTAAAAGTTGTTTCCAACAGCCTGAAAAGGAAGGATTTAATACGTGAATTGTTTTCAAATGCAACAGGTACAACAGCATCGAAATGCTAACAGTTCTTTCCACAGATATTAAAAATACAGCGCAAAACTCGTTATTACTTCTTTTCTTTTTGTATGCTAATTAACAGGCTTAACAAAAAAAGAAATTAATCGGTAAGTGTCGCTTCAGCTTATAATATTTTATGTTTCATTTTTAATCTCTTGCAGTATTTTACAGAAAACAGTCAATGTTTTTCAATAATTCAGAAACATCGTAAACGTTATTTGGTATTAATCCAATAAAATAAGTACAAAGTTTAGGCACTACTAAACATAAAAATAAATAAAAAATCACGATGTATAATTTCATTTTCCTCTTTGCCGTATCATTCATTAGTAGAACGATTAAAAAAACTTTTATAAACAAAGCTAGAAATAATTGTTAAATTCTAAAATCTTTGCAAAGAACAACGTATTAAATGATGCATAACAATTTCTTTTAGTTTTGTTCTGTATACAATAATAGTGTATAAATTCGAAAAAGCATAAAATCCTTTTAACATAGCTTTTCATTAGAATTAGCGTTTATTTTAATTAACTTAACGTTACTTTCAAAGAACTGCAAATCTTCTTGAGTGGAGAATTGTTTGGAATGATTTTTTATTCTGTAAGAAATCCAAAATGTCTCGTTCTATGAGACGTAAAACTCATTCGAATTAAATAAAGAGAGCATCATTTGAGACGCTTTTCTAATTAATTAAAAATAAAAAAAAATGTTTTCAAGTTTCTCTCCTGTTGTAAGAAATTCCCTTTTGAGAGCGACTTAAATCTTAAAATCTTTTTAAAAGCTTCCAAATGTTACCTATGTACAGCACTGATGAGCAATGAAAAAAATACACACTTTTTTAATATATCTAACATTTTGCTGTGAAATCTTCTGATTCTTTTAAAGAGAAATAAATAAGATTAGAAGCCTAAGTTCTTAAGATGGCTCTTTTGATTTATTTCTCTTTCGACATTTGTCACGAATGTGTTTAAAAAAGGTAATATCCTAAACATGTTTCAGTGAATGAAATTTTAAATCTCTGTCAAGTATTTAATTTTCAGTAATCAGTTAGGTTCGATAATTACAGGAAGAGTTGAAAAATTAAAATGTGTTTATTAGAAGAATGGTTGTTTTTGTGCTGCTTCAAAATAAGTAATCATATCCGACCATTTTTGTTTTATAAAATTCGTAGGTAATTCAAATGAAAAAATGCAATTAAATAAATATGCTGAAAATATGTGCAATCGACATAAAATTTGGCAGAAGTTCTCTTTGAGGTTCAAAGAATGATCAGTAAATGATAGCGTGATGCTACGGAGCTAAAGAAGAAGGCAATATCGGTGCAATGTTGGCCACCTTATTCTTGACATGCATTAGAGCAACAATCTGTGATATTGTTCTCAGTAGTGAAAATATTAAACTAGTTGAAAAATCATTGGCGATTGAAGAAGCAGCCCAATGATACATAGGTGTCTTGCAACAAATATACGACTGGTGTAAAAAAATTTAAATCGCCATATGTAGGACAGTAATTGATGTAACAGTAATTACTTGAAAGATCGAATTATATAGATATGTATGCATGTGTGTGTGTGTGTGTGTGTGCGCGTGTGAGCGTGTGCGCGCGTGTGTGCGTGTGTGTGTGCGCGTGTGTGCGTGTGCGTGCGTGCGTGCGTGTG
>KK122085.1:476998-531887 GCA_000611955.2 Stegodyphus mimosarum | reverse complement strand
GTGTGTGTGTGTGTGTGTGTGTGTGTGTGTGTGTGTGTGTGTGTGTGTGTGTGTGTGTGTGTGATGAAGTGTTTTTTGGAAAAAGATGAAACTCAAATCAGTCTTAAGTCATGGCTGAGAAGACTGTTGCTTAGGTCTTGTACGAAAATCATAACTGCTTGCTGGTTAAAACACCATTTTTATTTTTTTACAAGACCAATTATTCCGAAATATATTTCTTGTTAAAACTTATACAGTACTAGAGGTGCTAAACAAGTAGCACAACGTATAATGTTCTGCAAAAATTCATGCGGAATTCCTACGTTTTAAAAGAAAAGATGTTTTCTTAAAGCGTAAAAATTAAATTTCTTTTGTAGCTAATTCAACCATTTAAATCACTTTTTTAATGTACTTACTTAAGCTATTATAATACAAGATACGGACTCCCGAGACACGGAACTTCTCTACAGTAATTAATTCATTAAGAGTAGTAAAATCTCGACTTTCGGTAATTTACAGAAGAAATCTCCTGCAGTTCATCATCCCAACCGAGACTGAACATGATTTTCATTGTCAAATCATGACCTTTCAAAATTTATGCATAAACATTTCCAGCTTCTTTTCAAAATCGCTGAATTTTAAAGCTTCATATATTTTTGGTCCTCCACTTAACGCAGAAGTCCGCAAACTTGGCATTTCCTTTTCTGAGAATTTTTAAATAACATTGATTCTTCCATCTCATAAGAGATACTTTTCATTTTTGATCTTCTTGCCATTTACGTAAGGAAAAGCTTTGTGCTTCTATTATAAGGTATATCTCCCACATTCTTAGCGTGCCTTCGTGGTGTAATGGTCAGCACACTGAGCCGGTATTTCAGAGGTCCGTGGTTCGATTCCCGGCGAAGGAATTGCATATTTTTCATGTCTCCTGCTAATAAATAACCTAATGTCTCTACACTGGCGCCCGAACTAAAAGGGTTGTGGATGATGACTCTCCACACCCAGGATTTGGCGACTAGGTCCCCTAAAACCCTAGTCGCCCTTTAAAAAGGGGAGTATATAAGGTATATCTCCCACATTCTTAGCGTGCCTTCGTGGTGTAATGGTCAGCACACTGAGCCGGTATTTCAGAGGTCCGTGGTTCGATTCCCGGCGAAGGAATTGCATATTTTTCATGTCTCCTGCTAATAAATAACCTAATGTCTCTACACTATTAGTTGCGGTAAAAAGATCATTAACATTTCTACGTCTTTTGCCCTTTTTGTTTATGTTTTCTCACTTTTAGTTGTGGAATTACCCTCGTAAATAAGACAGTTTCAAACTTTTGTACTGAGAAATTTGTGTTGACAAAATTTTTGCATGAGCTAAGTCTTCTTAAATGTGTTCTAATTTAAATTTTCTTAAATTTTTATCATATTTATCTTCATTTTTTCACATTTTCTCTTAATCTGTTAGGAATATTTCTTCAAATAATCATTACATGTAGGTATTATTTTTATTTTTACTGTAGGACATATATACACTGACTACCAATAAGTATTTGGACACCTGTGATAGAAACGAGAAACTAACTTTATTCAAAATCAATAGTTGGTAGAGCCTCCAAGAGAGGTAATTACAGCGAGGACCCTCCGGGGCATACTTTCCACAAATCTTTGTATGACAGCTAGTGGTATTTTCTTCCACTCGGCATGGAGAAGACATAGAAGTTCATTCACCGATTTTGCACGGGTAGTGCACCCCTGAATTCGGCGATGCAACTCGTCCCAGAGGTTCTCGATAGGGTTCAGGTCTGGAC
Organism: Stegodyphus mimosarum; assembly: GCA_000611955.2. Lineage (NCBI taxonomy): Eukaryota > Metazoa > Arthropoda > Arachnida > Araneae > Eresidae > Stegodyphus > Stegodyphus mimosarum. Next base: position 530,110 of record KK122085.1, on the reverse strand, counting down.
TCTGGGCAGGCCAGTTCATTCGATGAACTCCATTGACACCATACCAAGCCTTGGTTAATGTCGAAACATGACAACTGGCATTGTCGTCCTGAAAGTAACAGGGGTCCAACCCGTAAAACTGCCGCAACGTAGGAAGCACATTGTCATCCAAAACAGTGCATTAGGCATCGGAGTTGTGCTTACCATGAATGGGGACCAAGGGTCCCAGCCCATACCAGGAGAAACACCCCCAGACCATAATTCCACCTCCGCCGAACTTGACTGTTGGCACAATGCATTCTGGCAGGAGACGTTCTCCAGGTAGACGCCAGATCCAGACCCTGTCATCCGAACAGTAAAGGGTGAACCTTGATTCGTCACTCCAAAGAACCCGTTTCCACTGATCTACGGTCCAATTTCGATGTGCTTTGCACCACATTAACCGAACAGCGCGGTTGGACTTTTTGATCAAAGGCTTATGGGCAGCAGCACGACCATGAAAAACAAGCAGATGTGCTTCCTTACAGATGGTATTCATTGAAGCAATACTCCCGGATGCCTGTTGAAACTCCTTGAGGATGAGGGCTATCGGTTGGGTGCGGTTTTTCCGAATTTCTCTGGACAGCACTCGTCGGTCTCTATCTCCCAGTTTCGTTGGTCTGTCGACTCGGGGCACATTCCAACAATCACCGCTTACCTTCCACTTCTTAATCACATAGGCCACTGTCGATTTTGGGTACTTCAGATAGCTAGATATGTCCCTTAAGGATCGGCCACATTTGCGATACCCGATAATTATACCTTTCTCGAAATCAGAGAGCTCCGAACTGCGAGGCATCTTGCATGCGACTAAAGCCGATGGTGTTTCCTACACGATATATATCGGCGGAGTCCGTGACGTACCTTAGGACCGCAGATATCGTCATTTGTATAGGTGTCCAAATACTTATTGGTAGTCAGTGTATATACTGTATATATAATATAAAATATGAAGTAACATTGAAAGGATACACTTTACTGCGTCACTCTGCCGCATGTTACATCATCTCTTCCGAGCAATCTCTCTCTGCACTGCGACATGTATTATTCAATCGCTGCTTAGAACTAACACAGTGACTTTCTGGCTGCAAACAAGACCGCGGTGAATACGTGTAGCCTTTTCTCGCTTGCATGTTGCCTGAATAACCCACGTCTATCGCTTCGCCTTCTTCTTCATGGTCAAAAATGTCAACTATATATATTTAAATTGTGCGATTTGTTTAGCACCTCTAGTACTGTATCAGTTTTAACCAGAAATATATTTCGGAATAATTGGTCTTGTATAAAATAAAAATGGTGTTTTAACCAGCAAGTAGTTATGATTTTCGTACAAGACCTAAGCAACAGTCTTCTCGGCCATGACTTAAGACTGATGAAACATCAACTCGGAATCTAGATGAAAACATCAACTCGGAGTTAATAAATGTTATTTAAGCAATGAGAATGTCTAATGGCATAAGACAATCTTCTTAGCGTTTTGTTAGCATGCTGCCTCAATTATCCTTTTGTCTGCTTGACCTACATGCCTTTCTTTCTTGGAAATCTACAAGAATTTGGGGATATCGAACATCTAATAGCGTAAAGAAGCTTAGCAGTTACAAGTTTCTGGGAGATTTAGCAGAACATAATTTTTCTTTCAATTAGCAGATTAATTGCTGTCTGATCAAAAGTTCACGCTTTCTCGTTGTTAATATATCACTATGAGAATAAAATAAAATTTTCAGTTCAGAAGATTTTACTCTTTTTCTCACAGAGAAAATGAACAACAGAAATGAAAAATTGTTAGCAACATATTACATTCTCGGCTTTGTACAAAATTTCTCAATTCTTTAGTTCTTTCTTCTAAAAATATGTATTACTTGATTCTATGCTAATTTTTTTCGAATAAATTGTTTCTCGTATTTTGCATACTTTCTCAGATTCTTTAAATGTATACCTATATTCAAATGATTTGAATATAGTACATATTTAAAGCATGGGAGTAGTTTTCTTTCTCCTTCCTTTCCTATATTTAATGTCAGTTATGTTCTTTATGACTGTCCCACTAGGCAAGAATCAAGTACTATTACCATTTCCCTTACTCTGAACCAAATTTCAGTAAAGGATGTTAGATGTTCTTCATGTCAGAACGTTAAGTGACACGTTATCCTGAAGAATAACTTCAAGCTAATTAAACTACTTAATTGCGTCATTGATTCCGTGATACTAATTTTTGGAATATAATTCTGATAATAATTTCTAAACGTACTACAATAACAGCTATCCAAGAATAATGGTAAACATAATGAAACACGATTGTTTTAAAAATGTACTTTCTAATTACGTAAAGATAATACATTTTATACATAATACACGAATTATGTGTTTTATTACAATAAAACGCACTTTTTTATCAAAAACTACTGTTACGCATAGATAATTGTAATAACCAAATATCGTAAAATTGTATTGCATAATGGAGTTTAAATCCTGCGATAAATTCCTTTCATCTGGTCTCAGTTTGACTGAAAGTTTAGTATTATTTTAATTGCAAATTTTGAAAGGTGATATATAGACTTACCCACGTGAGAAGATTAATTAGTTCAGCTAAATTTAAACAGGCTGAAAGGTTTGATCCAGAGACTGGTTCATTATAATTGCAAATGAAATAATGTCTGGAAATTCCTAACATTTCAGTTTAGTAGAAAGTGGATATCACTTCACAAGAATAAGACCTATCCTTAATAAAAGCCTTCATTTCTGTTTTCAGCACAAAAACTACCGCAGTTAACTAAGATCACTTGCACTGAATTTTTGCCAGTTTAAACTGAAATTAGCATGGTACAAGTGTCTTTTTTTCCTAATTACTCCAATTTTGAGTTATATGCCGCTAAGCATTGAGGCATTTATTTTTGAACTTAAAAATATTTTTGTTTATAATTCAAACAATTGTCACACTGTGTCAGAATAATGTTATGTGCGTTATTAGATATATTAAATAGTATTGTTTTGTAAAGCAATTTAATCACTTGAGGAAAATAAATTTTGGAATTTAAATGATATCGCAGTTATTAAAGATGAGACATTCCAAACCTTGAATTCTAAGAATTTTGAAAACGATTCCAGATTCGAAAAAGGGAATATTGTAACTTTATTTGTTCATTCTAATCTTTGTATTTAAAAGCTATAAAACCGTTAATTTTTAGTTAATCTTCACAATTTTTAAGAAAAGTGCTTATAAAAAAACTGTAGCAATTTCAATCACCTGGATCACCGGTATCAGCTCATTGGCTAAGAGCTACAATTTTTCTGGAGCGAATTTGTCATTCAATGTATAGTGTTTATGCATGTTAACACTGAAAACACTGTTTAAACTTCTTTTGAGTTTAAAACGATCTAGAAAACCGTAGACCAATTAAGAAATTGGTCTTAACGAGGTGGTAAAATAAGTTATTTTTAAAAACTGTGTTATAAAATATGTTTTCATTTAAATGCAAATTTTAGATTTTGTTTTAACTAAAATACCTTTACATTACGAGGAAGAGGTACTTTTTTGTGTGCTTTTGTTGTTTCTGTTGTATTCACCCTCCTACTCACCGAAGGATTCGAAATTTCAATCTCTTTTTAGTATGATCCTTCTAGTATATCCGAGATTAGGATCACACTATCCACTAGTTATTATTAAACATATAGAATTCAGTTATTGAAAACAGCATCGGATACCTTTTCTATGAAGAAATCACTTATGACTATGTATTGTGACTTTACCTTACGCTTCTGAGGAATCAAAGAGAAGTCTGGAGCGAGTATATACCGTAGTTTGGTGAAAACAAATTGCCTTCTTGACCAGAATTTAACGCTGATTACTTCCGTTATGCCGAAAAAGATTAATCATCCTTTTTTTAATGGTCGGGCGCTTTATTTAATAGCTATTAATCTTGCACCACTACGAGGGCCAGAAGTGGTGGCCATTTCGTTATGAAGCACCTAATATGTGGCCACCATTGCCTCCAAGGGACAGACAGCTACAATCATGCCTTCTCCGGGTTTCGAATCCGAGCTCATCGCCACAGCAGTTAGGGTCACTAACCTCTACACTGTCTAGGCGGCAAATAAAGCATTCTAGCTACTACGTTATTAAGAGTATATTGGGGAATGCCTTTAATTTCCTATGCTTTTCGTAAAAGGTGTTACAGATTTGATACACTCTATCGGCAATTCGTTGACCTGAGAAATACTTTTATTAAAAAAGGTTGCAAATTTGATATACTGCACCGGCGATTCGCTAAGCTGAAGAAAGGATTTCTCAGGGAGTAATATCGCTAATTTTTTAAATTGTTTCGCTGACATAGTAGTAAAAGAGATGATGTCCAGAGTTATTACGTTTTGACATTTTTGCAGCAATCGGTTAAAGGTCATGAATAGTTTTACAGGACAAAAATATAATTTCCTTTTTAAGTTAAGTCTCAAATTTGACACATTGTTAACAGTATACTGTGCCTTAAGACAATAAGCGTATTTGCAATATCTTTATCAGTGTATTTGCATTAAAGGTAAAAACAAAGTTGCAATTTGAAAACTTCCTATTACTGCTAAGCATATCGAACACCTCGAAGGGTCTATTAAAGTTTCAAAAAGTTCATAAAACTAAAATGATTAAAATATACAGATATCATAAAACTAAAAAAATTAGTCTGATCAAAGCGTGCAGGATTCTGCTTAACACTGTATAAGGTATCCCTCTGCCCAGCATGCCTTCGGATAGTATCGGTAGTACAGCCAGCGCGTATTCGAGATGTCCAGGTTCGAGTCACAGCAACGGCACTGCATATTTGTTACGTCTCCAGCATCAAAATCCCTGATTACTCTACAACTTGTATCTGGTTTAGGCTGATCATGGCCCCCAGAATTAGTCCCCGGAACATGAAGGCGCAAGATTACGAAAACAAAATTCATCTTAAAAAAAATGTGCTTCGACATTATTTCCTTTGCATTCTGTCTGATGACGAAATTCACGAAATGGACAACGAACACCTGGAAGGAGTTTTTAATGCATTTAATAACAACAAATCTTTCGAAGTATAAGGAAAGAATGAATTTTTGGAAATGTTTTACTCTACATAAATGACTTTGAAAACTTCAAGACTTTAAAATCAAAGTTTACATCAGTTAATGAATTTAAAGTCTATCGTCCCAAAGTGCAAATTATCGATAATATTATTAATAATATCGTCTTCCGCATCATGCTGTTGCGCATTTTTTGTTCCAAATTACAGATAAATTATTAGCAGTGCTAACAATACATCTTCATGCAAAAATGTTTCTTAATTATTGATTGCAAATTTTTCGTGGTTTTTTTAAGAGGGCATGCTCTCCGTAGAATGGTTTAATATTGGAAAATTGTGTAGCACTATGTCCAAAATAAACTACAACTAATCCTATATAAGTAAGCGCCAATACGTGTAGCAGACGGAGTTTTCTTCTGCCTTCATTCGAGATTTCGATTTATACTTTGAAACTGCCCCAATAGCTGCCAAAACATGACATCTTCACGCATAATATACTTGTTCCGTGCGAATTTCTCTTTTGTTCGTGTCAATTGAAAAAATACTGGAATGCGATATTTCTTCGAATCTTGCAACTGCGAATAAAGAACAGAACTAACTGAAATACATTTACTCATACTTTCTAAGAGCGTTATTTATTTCTTTTATGTCCTAAGCTCTGCATATTGAAGTTTCTGTTTTTTTTTTATTTCTTTTATAAACCATAAGAAATGTATATAAAATGTGTTACCAGACACTGATGTGAAGAGAATATCTAACCAATAAATTCATTTCGTACAATATGTTGCATTTTTTGAAACTTTAATTTTTGTTTATACATTTTATTATAATTTTTATAAGCATGGATGTTTGTATTTATGAACTTTTTGCTATTAAATTTTACTTATTTTTAAAATTAATCGTTCAATAAAAGCCTGTTTATCTAACCGCGATTAAATTAGGTTTCACTACATTCACAGTGAACCTGGGAGTTATTGCATTGTTTCTTGTACCTCAATAAAATATTCAAAACAGAAATTTTATTGTTTAAAAGTTCTAAACGAAGAAACCAGTGCTGCTTTAAAAAAATGCTGCAGTAAATACTGAATTTAAAACATGAAAGAATGAATAGGAATAATTTGCTTTACGGCTGTTGGGGTTATTGGACTAATTAACATTTCTAGATCAAATAAAAGGTCATAAGTTAACGATCATTGAAATTCAAATCTAAATTTTAAAACGTTTTCTAATATACGCTGTTTGCAAGCTGTTCAGTTATTACATTTCTGCATTGAACAGCGAAAGTGTTCTACGATAGATAACATTTTAATCCTGAGACTGTTGGAGATTAACGAAACAAAGAGAAAAGGAACCGTTATAAATCAAAGCCAATGCGTAGCGTGTACAGAACCAGTTTCCCTTAGAAAGTCCTCCACAAAAGCATCCCTCGTGATCTTTGTCGTAATTAAATAAACCAAACTGAACCTAAATTATGATATCAAAGATAAGCCTACTTCATTCAAAAAGTGGCTTAAGCTTTCAGCTTACTCCTAAGCTTAGTTTCCTGCATCAGATAACATGACGTACTTTCATACAGTCAAAGAATGATTTGCAAAATGAATACGGGCAGTCTGTGCATAGATAACTCAGAGTATTTAAACCTGGTGCCAACCAAAAATTAACCAAGTTAATTTGTTTCCAAATTCTTCTCTTGTATTTCTTGAACTGAGACATAAAAAATTGAATTTCGGTATATAAAAAAGGGTAGAGCGCTTTCTCTGTACGTGATCATGCAGGTATTTTGAATTCAATACGGTTCATATTTACGTTATACTTGGGATAAAATAGTAATTAAATACGACAACATCTAGGTAAGTAGGTTAAATTTTTTTCAAAATAAAGCTCCTTACGGAACTAACACTTTTCAATAGTTTTAACCACTCTGCAGTTAGTAGAAAGACAAAGTGAAAGAGATATTCCATTACAGAATATTAAATTAATAATTGCGAGACGCACACAGCGAGAAAAAAGTAATCTTATAGTAGAGCTAATTTCCCAATATAAAACATAAACAAAAGAAAATCAAGCGATTTTCGTCATTTAACTAATCGTAACATTTGTTCCTAAAAACCCTACTAATTCTAGTGGCTACCAACGATTGTATGCCTGATCGACTAAAATTCAAAGACGCTAGTAGTTAATTCTTGGTTTTATTTCCATTTGTTTAAATGTTTTTTCCGTTGGCTTGCATAGTTTTCTTTACGAATCATATTTTTATTACAGATTCCCCCAAAATGTACTCTTTTTCAACCTTTCTTTAGTCATGATTAAACAGACATTAAAAATTTCCTTAATGTGAATACCAGAATAAAAGAAAAAATTGTTTATTCTACTTACAAATTTACTTAAACATTGTAGACTGATATTTTTGTTTTATATTTATTGTCACAAATAATTATAACATTTAAAAATGTAATATACTTTATAACGGTACTGAAAATCTGACAAACACTAAAGAACAAGAGCAAAGGAAATGAAATTAGAAAAGAATATTTTTAATTTTATCCCAAGCAGCATTCATTTTGTTGCAATTCAAAAAAGGAAATAAATACAATAAAATAAAACAAAAATTCATTCGTTGAAGAGAGGGAAATCTGAATGGGTTCAGATTTTAACTTTCGCCCCAGAGGATTTGTTAAGGTGTTTTTTTTTTTTTTTTTTTTTTTAATTTGTTCTCATTGAGCTCGAAATATACCTGTCTGCTGTTGTACCTGCTGCTACACTTCTGCCAACCTATTTCTTTTTGGTCTGTTTAGCTTTTTTACTAAGCGCCGTTTACTTCGCACTTAATGCCACATATAATTCAACAGTAAAATTACAGAAGTTTTAAAAGTAGCGTAGCAGCATATATTTATATATTTATAATTCTTTATGCTTAGTTAAGTGTTATCGTAGATTTGTTTCTACTTTTATGAGTCTTTTCTTGGTTTATCCTATGAGTGTTCAATTTTCTTAGTAAGATGGCTTATACAATACATTTTTATCTCTAAAATTCAATTGCATTCACAAAATATTTAAAACCGGCATATCTTTAGGATTTCTGCTATACAGTATCGTGCGTGTATGGTATAAAAGTGCTGTATGGTATAAAAGTGCTGTATGGTATAAAAGTGCTGTATGGTATAAAAGTGCTTTATACCATACAGTACTGCCACAACTCGGTTTCAAGTCGTTAAGTTTATTAATCAAACATTTTGTAAAATTTAACAAAATATTAAATATAAAATTAGAAATTCGAAATTCGGTCTTTCAGGTGTACATGTTTGGGTGAAGAGCTACGTTAATGAAAATTCAATGGCCCTAGGTACCGTCTTTTTTTCAAAATGAGAGCAACACGCCTATATACATGCACGCATGCAGATGTTTCATTATTTTATTTCTTTAAAAATAATAAAAGTTATAACATGTGGTGACAACAATTTGGAAAGTGATACAGCGGCTTTTAGTGTACAACACAAAATCCCATTTCCAGATCAGCAGCCCAAATGGGCTAACGTCCTTTTGGACTTAAAGAGAAATTGAGTTAAGAAAACAAAACAAAACAAATCATTCTCAAAATTCCTGAATATAATATTGCGATTTTACAATACCATATTTTCCAGTAAAAAGGAGACACAGAAAAAAAAAGTTTAATTTAATTTAAGTTTATACGGTTGTTATTATTAAGATTAAGCATGATTTTGTCCTTTTCATTTCCTCTCCAGAATGTGAATAAGTTAGATAGTATTGTAGAATCACTAGGCTTTTCTGAAGCTGGAGACGTGAAAAATGAGCAATGCTTTCGCCGGGACTCGAACCTCGACCTCTCGAATAAGTAAAGATTATGCTATCGTTATATCAAGAAGGTATGCAGAAAGGATGAAGAAAATACTTTACATGCTTCCCCTTTTAAAAGGAGACTGGGATAAAGGGACCCAATAGCCAAATCCTGCTGGTGAAAAATCATTATCCACCACTTTTTAGATGGGGCGCCACTGTTGGTCTATTAGGCTATTTTGAAGTAGGAGACCTGGAAAATGAACAAGGCCCTCGCCAGGACTGTAGCTAGCTGTTCCTATTCGGGTGCCAGTGTAGAGACATTAGTTATATTTTTTATACGAGGGACATGAAAAATGAGCATTACTCTCTCCGGGACATGAATCTGGACCTCTCGAATACTCGCCGAGTGTGCTACCGTTACACCACGAAGGCACGCAGAAAGGAGGGAGAAAAATGCCTTAAAATATTTAAACTGAAGCTTTTGTATTGTAAAACACAGCGTGCTCTTAGCCTGAGCAAGCCATATTTAGTTCCTGCCTGCTTTTACAGTTGTTAATTTTTGGCTTTGCATTATTTACTGCCGACAAATTAATTGATTTTTAAACTCTGGTTAGAATTGCTGAGCCAGCTTAGAGTTGGATTTAAGCTGTGTAGTTTTTGGCTACTGTTCATATTTAATTTGGATTTGACTGTAGCGTTTAATTACATCACCACGAGCTGTGGTTGACATTGCTAGCACAAGAGCATGCAGTAATGTTCTGTTTAATATAAAAGGTACTCAAAACCTTATCATAATTTATAGTTGCTTCAGATATAGCGATAATTCGCTTTACGGTTTGGAAGGTTATTGGTCTAAATGAAATTTCCAGATCAAGTAAAAGCCCTATCAGTTAACGATCATTAAAATTGAAATGTAAAATTTAAATTTAAGCAATAGCTGCTTTCATCGCTCTTGATGGTTGCAAGTGGGAGTCATGAAAGAATTCTTTCATATAAAATTTCAGTAAATGGAAATACAAAAATATTAAACTGATTTTATAGCGTGCAGACCAATTTTTTCTGGCATAATCGGCTTAAAAAATGCCACCCTGAATTTTGTTTTTTAAATTGCAAATAAAAATAAAAATATTATGACATTTTTATGCCTTTCTTTTCCCTTTAAATTCTGAATAGATATTTGAGCATTAAAATAGCATCGTATCATCTTCTGAGATGTTGTCATAAATTTTTGAAGTCCCAAAATGTACAGTCTTTTTGGAACATTCCATGTGATCTTCTTCTCGGATATTTTTACAGTATCCTGGAATATTTTGGCTTTATTTCAAAGGTATTATTTATTCATTCATTCTTCATGTCCCGTTGTATAAGTTCTTATCGCAAAGAAATGTATCAAAATATTTATGTTTTCTGCTTTATACACGAAAATCTTCTATTCCTTTTCAAATGATTCTATTTGACTTTGAAATAAAGTATTGAATGCAAAAGCTTTTGTCTTCAGGAAATAATGCAGTTTCCATCACTTCTAGAGGACGAAAACTATTTCCATTCAATTTCTGAAAAATGTTTTTTAAGTTGACATACGTTATGTTTCTGCCAATGTTTTTGCGAAATAGTAAATGCAGTATCGTAGAAAAGAAAAGAGGAAATAGATAAGATTTTTTTTCCTTTAGATTCGGTTATGGAATTTGAAATTTTGGCCGCTTGAAACTGATGTTAACCTTTACAAGAAATAACAAATCATTTTCGTAGCTCATAAAGTTACACAATACTCATTCAACGCCGACTAATTTTCGATAGGCCTACATATTTTTTTTTGATTTAAACAATTACATTACTATTAAATTAATCTTTAAAGCAAACCCAACTCAGTAAATATGTAAATATCAAACATACTTTAAGATTAAATTTAGCATTTGTATAAATTCTGTAAGCAAAAAAAAATAGATTTGATAAATGGTTGGGTAACTTAAACTACAGTGGCGGACAAAATAAAAACTGTATTACCTGCGAAAAAGTGGAAAAGTGTGCGAATAATGCATTTCATGTATAAATGTTATACACAGTCCAGTCACATTAATGTGACCACCACGTACTTTCCATGTCAGAGTTAAATAACCAATCACAGAAGGCAGGTGGCAGCACAGTGCAGTTGAGCGTATATAAAGGGTGTGTGAGGGCTTCGGAAAACATTTCAATCGTTGGCGTAATGCAGAAACGAAGCGATTTATCCGACTTCCAAAAGGGCATGATCATTGGCTTTCGGGCCAAGGGTGGAAGCATTTCCGAAACGGCTGAGTTTGTGAACTGTTCGCGTGCCGCCGTGGTAAAAGTGTACCGTGCATGGCAAAATGGGACTGTCCAAAATCAGCGACGTGGCAAATGTGGTGCACCACGGGCCATAGATGACAGAGGCGAACGACGGTTGCGGAGATGCGTTCGGGCAGATAGACGGGCTACCGTTGAGCAACTGACCACCAAAATGAACCAAGGGGCTACCAAAAGTGTCTCCCAAAGTACTATTCAGCGAACATTGCTGCGTCTGGGCCTCCGAAGCAGACGCCTGGTTCGTGCACCTATGCTGACTGCTGTTCATCGACGGCGAAGGCTAGAATTTGCACGCCAGTACAGCAGCTGGACGTCCACTGAGTGGCGACAGGTTGCGTTTTCGGATGAATCGCGTTTTATGCTCCATCGGACAGATGGACGTTGGCGTATAAGGCGTGAAACCTCTGAAAGGAACCACCCTGCAACCATTGCCGGAACGGTCCAAGCTGGAGGCGGGAGCATTATGGTCTGGGGAATGTTTTCCTGGCATTCTCTAGGTTCACTGATCATTGTGGAAGGCACAATGGATCAATACAAGTACGCATCTGTCCTTGCGGACCATGTTCACCCCTACATGCGCATTGTTTTTCCTCAGGATGATGGCATCTTCCAGCAGGACAATGCGAGGTGCCATACAGCTGCCAGTGTACGTGCGTGGTTCGAAGAGCACCAGGATGAGTTTACCGTCCTCCCCTGGCCAGCAAACTCACCTGACTTAAACCCAATCGAGCATCTGTGAGACCATCTCGATCGAGTTGTTCGCGCCATGGATCCTCAACCGCGTAATCTAGCGCAGCTGGCCACGGCATTAGAGTCGGCATGGCTCAACATCCCAGAGAACACCTTCAGGGACCTATGTGACTCTCTTCCTGCACGTCTCGCAGCAGTCCGCTCTGCGAAAGGTGGTTATTCTGGCTTTTGACAGATGGTCACATTAATGTGACTGGACTGTGTATAAAGCTCATACTGTTACAATAAAATAAAGTTGAGGAATTAATTTTAATCAAGTTTCATTAGCATTAATAAATTATTTAAACTTAATTACGCATAAAAGTGAAAAATGCAATATTTAACACAACGCAGAACAAAGTAATTAATGCACAAATTGTGTAGTTAATGTAAATCTTATACAACTGCATTCGTATTGCAAAGACTGTATGCACGCATAAGGATTACTTCACTATTTACTGTACCCTCCTGCGACGACAGCCTTGCAGCGATCAGCGGTAGAATATATCAATTTCTGAATGTAATCCTGGACAATTTCATGGATTCTTCGTCAATTTAAAACACTGATTATACTTTCCTGCAGTTTAACTTTCGTAGCAGCGTTCTTAATAGCAATTTCGGTACCATTGTCTGCCAATAGTTTTCAGTGAAATTCAGATCAGAATCATTCTCAGGCCAATTCTAAACTTTAATACCAGATTTTGTCAAATAGGCCGCTACCTAAAGGGAGGATAGGAAGAAAATTACTTTTGTAATATCCGTTTTGTTGTGGAAAGGGATACCTGTAAATAAGGCAAGAAATTATGCATAAATAAGTCAAATCGTCCTGATTGATTTCGATGTATGATAGGGTGCAGAGTCATGATGAAGAATGCAATTTCCAGTATTTTTGAAATAATCGCAAATAATTGGCTTTGAACACACCTGCCAGATATGAGCATAAACTGATGCTTCACAGTTCCAGTAAAATTTTAAGCGTGCGAACCTCTTTGCTAGATATGTGTCCACAGACCATTTGGCTTGCTGGTAATTTCAAAATAGACAATATACAAACTGTATGATAAGCTTCCTTTTACGTCTCCGAACATACAGATTACCGTTCTATCCATGCAGGTTGAATTTAGATTCATCCGAAAGCATTATTGAGTCCCACTGAGCCTGTAGAGACATTATATTATTCCGAAGCAGGAGAGATGAAAAATGAGCAACGCCTTTGCCGGGTCTCGAACCACGGGCCTCTGAAATACGCGTCAAGCGTGCTCACCACTACACCACGAAGGCATACGAAGAAGGCGGGAGAAATACCTTACAAGCCTTTGTCCATGAAACATGTTCTTTTTCCCAAGAAAATCCCTTCTGAACCATTTTATTAGTAAAGGCCTTTTTCTTGGGAAACATGCATGCAGACTGCGTTCCGCAAGATGTCTTTAGACAGTTCGTGCACTTAAAAAGCACTTGCATGACTATTACAGAAAGTCATCCGATTTAGATATCGATCAGCAGATTTTGTGTTCAACCTCTTCAGGGCTACCTCTCAGCATCACCAGTTTTATGTTGCAGTTTAATCGCTCTCGAGACTGTTGACTGATTGCAGCCATTTTTTTGCTAATTCTCGAGTCCAGCATTTGCTGGACGATATCTACGAGTTTATTCACCTTTAAAAAGACATAGACCAGCGTAGGAAACTTTAATTGTCGCCGTAGGATAAACACAGACACGTAAGAATATGTGCCGGAGAAGCCTGCTCATTATTACATTTCAGACAAATCGGGTGGGTTTTTTTACCATCCTGGAGTACAAGGCTTTTTAAATGCCTACTAGGAAATCGTAAGAGTGCCATCGGGGTGCATCTATCACAGTTCATGGCGAGGGATCTACCAAGGGATTGCAAACGGCACCAAGTATATGCCGGAGGGACAATCCAAATCAATTTTCAGTATGTTTTCTGACAGAATGCAGCTCAACGTAAGTCAGAATCAAAAGTAGCTAAAGCCTGCTCGGCACCTTCCTTCGCCAGAACATCCGCCTCTTCATTTCCCCAAAAGTCCACATGTGAGGGAATCAGCTGAATATGCTCAGCACAAAAAGACGAGACTAGTTTTAGTCTATGAGTTATGTCATATCCTTCTTTAACTAAATCAACTGTCACAGTTGCCTTCCTTTCAACAGTTGAACACATGAAACCATCCTTTCATCGCCGAAAGAAAGAGACGAATGACCATTGTCTTTTTTCTCGCGTTATTTATAAAAGTTGGATAGCACAATACTCCGGAAGCGCTATATGATGCGATGTGAATGTGAAACGAACTCATATGTTGCTTTGACACGACTAAGATAATTTTGTGTGGAGAAAATAATGCTTTGACATAGCAAAATATTTATTTTTCTACATGATGCAGTTTCTTTGTCCGCCACTGTATAGTCACTCCTCGAATTTTAAATAAACGTGTCTGTATGGATGCACAAACTGTGGTTCCAAAAGAGCTTATCTTCTTAAGAAAAACTGCATTCTTTCCTAATCCAGTGCATTCAAAAAGTAGATTATGAAGCAGATATGATTAATATTCAACTGACTTATTTCTGAAGATGAATACATGTTCACAACTGTTTAACTTTTTCCATATCGATAGACAAACCTGCATCTTAATCTTCTGAATGATTCTTGTTGAATATTCTATAATCTTCTGAGATGAACTCTTACTCGAAAATCTCGACATTTCATGCATATCATTTATCGGCCTGTCCTCTATCAAGATGTGCAATGGTACCATATTAAATTCAGTCTTATTTTCTCTGAACTTTTATATTGTCCTTACATTCATTAAACATGGGAATATGTTGCCAAAGCATTTATTACGCTATTTTAAATCTAAATTTTAAATTTAAATTCGGAATTAACTTTCTCTAATTATGCAGAATTGTATACTTCTTAATGACTAATGAGACTCGATTTCATTGCTTAAAATGCGTTCTAAAACAGAGAGAATGTTTAATTGCCTTTTAATCGAGATACATAAGAAGTAAAAGCAATAAAATAAATTAATTTCATAACTTTTTTTTGTCAATGACGAAAGGATTGCTTATGGTAAATTAAGTGCACATTTATTTTAAGTACCATATATGCTAAAAATTTTTATCGAGTGCTTGCTGCCTTCACCCAAATATTAAACAATACAAAAGTCACGCATATTCATTTTTTAAACCCTCCAATTGTTTAACTTCATAAAAATTTTCATGTACCTCATTGTCCTCGAAACCTTTCAGTCTTTCTGAATGTTATTAATGTCAGTTTATATCATTAATAAACGCTACTCGTCATTAATGTTAGTTTCTTCACTTCTACGCCTTTCAAATTACCTATTAGCAAGCATCTGTAAGTATAACATTCCCATGTTCTCTCCTATAGGTTTTCGCAAATGATCAGCTTTACTTCAGCAGCAGCCTTTTTCAGTTAAAAAAATGGTATGGTAATAATGCTTTTTTTTGTTTGTTTAAATACATTTTATTGGATTTTCTTTTCGCTAGTAATAAACATTAAATAGTTAACGTTCAATGAAATTGTTTTTTAAATAATAATCAAGTGTCTGTTTGATTTATATTACTCTGTAAGGTAAATCAGCTGTCTGGAGTAATTTCTACCGATCTGCAACCCAACGAAAATTTACAGATCATAAGTAGAAATCATATTTCAATTCCAGACGAGTTATCAATGGCTTAGTGGTTGAAGCAGCCAAACTCTGACAAACTGTACCAGGTCCTCGTTCTGGCATCTGAAACATCTAGTTACATAATTTTATCTATATAACACAAGTACGAGCAGATTTGCTTAATCTTTTATGAGAGCATTTATTTTCACATTTGTGATATTTAATTACAATTTATACTTCATTCATTCCATATCCACACAAAGCAGATCTAATTTATAATAACTGTCAGTTAAATATAGCAAATACAATAAGAAAGCATCTTCTATCATATTTACTTTAAATTAATTAATCCTATCCGTACCATACCTAAATTAAGCAAAAAGAATAATCTAAACTAGTACATAGGCTTATTTACACTCATGTCCATAAATTAAGGATAATTCGGAGTCACGCGGAAATCGAACTCTAAAATAAATATATCACCTGTAAAACCACTACACACATCTTCAAGAGTCATATGCAAATTTCAGGAAGTAACCAGATGACACCGATGGTACGTCACAATGACGAGAGTTTAAAAGAGTGATATATAAGGAATAAAGGCAAAGAAATAAATTGTTCGTAGGCGCTTTATAAGCATTTCAGTGCAATAACCGAATAGTTATGACACAAAGGACGCATTTGGATGATTTTTTACGTGGTAGAATTATCGGCCGTCTGGAATGTGGGCGTACCCAACTGCAAGTATCAGACGAACTTGGAATTGCCCAGAGTGTCATCTCCAGGCTTTGGCAACGATTCCAAGATGATGGTATTGTAAGTAGACGTTACAGCACAGGTCGCACCAGAGTTACAACGCCGAATGTGGACTGGTATTTGGCAGTTACTGCCAAAAGAAACAGGCGGAGCACAGCCTCAGACCTGTCTCGTCAGTTCTCTTCAGCCTCTGGTACGACAATTTCAAGGCAGACCGTGTACAGACGCTAAAGGCAGACTGGTCTATATAGACCTGTCAGATGCGTTCCACGTACTGCAACTCACTGTTGCCTGCGGTTAGCCAGGAGTAGAGAGCATGCATTGTGGACATCGCAACAGTGGGCTCGTGTGATGTTTTCCGACGAGTCCAGGTTTAGCTTGCAGTCTGATTCTCGCCGGACTTTCGTATGGAGAGCTCCAGGTACCCGTTACCACCAAGAAAACATCATTGAACGACACCGTTACGGGGGTGCAGGAGTGCTCGTTTGGAGTGGAATTATTTTGGGTTCCAGAACTGACCCGAATGTTCAAATTGGAACCATGACAAGCCAAATGTATCGGGGCGTCATTCTGGAACAACATGTACGTTTGTTTCGGGGCGCCATGGGCGCATAATTTGTGTTTCTGGATGACAACGCTCATCCTCACCGTGCAAACATCGTAAGCGAATGCCTTCAATCGGAGGATATCACCCGTATGGACTGGCCAGCATTCTCACCGGACTTGAATCCAGTAAAGCACGTGTGGAACATGCTTGGCCGACGAGTTGCAGCCCGTCAACCTGCTGCTACATGTCTACCGGAACTTCGGAGAGCATTGCTTTTTGAGTGGTGTAATATCCTCCAAGATCAGATCGATAATTTGATACTCAGCATGCCTAGGCGTTGTACGGACTGTATTGCATCGTCTGGGAGACATACAATGTATTAACATTCATACCAACCATGTAATATTGGTTTTTTGTAAATACGTTTTTTTTTGTAATTTGCTCCAGGGAGAAAAAATCGCTAATTTTTTTAATAATATCAAACATATAGCATCTTTTTTTGCTCTTTACCTTTTGTTTAATAAATAAGCTTTACAAATAAGTCAAATTTGTTTTGCTTCTAACTCTTCCTTTGCCTGATTTTGCATCCTCCTTAATTTATGGACATGAGTGTTGTATTATGTGCGATTATCAGTTTACAAATATGAAAGATAACCTAATTTTACAAAACAGGGCAAATTGTATTGAAGATAAAAAGTTTCATTTTCGATACGACTCTAAAGTCGAGATTTCAGCACCAAGGAACAAAATGAAAAAAAACCAGCAAGATACATCACCGAGGGTAACATTTCTTTGACTTCTCTTCTGTACCATCAAGGACTCTGATATGCAAGTAAATACTCTGGGTTCTGAATTTTTGCTCGCTCATGAGCACC
This sequence comes from Stegodyphus mimosarum, assembly GCA_000611955.2. Lineage (NCBI taxonomy): Eukaryota > Metazoa > Arthropoda > Arachnida > Araneae > Eresidae > Stegodyphus > Stegodyphus mimosarum. Next base: position 512,370 of record KK122085.1, on the reverse strand, counting down.
ATCACAAAACTGATTTTGGATTTATTTGAGATTATACGAGCAGTGACCACTTAAACTATCTTGTCAGATTTACGCAACTGCGCGAAAATATTTTATTTATTAATGCCGCATTACTTTTCAAACCTTTTAGCTATGACTACATGTTGTAGAGATCAGAAAGTTATTCAAGCATAAATAAATCAACGATACATTGAATTTAACTTGCCTTAGAAAAACGAATGTCGTAACTATATAAAGTTTGAAATCGAAGGTCAGTAATATTAAAATCAGAATGCTGTCTCCGTCATGCATTTGTTCTATTATCTTTGATAATGACATTTAAAGCCCAAATTTTCATGACCTTGTTTTTCTCTTTATACACGTATTCTGTCTTGCAATCACCAAGCTGGAAAAATGTGCATTTTTAAGGACAATTTTTGCAATTTTTCCTTACTAGTTTTCCTACATCCTCGGCTGGGGAGGGTTGACTCAACTTTTCATCCCTTGAGGGGGTCGATAAAATGAGTAACAAGTTAGATTGAGGACTAAGCACCGGGGGTCCTGCGACAGGCTGACCACTTATCCACACCAAAATGCATAAGCACCCCGGAGCCCACGGTCTAGAAAGCAGATATCAAGGCACTGCCAGCCATGGCTCTCTAAGGGGCTGTTTATGCCGCCGAGTTTAGTTTTTAGTTTACCACCATATTCCAAGAAATCTTCTGTCTCGTGATTACCCAGAAAGTTTTTAGGCATTGCAACCAACCTTCGCTTTAGTTGAAATAAATTGCTTTGCGAAATCCTTATATTTCTTGATGTGTCTTATTTAAAGATTCTTCATTTTGAATGCAAATAAATAGTTTGATGAAGAAGGCGTAGAGGCATTTGAAAATAGCATGTTTCTCTATAGAAATCTGATGTGTTTCATTAAGTCCATTTTGATAAATCCACGATAAAACTACCCTTTTCTCAAAAGAAAAGAAAAGAAAAGAAGATCAAAAGAAAGGCTTCTACGCAACAGTGTGAACACAGTTTCAATCTGTCATGATTTTTACTCGAAGCAATGTGTTTATATAGTATATTTAAACATAATTTTTTAAAACGCAAATTTGCCTTGTTAGTTTTGCCTGTAGATTCAGGTCTGCTGATTTCCTCAACATGACTTGTGAGCTATTTTTACGACACTAAGAACAGTTACGTTAATTATAAAATTATAAATTTAGCTAACTTAGCTTAAAGAAATGCCTTAGTTACATTTTACACACATCTTAGATAGAGTAACTGTTTTCTCTGTTTTAGTTGTAAGTGAGAAGGTAAGAAGATGCTTTTATTACGTAAAAGAAAATGTCTAGCTTTTTCAATGGCTTGAAATGCTACTCAGTTTTATTTTGTAACATCTAATTTCCTGAAAAGCTGCTTCTATTTTACTCCCGGAACACTTTATTAGTTGCCATTTCTTTTCAAAAGACTTCCTCTACTTTAACGACATCCATCTTTCAAATTAAAACTCTCCTTTCTTTTGCTGGAGATTGCTATAAAAGATATTTTCTTGCTTCTAATGAAACACTCAGAAGCAATTTACGACGCAGTTTTGAGTTTGCAAGATGAACGTTGCCCTGACGCGGGATTTTAATCTGTCCTTTGGGTCCATCGTCTCAGAGCAATAAAATGGTTCTTACGGACAGAATAAGTCTTTTGATGAAATTTCAAAGATAGTTGAGTAGTGAAATGTATAAATTTAATAGATTTTTATTACCCTTTAGTGCCGTTGGGAAAACCTGAGCTGTGGTATTTACAACTGCTTCTGTTTACATTCCAAGTCTGTCTTATCTCCGCTTATATTTTATTATACTTAACTTTTGAAATAAAAATTCATCATCTCCTTTAATAAATTGAAAATGAAGTTAAAAAATAAAGGCCGGGCTGTAAAATCTCTAGCATATAAAGATGCTATTTTCTTCCTCATCAATATTTATTATATAAAAGAAAATATGCATTGAACCAATTATGCGTTTTAAATTGTATGTAACATATTTTCAAGCCATAAATTAGCTCATTAAAAAAATTTCCCGAAATTAGATTCCATCACTTTTTTTATTTTAAGACTTATAAGTAGTAAGTTAGAAAATCAAGAGAGCAACTTATCAAGAGGTAAAGAAAAAAGGAATTTATTTACCGCAACTTTTGTCAGTAAAATTCTAGGTCAAATTATAGGCAAGGTGGAAATACTTCCACCTTGCCTATAATCTTATTCTCGCGTTTACTTTACTGCCACATAAGACCTTTTGCAGGAGGCCAGACGTCATTGTAACAGGTCAAACTGTGTTTCAATAAATAAACAGGTAACAAATGAAAAATCTTTTGATACGCGATTATGTTCCAGCAACAACAGTGACGTGACAGCACCCAAAGCCGCGAATTTCTACATTTTAGTCCACTTAAATGAATATTATATGTTGTCTTCCGATATTTTACACTGTTTTGAAATAGAAAAATGCATATTCTATAAAATCAATATAAAAGGATTGTTATAATTATTTCATTGTGCAATTCTGCTGATTTATCCCAACTCTCATATAACCCATGCGGCCAGGCTTCATTTTATTTATTTTTCATTTGAGATATTGTTGATTATGTGTAATCATTGTTCAACACTTTACGTAATATCATTACTGCCAGTGCCTTAAACTTGAGACTAACAGTTCAACACTCCTACGTTCATCATAATTTTGACTGAAGACAGTGGTAAGAAAAATACGAGCATCTCTTTACCATATTTACTTCTTTCTTTCCTTCTATTCTTTCTTTCTTTTCTCTTTCTTCAGAAAAATGTTTATCGACGAATTTTAAATACCTCACTCAAATGACATTACAGTCACGCACAAATGTAACTTACTACAGTTTAAACGCATACTTTATCATGGTGATAGACTCTTCTGATCACTATATATAGAGCTGCAGCCTATAACTCGACTTTTCCGAAAGGCTCAAGCATTTACAACTGTTTCTTTGCAACGAAAGTTTCGTAATTTTAATGCAGTTCTGACGGCGTATATGACAAGATAATTAAGAATGTAGTCGGTATTGCTATTTGTCAAGTTCGATTCATGAAGACCTTTATATATTTCAATCGTGATTAAATTCGTGCAATATACTTTTTGAATCCGGTGCCAATAATAAAATTTAGGTTTGCACAAATGTAGAAAAATATTGTTAAATGTTCCTAGTTAGCTGCATGGTATTTAGACATACCATGTATGTTAAATGGTTTTTTTTCATATACATTATTTCATCTAAATATTTATGAGCAACTTATCAACTTATAAATTAGTTCTTCTCGTCAGCTTCAAACTATCACAAAAGTATATATTTCAGAATTTCAATTGGCTTTTCAAATGTCTCCAAGTTTGAACTCGAGTATATGTTAAATGTTATAATCAAAGTGTCAATAATAGTATTTTTATTTGTTATTTATTTTGTTTTTGTTTAACCCAATATTGCCGAAATTCTTTCTCAAAATTTTTGTAAAAAATATTTCGTTTCTCTAATATTCTTTTATAATCAGCTCTCGCATTCATACCTCATTATAATTATAAAGACACTAGAGTAAAATGAGAAACACTAAGCTTCAGTTAACATAGATGAAAAATTAAATAATGTTTTAATAACCTTAATATGTTTGTGAAATTCGATCAATATATTGCAACAGCTTACGACAACTATTTTTTAGTTTCATCAACATTTAAACATAATTTAAACACGTCTTCTTTTTTCTTTTCCCTTTTTACTTATATTCGCTGAAACAAGAAGGTAAAGTGAAACAAAGTGTAAAAGCTAAACTGGTTAATTACAGCTCTCGTCTAGCGAAGGAAAGGTCCACAGTGCTGCCTCGGAGGATTTAGCCCTAGCTGGTGTTCTTCCAAAGCCGCAATACTGCCATTAGCTGTTCGAGTTCGGTAAATGACTTTTCAGTGATTAGTTTTCAAAAACAAATGGCTGTAGTCCGACAGAGAAACTTCTTTTTTTAATTATAATATTAAACCTTTCGATGTTAGTTTCAGTAAATTAATCAATTTTTTAGTTTAACATTAACCCATGAATTGTGGACAAATAGAGTGTTGTACTTTAATCCGCCTTCGGGTGCAACTTGATTTTAGTCACGGTGATAGCTTGCCAACATCCAAAACATACCTTTTCATGAAGTACCATTAAGCAGGCTTAGTTGTAATAATGAAAACTTTCAGAGAATAGTAGCATCCAATTGAATGCCTTCAGCATATAACTTTGCTATTAATGATAAATCGTCATATAAAATCATGTTATTTTATACTGAATAGTATTCTTAATCAGCCACCAAAATCGTTTTTTTAAACTTTTTACTAAAATTAAACATAATGTATACGTTAGATATATTCTGTAGCTCAAAATTTCCTCCAGTATTCACTACAGAAATCTTTAGCAAATACAATAACAACGTTTCCATTGTGTTCGAAAAACGTTTAATACAGTACCCTATTCCCAAAACGCGTTGAAATCATAACTACCAAATTCCAAATCTTGCAAATTTTCCAAACAACCTTCGAAAATGGATTCAATTCTCCAGAAAGAATATTTTATTTCAAAAGATGTTATGGGATAATAAATTCAATAATGACATTGGGTAGTTAAATTTAAATCAGTAGATAATATTTTTAAGCTCTTATATTATGAGAGATTTTTCGAGAAAGGTTTTCCACGAATATCCAATAGTTTTCTCTCATTCTATACTTTTAGGATTGATAGTTTGTAAAAAGATAATAATATACATTTCAATAAATACATTTTTACAAAATGAAGCAACGGGACCATATGACAACATTTCATATTTTATTTAAATACTTTTAACTTAAACCGCAACTTTGAAATACGCAATCTTTCTTTTCTTGACGCTTAAGAACAAAACATTTTTCTTAACGGGAAAAAATGACATCTTAAAAATTAAATTCAGAACTAATAATATGTAAGTGTTTTAAAGGCATAAGAATCATGTATTTAACCCCTAGTTAGAACATCTTTTACTTATAAGTATTCTCTTATTAGAAGTACTACATTAGGATATATGACTTATACATATTTTTCCATCTTTTTAAATATTGCGCTAGAATCTCCATGTTTGTAATGATTTTCCATCTTTAAAAAAACTTTGTTAGAATATCATCGTTTCATTTTTGCAAATATTGCTCTAAAATATCTCTGTAATTACTACGTTATAGATTTTAGAGATATATTTATTAAGATTATCAAGATTTTATCATCAAACAATTTTCTTTTAATATTAATTTATGCCAAAAATATCTAACGAATGAAAGAATTTATTAAATATCTAAAATGGCTTTTTCAGATGCTCAATTATTCATTAATGATATTTGTTAATTTTTAGAATTAACTTCTGTTACATATTACGTTCTTCCAGAAATTATTTCATTGCAATGATCCACATTTTATTTAAACAGCAAGTATGTTGATTCTGATATCATCACACGAAGATATTAATGTGCACTTACTGAATGATTCAAATTTATGATTATTCTTTTGCCTATACTCTCTGTTCTAATCTTGTTCTATTTCTGTTCTTATTCTATTTCTTAACCTCAGTGACATTACACATGAGAAGAACTGAGATACACCATTAAATTGAAAAACTTAATGAGGATAATATGATTTCTATATGCATTATGATCAGTATTAATACTCAAGGTGAAAACAAAAGATTTTAGTGGTTTTATTATAAAGTATTATAGATTTAAAATTCGTTTTTAATAGGAATTTGAGTAAGTTAATTCGCACCAAATCGAACTTTAGAGTGAAAGGGATTTCCCCTTTCAGTACCTCTGAATGTTATAAACTTAAAACTGGGTGTTATAAACTTACAGCATAAACTAAATATCTTCATATAATAGTCTGATGGTCAATAATCGTAATAAACAGCAAGTTATTGGTGTGAAAAACTGTACTTTTTTTAATTCCTTATTCCTTAATTATCTTTTCCCATATTTTCAACTTTGTTGCTTTCGAAAACTCTCTTGCTAGTATAAATGTCCAAAAATAAGGTGAATAACTCACAAATAGATCCTCGGAGTTATCTTGACAAAGAAACATAATTTCATGTGCATCTAAGGTTTAGTATGCAGTTTGGATATGTAGTTTAAAAGCTTGAATGTGCATTTTGATTGAAACTTAGATTTTACAATAGCAATGAGATTAGAGAAAAATGTGAAAACGTTTTGCTGGCAGACATTATGTATCAGAATTATTTTGTTTATCACATATATGCAATCACTTATATGTCTGTCACTCAATATATCATTCGATATTTCTTGCTCATAAAAAACGAGAAAGTTTTTTCTTTTTTTTATGTAAATGTTTACCGGTAACTTTTCTTAAACTCTGAAGAACATTGTCTGTAAAATAAAATTGAACTTCACTTTATCTTATTTTTAATGAAACTAACAGCATAATTCTTCAGCGCAAAGGTTATCAATCAACTTGAACAGATTCCTTGATATGATTCGAAGACCTTTGATACGTCAGACAGAGAGAATGCACTAGTTTATACTGGTAAAATTCAGATACAACACAGATTAGCTTTTGGAGACCAGATGGACAATATATATGACCACAGCGTTTGTAGCCTAAAAGTATATATATACCCACTATAAGATTTCCCTTTTTTTTTGCAAAGAGGGTATGGTGTCAATTTTAACATCCCCGGGACAATTAATCATTTATTCCCATCAAAAAACTGCTTGAAATGCTAAATTTCTGCCTTTTTATGTTTTTTTTTGTTTCCAATTGGCAAGTCATTAACTGCTCTTAAAAACTGTTGTTCAGTACCACCAGAATAGCTAGTCTAGAGCTGACAAATCTGGGAAGGGGCTGGTCAAATTGAATCGCCAAAGTGGGAATGTTGAATGTTTCTCTTTGCCTTTGCAGCGTCTTCTTGGAATTAATCTACTAACAGTCTTGTCAACAGCTGTGGGAACCTTTATTGTCCTGCTGCAATTTTCTTTCCCAGAAACAACACTCCGAGTATATACATAGATGACTCACCCATGGTAACAAATTTGGCAGCGCACTAGTTCTTCAGGGTGTATAATAAGTCTTACACCTATGAAAGTAGCAATTAAACGATAACAAGATGGTGGCAAAAGCAGTAGCTATTTGAAGAGCTGCCTAGTACATTATTCAGCAAAACCTACAGGACATCACTATACACGCAGGCAACAAGTCAGTATTCTGTCCATACTCAATTATCACGGCACACCCCAAATAGTATGCAAATCCAGAGAGACATAAAGAGGCTTCAACATCATAACATCACGCTCTCCATTCATTATTCCAGCCAGTACTTTATCCCTACTTATATTTAAAGAAACAACTGAAATGCAAGCCACAAATCAAATGGTAAACAATGTGGGATGAATGTGAACAAGGTCGCCGCACATAATACTATATCATAGCAGACGACAAACTTAATATCACCTCCCCACAACAAAGAAGACTTATTGAAGGATAGGTCGCTTTCCGAATATTCTAACTAGCAGAGGTTCAGCAACACCATCTGTGGGGAAACTAGTACCCCAGATCTTACCCTCCGACACTTACCAGAGAACACCATCTTAAAATCCCCAATACAAATACACAAGCCCACTGCCCACTTACAGTAAAAAACAACGTCTTCGGGTTTCAAGGATCACTCAGATTATCAATAAGCTTGCAGAACTTGGTGCTACATATGCCTCATTATATGTATATTTTTTAGATAAGGGTAGTACCTAGAGTCAGAATTTAATATTCGTTCACTTTATTTCTAAACGTTTAACCTTCTGTACTACTAATTGTAATTGGATGTTCCGCGATGTACGATTGTAAAATTCTGTAAAGTTTGGAAGTGTCGTATTTATAACGTGCACTGTTGTAAAATATACGTTCTACTGTAAAAAAAAGGCAATACCACTTTATTTCTTCGTATAGAATAATGATGCTTCCGCCTCTCGTAAATTGTCAACTGTTCTCTTGTAATATTGAATGCGCAAGGAACAAATGTATCGGCCAGAAATTCATGGTATATTTATTTCCTAGCTTCAAATACTTTATCTCTTCATGGTTAATGAAACAAACGCATTTTTGCAGTGTTGTGATAGCAAATTTATAGATGCAATAGCCGACTTCTTTATATCTCTCTTTTAGTTTGAATCTGGGCGATATGAATTCTCAACCTTTTAGTACCTATTTATATTATTATTATCTCAACCTATTTATGAAAAAATGTAATGATATTTGAAAGCTTACAAAATTGCGCTAGATATTTATACTTCGTGGGTCTCTTATGAAATGATATAATTTCAGTGTAAAGAATGAACATTTTATTCAAATACCGTGTTTTATTTGGTTTTATTGGAAAACTCAACTGGTGTATATACAATTTTCACACCAAAGAAAGTTCATTCTGACGCATATTTTATGACGAATTTTGTTTTTCTTTGGCATAAAATTTTCCTTCATATTTATAAGAATAAAATTACCTTTTGTTCGTTTTTTAATGAGTTACGTCAAGGTATGCAAGTGCTATTTTCCTAAGAGGACTTATGCTTTTGGGAGTCTTCTGAACGAAACCCATATGCATCCACGGCATACATGAGAAAAGGCGTGCAAACACTTATGCTGCCATTCTGACCTGTATCAAACTATCAGAATTACCCATCAGTCTCTGTTTAATTCGTATCACACATTCAAAATATTTTCGAAGAATAACTCTTTAGAACAAATTTTTCTGCTTTGTCACACTGTATGAAACGGTCAAAAGGAAACTAATTCTCTGTAACCAGTGAACAATGGGAACAATAACGGCTAACAACAGTTTCATTACCTTAGATCTGTCACTTGTTTTAGGGTAACCTTTGGCCTCTGAATCCAAAAATATCTTCAGGTTTTGTCTGTGACGTCAACATTTTAAGCTACAGGATATCCTTTCTTTGTCTCAAAAGTCATACAAGATACACCTATAAAAAAATATTAAGGGAAAACGTAACAAATACATTGGACACAAAGAATAGTTTTATTCATAAAAAGTTTATATGTAATTAGTGCAAGTTAAACATTGTTTAAATAGTAATTTTTTTAAACCACATGCAATACGTATTAAGACAAAACTTTTCCCTTATGGTTTCTTTCTGGAGAGATTAATCTATGAACATTCTCTCTTGATGTCCAGCAATAGTCAGCCGTCATGTGTATATTTCATCTACCTTGGTACCGTGCCTAATGATCTGCAAGTCCTAGTGAAATCGATCATCCTGATTGTCACTGATTGCACCAAAATATTTCGGGAAGTTATCAAGATGGCCATGTAAAAAATGCAATTTTATGCTCATAATACAACCAAGCAAGAGGTTATTTCTTTCTGAACTGGCCCTCAAATTCCGCTTTATGAAGCACTTGGAGTTTAGCTGACGGTAAAATAAAATACTCTATTTTACATTTGTTTTTCTTTTTATGTTCTGACGTTTTCACTCTACAAAAGGAACAATCCCTTGATCTTTGGATTCTCGCCAAATTATAGGTATAGCAAATAAAAATTTAGAACATATTCCCTTCATGACATACTACTTACACACTTTGTGAGCGACACATGATTCATCTTGATCACCAATTTTCCCTTTAAAATAAGCAAAATAGGCTTGCCTGAAAAATGTACTCGTCCTTTAAATGGGAATGATAAAATTATCAACTACATTATAAAACGAATCGGGCTGTTTAAGCACTTATGACGCGAATATCAGAGGAAGACAGGCATAAGAAGAGGTTTCAATTGATATATAAATAAAAAATAAACATTGTATACAAAATAAACATTGTAACTTTGTATACAAATAAGATCTCGGACCCCACGTGGGTATGTGCTTCACTATATCAGAGCGAGACACAATGTCTCACTATAGTATATCAGGCATGAATGAACTAGTGTAGACAAGTATGAGCCTACTGACGGTCTTAACGGCGTTATTTACCCGACGCCGATCGTAGGGTTTATGTCAGCCAACAGAAGAGCAATAGTACTTCCTATGATCTATGCTCAATACCTATTCACATAAGGTGTAGCGAAAAAATTTGGTGTGGTAGAAGATAACTAACTATAGTTTTGAAATCAACATGTCTATTTAACTGTAAAGTAACTAAAATATCGAACTCAACTGTAATTGTGTAACAAATTATAAATCGCTTTCCAGTGTATTTTATGGGGGGAGATTCAAGACTGATAGATGATTGGTTGTGGAAAACACAAACTTAACAATTTTTGGGAAAGAAATCGTAAGTCTTTCTTTCAATGGGAAAGCAAAACAAAAATTGTCTGAAGCAGTTGTTCCACCGAAATAAATATGTGATATTAGCTTTAGTATGTATTTTATTGTTTTTATTTGTTCAGTATATTTAAATATTCTTCTCTGGTATAAAAGAAACAAGACTCATTTCTTCGCAGTATTTCTGAGCAAATGATAATATTTAGCAAAATGTACACCGTCTCCATTCATTTTAGTCAGATACTCAAAAGAACTTCTCTTATAATTTCTACCATACTCATGACATGTGTTTTGAATGTTTACGAATTGGTATTGAGATTTTAACTCTTTTGAGAAATTCATTTGTGCATGTAGTAACTGTGAAAACTATTAGTTTAAACATCCTAATTCCCAAAATTGTATGAATTAAGCAATTATTTCAAGCTCTATCCGTCAGTCTGGACTTATGTCAACTTGTATATAACCCTTTGTTCACATATATACTTGTATATCTCCCTTTATTGTATATACTTGTATATCTCCCTTTGTTTTATACACTTGTATATCTCAGTTTGTTGTATATACTATACTGATATTTCACAAAATGGAGAAAAAATTGTTAAACAAGAAAACAGATCGTACTCTAAATCAAGTTTGAGTGACAAGGCTTCAAAACTGGCGTAGAATAAAAGAGGCAAAAATGTCGCATTACAAGGAAAGTTACTTTATTTTTGCTTTTACTTCAGTAGATGATGTAGATAGTACAATAGTACAATGATGAGAGATATATTCACTCAAATAAGCTAAAGGGACATGTTGAGATCATTCATTCTTACTTGGTCGACAATATTGCATTTTTTTAGAAGGAAGTTGCAAGATTTACAAAAACAAGGCAGTGTGTTTGCGAAATAAGTGTCAATTCCAAGTAACTCACAGCTAGCATCTTTCAAGATAGCTCACAGAGTGATAAAGTGTAAAAACTCGCACACTATCGCAGAAGTGCTGCTATCGACATAGTTAATATTATGGTATATAAACTCTAAGATATCTGTATGGACCAACACTGTTAGAATTCAATGTATATACAGCTCGTATGTATGAAGAAATCAATGTGCAGCTCAGAATCTCAATGATCAGTTGATAGAGAAAACGAACTCGGGCCGCAGTTAGAGGAGGCTACTGACAGTAATAAAGATGCAAATCTTATACATTATGTACCCTTCCTGGATGATAATGTTGAAGATCTTTTGTTTTTTAAGAACACCATCGGCAGTGCAAAGGCTCAAGACTTATTCAAAATGCTTGACAGGTTTATAATGGAAAATGATTTAGATTGGAAAAAGTGCATCTGTGTATGTACTGATGGTGGGCAATCTATGTACAGTCGCTACGCGGAACCACAGGCATTTATTTGCAGCGACTACTATGTGGACCCACTACATTTTTTACTGAGAGCTTTTTGCTCGAAGTCGGTTAGTCCTCAGTATAAGATTAGAATGTGTCATAGACGTAGGGAATTACATAAAAATTAGACAGTTGAAAACAATGTTTTTCAAAACCCTATGCAAGGATATGGTAGATGAACACAGGGCTACGCTATACTATTGCAATTCACGATGGCTTTCTCATGACAACTTCTAGTCTCATGCCTTCGGACGGCATTAAGAATTTCCCCCTTTTCTTCAAGAGGAAGGTCATGCAATCGCTAAGAATTTTTCTGAACCAGATTTTTTGCTGACAATTACATAGGGTGGTATTTTTGACAAACTAAAATTCTTGAATCTGTCACTACAAGACAATGTAGACACATCTTGAAACTTGTAGCTGAAATCTTTAGATAAACATTGGATAAACAGCAGAAGTTGTATATAAAAAAACTGAATGACGATGGTGCTTAAGATTGCTCTTCTTAATATTGTTGTACCAATACGCAACTTCTAATAAAGTCCTCGTTCTCTAGGAATTGCTGTCCCTTTTTATGGACGACTTTTGAAACCTCACTGACTAGTTTGCAAAATACTTTGCGGAAGATAATGTACAGAAATTTATCTTAATCCAAGATCCTTTTCATTCGTAAGATGAAGAGAGTTTAATTAGAAGTTTTGGATTTCAATAAAAATTTAGTATCTAACTTTAAGTTCTAAAGCTCAAAAGATCCTCATTCCGTTTGCAACATACTATCTGTTCGAAGCTTAGTTTTCAGCTGTCGCTCTAATAAAGACTAAATAGCGTTTAAAAATCCATGTGGAGCGAAAAATGAGAATAGCTGTCTCAAGTCATCTCCCGCGATTTGAAAAACTGTACGGGAATCAAGAATCTCACCTGTCAACAATGAATTTCGAATTTCTTACTGAAGGTTTCTTTTATTTGTATGTTTTCTTATCAATTAAAATTATTATACTATTCCACTAAAATGTTGTTTTTATTTCTCTGCCTGATTATCGTTATTGCAGAAATATTGCAACAGGGGAACCGTGAAATAAATAACCAAACTGTAAGTGCGCCGCGTACTGAAAAAGTTTGGGAACTCTTGCTCTAGATGAAAGCTTTTATTGTCGTTCATAAGTAGTTGGTATTTTCTTTATGGAAATTTTATTTCCTTTCAGTCGTATATTGTGGCATATAGTGAATTTATTTTACGCCTTGGTCTAGACAGAAATTCCCTTGCCATTCATACCCATTCACGGGTAATCTCATTCATAAGTTCAGCTTTTCTAGCTGTCTTTCTCTTTTTACTCTTTCTTTCTTTTCTTTTAATTTGCAGATAGTTTGTCACAGAAATTTCACTGATGATTCTCGAAACAACACACCGGGACAAAAACCATCATGATCATTTACAAATAAATGACATGCGCTGAAAGGAAAGCTTCTTGCTCAGCTGAAGCCAATGTAGCATGGGCAAAAATTTCATTACTGATCCCCACTTCCTTGAAAGCAAATTCGACATAATAAATATTTTTGTGTTTTACGTTGCCCTTTCTTTTCCTTTTTTAACATTGCCTTTTCTTTAAACTGCTTATTAAACCATTCAGAAAGCATTTATGATTAGAAATGAATTGGGACGTTTCTATGGGTTCTTAACGTATGAACAGAACAATGAGAGAGAAGTATATTACTTCAAACGCTGTTATTTTTTGCTTACTTATTAAGAAATAGAATATATTCATAGTACAGTAGACTCACCATTAACTGAGCTAATACCAGGGATGGTATCAGCGGTTGACCTAAAATCACTTTTAAACTGACGGCAGATTCACGGTTAAACCGACTGAAATCGGATCAAAACACAGGGAAGACGGTTACACCATATTATTTTCCACGACAGGGTTTGACCATTTGTAGCCGTTAGCCACTACTAAAGCTGAAAGCGGTAGTCTCTTTATTATGGAGGCACTTTATAGGTTGGTCACCGTAGCCGTCAATGAAGAGACGGATCATCCACGCCTTCTCTGGGATTTGAATCCGAGCCCTTCGGTACGGCAGTCCTAATCACTAACCACTTTCCCATCTGGGTGGCTGTTGAACCATATTGTAATTAAGAGAAAGGTTTTATTAACTATTTATTTAGATTTTTAAGCAATTTGGAAGACTAAATTCATTTGGTTGTGTAAATTATCAAAAATCAAGCAAAAAAACTACTTTGCAAAGAAAGAACAACTTTTTAGATCTATAGTACTCTTGTATTTCGATAGGAATAAATTAGAAACAGAAGATTAAACCACTTAATTTATTTTTACAATTTAGCAGTTTATTTTAACAGATAATTTAACAGTATTTTTGTATTCCAAATGAGGTACAAATAAATTGCAGCCTATGTATTACGAATAAAAACCATTTTTAAACACTGTAACATCACCTGCTCTAATCACTACTGTTATCTTACACATCTTTTACTCCTTTTTGTACTCTTCTCAGAACTTTTGCTTTATTCTCACGGTTTGTGATAGTAATTTTTGCATTCTTCCGTAATAAACAGACAATATTCTTTTTCTAGACAAGGCCTGGTTAATCCGACTCTGGTTATTTGAGAATTTATAGTATTTCAATTTTTCGTTTTGAAATGAATATGAAAAAGATTTAAATTCAAACTTTTTATTTTTGCTGAACATTTTATGCACACAAATAACATCAAAAATCATCTTAAAAGGAAGAAATGAAGTTGCAAGAAAACTTAAAATTTTAGAATCGTGAAAAGAAACGAAAGATGCATTTATACTTAAATGCAAGAAAATAATGGTATACTGTTCTAAATATACGTAATAATTCGAATATTGATCTTATGGAAATGTTAAAATATAATGAATCTGAAAAGGCAACGAACAAAAACTAACTGTAATTAACGAAATTTTTAATAGTCCTTGTATACATTTCAGTAAAAACGTAACTGAATCCTTGTTTCCAGCAGTGGATTGATTTGTTTCGTTCAGTAACAAGTGACATTTCTCTAAATATTAATTCTAGCTGCTAAAAAAATTCGCCACGCTTACTTTTTAAAGCCGTTAAGCGTCTGGCACTGAAATTTGAAATGACACCATTTGCACTGAAAATGACACGGTTTTCAGAACTCTTATATTTAATAACTGAATTAAATTATGCAATATATTTAATTTTTATGTACTTAACAAGAAATGTAAATGTCTAACAAGGAGAATAGTGTGTTTTTAAAAGTTTAAAGATCGGAGTTCGCAACTTCAGTGAGTTTTGACAATGTTGTCTTTTAAGAAGTATTTTATAGTAAAGATACTTTTATTCAACATAGAAGCATTCTATGCAGTATCGATATTTTATGCCTCGTAAACATCTAAAATTTTATAGCATAAAAATTCTGCTCACGTTTAGTTGCCGACATCGAAATATTTTTTATGAGTCATGAAAAATGTACATGAAAGAAAAGTAGAAAGGTGACCCGTTCAGCTTATACAAACATCCATTTAAGCCATAAAAAAACAAAACGAAAAGAAAAGAAAAATGGTCTGGGTAGTGAAAAAAATTGTAGGAAAGAAGGGATAGTATAAAATATAGGTGTGTCTCAAAAGTTTATGCAAAAATATATGACAATTACTTAATATAACTACACATCTCTGTTTACACTGCGTTATACCACACTTGTTCTCTCACATATGAAATACCATATAATTCCTTTTCTGGTGCAAGACCATACGTAATCAGCAATTCAATACCATTCTTGTAAATGGAATTGTGATTTTTTTGGCTTGCTCAAAATTTTAAAGCACAATATCTAAAACATATAATTATGACTATGTATTTGTCATTAAAAATATGAGTACTACTAGTCTTTATTAGATTAGTAGTACTCATATTTAATTTTAGTACTTAATTTTTAATTAGCAGTACTTAAATTTGCATCTTTGTCGCTTATAAATCACATTTTCTGAAGAAAAAGATAAAAAAATAAAGTAATACCTTAATTTGAGACAATAATGGAAACACGAAGAAGAAAAGAAAACAGAAGAACATTTCTCAGTTTATATTCAGCATATATATTTCATATTATGTAACAAATATATTTATATTATTATATCATGCATATATTTATATATATGCGTAATATATTAATATTATTTTATTATATATATGTGTGTGTGTATTTATTATGTAGCGGATGTATTGCGATATGGAATCATATGGAATATTAAGGGAACAAATAGTTAATCCGTTTTTATCATTTCAATAAAAGAATATCTCTTGTTACAAATTTAACTCTTCTCTGTCGTTCAGAAAAGGTGAAAATAAATACCCAAGCGTAAATCGGAGATTTGAAACAAGATCTGGAGCCATGGTTGGCATATGGATTACAGACAAGATACTGAATAGCTTTCATTTGATGAGAATAAATATTATTTCCTCCGCTTGCTCTGGGAAAACAATGGTTTGCTGATATTTATTTAGTATAAGTCAATTATTTAGTGGAGCCGTTTCTCAACAAAGAGTATGTAGTAAAATTTTAGCGGAGTGTTGCAAGAGCTCAAAAGTCGCTAAATATGACAATAATGTCCCTAATGTCACATGTTACTGAGTTACATGTTCAATTAGGCATGGAAATCTGTTAACTTGAATATAACGCCAAAATGAATTCGAAGCTCTCACGCATGTGCTTAAGAAAAGCAAACATTTCATGTGCATGATACAAGAAAGTCATTTGAGGTATGTTAAAATAATAATTAAAAAAAAAGCATTTGTTCTGAAAATACTATTGAATAGCTTAAGATTGTTCCCAAATTCTTCATTTGTTTTACACATGATGAATTTTACAACAACAGAATCGTTGTAGTAGCTTTTTTTATAGAGGTAGCTGCTGTATGCACCTTCCTCATACAGGTCAGTCTGCCTACTTTCAACACTCAGATAATTTCTGGAACGAGTTACACTTTCCAGACTGTTTCTATCTGTACAACGCAATTATAATTCCCACTCAGGAGAATGGTTTTCGTGCATGTTATTCTGCGCAGCATGCATTGCATGGACTTATATGAATTCTCATTGCCAACAAGAATACAGATATGCATTCGTTTGTTGTTACCATAGACATTAAAGGGATATTCATCTCCTTTTGGTAAACTGATGTCATCAGCACTCGAGCCCGTTTCATGCCCTGGCGCCATAATTGAGACCCGACCCTGCGCAATTATCTGCAAGATGGAGCAGTGCAAACTACATTGGACAATATTTTCAAGAAATCTTTAACACTTATAGTGTCACTGAAAGTTCATAGCTTGGACAGTTCTATGGAACGTGGTTGCTAACACAGCCTTCCAGTATTTGAGACATGAAATGCGCTAAACTAATAGCCTATGCAGAGGACTTCCTGTTTTTGTGGTTGCTGGTAGGAGTGACTTACAGAGAAGGGTACAGGCGTACCTAGACAAATCTGCGCAATAAGCCAGAGAACATAAACTAGAGATGTCTGATCATAAAGCACAAGTAATGGTGAAGAAGTTTTAAGACGGAATTCCAATCTAAACCTTTTAGGCTTTCCCATTAAATGTGTTAATGAATTCAGTTACTTGAGTCTCATTACTGACAACCGTTTATCATGGATGCCACAGTTTTACTATCTAAAGGTTAAAATTAGCCCACCAGCTGTCGAGCGGTAAAAGCCATTGAACAGTGGCAGTTCGGTTCGGGGTTCGAGTCCCCCCTGGACGAGCTAGTTGCGTGGGCAGTTTCGCAGTTTTCCCCATGTGTTACGTGGGGATCCAATTTCCTTTAAAACGCTCTCTGCGGGACATCCCTCCCTTTCCGTGCAGTGCCAAATGGCAAGCACATAATAATAATAATAAAGAATAAAATTAGTAGGCTTACCAATATCATGCAACATACATCATTAACATGGACATTCCTTAAGCATTGCTGATGACATGGTATCAGGCAGTTACAGAGTGCATAGTCCTTTATAAAGCTTCTTTGTGCTAATGTAAAATTACTTTGCTTATGAGAAGAACACTTCTCACAGTCCAATAACAGCAGTTGTTCTTCGTATCCAGAGCATATCATAGTAACCCAATAGCTGCCCTCCAAGTCATCGTTGGTGGCCCTCCACCTGACCTGGTGGTTGAACGAGAGGCAACTGTTGTCAGAACTGCAAATTAGTCTGTATGCAAGGATTTATTTTCTTTCTGATAACAGAAAACATAATCCTGTAATGAAGAGCCATCCGACCCATTGTAATTTACAGCATATTATCTTCTGTATTCAATCAACAGATCTGCAATAAGATATCTCTTTATACACAGATGCTTTAAAGCAGGTTCAGATATAGTATGGAGCTTTTGCAATCTGGACAGAGATCAAAATGTATATTCTTGAAAGAAAGACTAAAACACAATAATTCAATGTACCAACAGAATTAATAGCGATAAGAGTTGCAACTGCCTACTCGCAGTGCAATCCCTAGAATATGACTGTGATATGCAATGACTCAGCTTCTAGCTTACCACAGTCTCAGCAGGGCGAAGCCGAAGTCCCTTAGTTATAGAAATACGTTACGTATTACTTCAGTATCTAACCTATCATAAAGCACTGCTTGACGCCTTCTGTGTGCTGGCTGCTGGTTAAACTGTCATTCTGCAAAATGAGCAGACAGATAGATAGCTTTGCGAAGAATGCGATCAATTAACCATCCTTTCTTGAAAATGGTGTTTCACTTCCAGCCACATTTTCGGAAGAGTCCACCCGCAAGTATCATCTTGCATAGTGGCAGGAACTCTGGGTTTCAGCTGTAAAAGGCAAGAGTGCCCATTGCTTAAAATCGAAAGTTAAGACAGAGCAGTAACTGATAAAAGAACTCTTACGCAGTTTCAAAAAAGTCCTAGTGCCTTTCTATACTAGCTAAGCCCATCTGGGTAGTGATACAGACATCTGCGAATGTGGCGGGCTTACACTAAACTCTGACTACTACATATCTGAATGTCCCTTTACTCGGGACTACTTTCTCAAACAGAGGATACGCTTTCCAATAAAGAGTTTAGGAGTGAAAATGTTATTATCACTATTTTTCAACATATACCAAAATTTCTTATCGTCTGTAAAATAGGGATCTGTAAGAAATGTATATATCTTCACGCAACATTTATCTAATTTTATGTATTTTGTAGCACTATTTTAATTATGTGCTATTATATATTTAATGTAATTTGTATGTTTTGTGTTATTATGTACTCTGTTTTTTTATTATTATGTATTTCGTATCACTTTTCCCCCTTTATTTGTCATGAGCATTGTATCATAACTCGTTTGCACTTTCAGATTTGTTCTGAAGTACTCTTTTATGTTGGTTTCTAGTGTACTTTTTTATGTATCTCGATGTTAGTCAAATATCTACAGCAACCATGAGAGTGCTCTGCTTTAAAATATGACTAATTTTGTGTGCCTGTATTGTACATGTAAACAATCGAAAGTAAATATATTGTAACGATACTTGTATTCAGTTTGTAATAATATTGCTGAGAAACACTGCAAAATCTGTGCGTGCACATTTTAAGTATTTTGATGTACCTATTTTATTATTATTATTTATATATTTTACTCTTCCTGTTTTTTCAATAAAATTTATGGTAAATGGAATAATATTCATTTCTGCATGGCTTGACTAAGGACGAATATCATCTTGGCAGTATACTCAGTAATCAGAACTTCTTACAAAATTGAATTCCAGAATGTTTTGCAATATTTGAACTTTCATTCAGATGGATTCTAAGGTTAGCGTTTATTGATGCTGTGGTTGCAATTCGTAAAAGAAAATTATTTTGTTAATTCAGCTGTAGGAAATGTTTCAGACTCATGACATTTACCGTTACCATTTTTGCGACAAATGAAATGATATTTTCAAAGTCACTGGCAGTATTTAATTGCTAATTACGAATTTCTATTTCATAATTTCAAATGATGTTGTATATTGACTTTAAAGTTCTAGTAATTAAGTTACAAAATGTAGTTTTAAGTTTTCACATAGGCATTATAAACTGATATCTCTTTGTTGTTGCCGTTCGGTATTTTTTTCTTTTGTTAGTACGGACGAAAGCAAGAATAACTTTAAACAGAATTATTTTATAAGTTTTAAAAAGAAACAATAAGTAATTATAAGTTTTTTGTTCTAAAGATTTCTTTGTTATGTCTGCTTATTGTTGATCAATAATGCATGCTATTATCACTTCACTCTCCTACAAAACTCAGATATTTTTTCCTCCAAAGATAGACTTTTTGCGTCTGAATCTGATTTTAAATTTATGATAAAAATATTTCTTTTCTCTTTTCACCAGCTGTAAGATCTATTTAGATGTTCGAACCAAATATACTTAAACCGCTTAAATGAACTCACACGCCTGGATGTTTAGCTTCACCCTACCCAGGAGAAAAATTCTTTTGTGTTCCCTAATCACTTATTTGAGAATTAATTAAGACACGCACGTATTAAAGCACGTTTTCAAACGAGCAGTAGTTTCCATTGCAGTGACAGCTGAAATGAGGAGTAGTGCATGCCTATCTTGTGTTTTTTAAGTGAAAAAGGTTTTGTATGATGCTGATAGAAACCCATTCTGGAGACAGCGTTACCAGTTAGTCCAAAACTCTTGTCTTTTTATTTTCGGCGCATCCTCGGTGTTGAAAAACATGAAGCGGCGAGTTTCTCTCTGAAGTAATGATCCATGTCACATTTAACTCCATTGAGTATGTCTGGTTGCTGATATATGACGACAGTTTCCAATCGGTGAGTCTGTCTCGCGGGAGTGAGCAGGTGATGAAATGCTTATCAGAATATCTTCAACTATTTCTGTACAATTTCCTCTTAATCCGTGTGAGTATTCTATTTTTATTAGAAATATACGAGCATTGATTAGCATATACAAGCAGCGTATGCAAGCACCAATTTCCATGCATTATCGAATAAAAGTAAACCATACATGAAGAATTTTGATAAAATTAGGGGAGGGTATGAATTTTATTATGAACATTAAAATGGCATACAATTATTTTATAAAAGAATAATGGTTCTATAGAAAAAGTAGCTTTCAAATAATCAAATCCGTAGATTAGATAGAACAAAAGAATTGGACAAAATATTTCGAAGCGAATTATGCTTAATGTTTACCATAACGAGAGTACCACACATGATATTCCACACAGTGTACTTATCAAAGCAGTTTAGTAGGTATAAAGAATCAGTGTTCTTTTAAAATATGGAAACGTAGTGTCCTGGAAGAGAATGGCAATATGAGAAGAGAAATATGCACTTTTAGAAAGCGCCACCGTGCTCAGTCTTTTCTAAATCTAAAAATCAAGAAGGTTAGTTCATTCGCACAGTGACTCCCTTTATTTTACTATTTCAAAAGTTGAATTTGGTAAGGGCAAGAGCTACTCACTATCTTGCAGTACAAACGTTTCTCATATTTCCAGATTACAAACACATTCATAGAAGTCTATTATATTCTTCCTTGATTTCTGAACACACTAGTTTTAATTTGTCAGCAGAGAGATGTCTAAGCATGCAACTAAGAGGAGTCTACGATCGTTTCCTAACGGAAGTCGTCCAAATTCTGCATAATTATAGAAGATCTTAAAATAAATGTATAGGAAGCGAGAGCTTGCAGCTCTCAAGAGCCGAGGGAATATTCTAAGCAGCATTCATTTTGCTTAAAATCTCATGTACGTGACGCCAGTCTAGCGATGCTACAAAAGTCTATTAACTCGCAGACTTAAGATCCAATCCCTCTGCAACCAGTGTCTACTTTAAAGTGGTGTTATTCAATGTAATTTTATTTTGAAATAAAATTATTCGCGTAAACATACATTTAAGAGCATAATTTGAAACGGAAAGTGATTCAAAATTTTCGAACGGAAAACAGTTTCATTTCTAATTTGAATCCATATTTGATGTTGGGCTTCCATTAAAAATTTTGAAATATAGAATTCAGGAAATGAGTTCATTGAATAAAAGGCGATTAAAGGTAATTGTAATTTTTCATCACAAGCAAGGATTTTACTGTTCTTATAAATTTTAATTTAAATAAAACTTGTTCATGAAAGTATTTTCAATGATTAACATAAAAACAATATTGTTGCATACGTACAGGTTCGTAATGGATTGAATTTACACAGAACCGATGATAATATTATATTTTATTTCTCCAAAAGAAACACTTTATAGCTCTGGAACATTCTCGAAAATTATTTGTACAGTTCTTCTCAGTATGACAAGACACAATCTGCATGTTCTCAGTATGATACAAAGAACGTTAAACACAATGCTCTCTATAAAGCGCATCTAAAGAGTAAAGCTGGCACAGAGCTCTCACTACTAGAATGTAAACGCTAAACTAAAATTAAAAATATATGTTTTCTTCAGTCTTAAATAGTTTTATCTCCATACCTCCAGTACCTTCCATTTCTCAAAATTATTGGAAAAAATTTATACTTACAGTTACACATACCGATCATTTGTAGTTAATTATTCAATCGCAATACCAAATAGTATGTAAACTGTCGTATTATTATGCGACAGTTTAGAGGGATCAGTCTAAACTGTCGTCAAGTCTGGCGATAAAAATTAATCGCTAAAACAATTGCCAACTTGGGCTATCTCGCAAATTTCGCGAGTTAACCATTTACCTCAATGTTAAATACACCTGCTCCCGTAATTTTATTTTTCCAGCGGAGCTTCGTCTCTTGAGACATTTCATGTTATGTTATACCAGAGATACTACGATTTCACATATAATTTCATTCGTACGAAAATCAATTTGTCATTCACGTTGTTCCAATTTGCGATATTTTTCATAGCATTTTATAAATAAAAAAATGGCATCGCCCGCATTAAAAAAGTGCTGGTTAGTCAGTTTAACGCTTTTCGGGAAAATTCTCAAAGTTTTAAAACAAATACTTGTTTTCATTAATTTTCATAAAAATCTCTACTATATATCATTTGAAACAATCTTATTTTCCTCCGTTACATTTTTACATTTTATAAAAGCTTAATAAGAATAAAACTTAAATTTCAGAAATAATCATTCATTTAATATATTTGATACGAAAGTTTATTTGAAAATTTTTAAGATGAATCTGTTGAAAATAAATTTATGAAAACAATTAAAAATTACTATAAAATGAAATTAATGAAATGTTTAATTTTTGTTATGTAGCTATTTTAGTTACATTAGAATTGTGGATTAATATGTAGTGAATTGCAGTTTTTTGATAATTAATTATTGAGTGAGTAAAATTATATGCATTAATTTATTCTTATTCTAAATTTTTCTTCACTAGTTGTGCCGTTTAGGTTAATGAATCAATTATTTTTATGCAGAGTTAAACGGGGTTCTCATTCTTACAGTTACGCGTTCGATAGTGCTAGCTTTCGGGAAAAGGAGACAAAGGGAAATCGGTTGCCTTCTGCGTAATATTTGAGATTTAAAAATACTTCCTTTTATTTACATGGATGAAATTTATACCTCTTAGAGAGAAAAAATTTAGTTTTCTTATGAATCTACTTTCATGATTGTGCGTCGCCCCGTTGGAGAAATATGCCCATTTAATTGTTAAAATTGTTGAATTTCGGGTTAAAAGTTTTATTCTTCTAAAAGGGCGTTTTTTCGAGCTGTTTTTCGGCCAAGGTCGTGCAACTTGTGTAGTAGGGTTGTTACATTCTTTCCCTCACCCCGCTTCCGTTGATGAAGGGGGTGGCGAAAGTGGAATTTTTTTGGTGTGTAGAGGGAAAAACTAGATTTTCGCAGCACTGTTTTGTGCTTGGCGAGATTTGCATACTTTTTCACCAATTTGGGTGAATTTGGAAAATTCTGGATTGAGGCCGATTAAAACCCGAGGGCACGCCTTTGTTGCTCTCTTTTGCCTCGGAAAGCAGCTGTTAAGAAAACTCGCGTTACCTTCCTCCTGGAAGCGCCGCCATGATTACCCAGAGGTGACCGTTAGAAGTTACAATGTGCAAGGCCTCTGTCCGATAAAAGCCGCTTTCGGCTTTATACCCACTCCCATAGACGGCTGAAATACAGGAAGAAGAAAAAAGATTTACGTCTAAAGAGTTCTGATGTTTCTTCGATACACCTATGCAACTTGCCATCCTTTCCGTGAGGACTGGGAGCTCTGACGTTATTTGAATTCTTCAAGGTTTCCACCTTCTTCCACTTGGACTGGGAGTCCAGATTTTTCTTAGAAACATCTATGCATATTTCGTCTTCCCACTAGGATGGGTCTTCAGGTCTCCTGAATAGCATCTGTAACAGAGATGGCAAGGAATATGTACGGTGGAGTGCCTTGTCTAACTACATCTAGCGGACTAGTCGTCTGGGGAAAATGCAGCAGATAAGTTCCATTTGTTCTCTTCCCAATAGCAGTAGTTTCTTGTAAAGTAATCTAAGTCTAAGATTAAAATTTCAATAATAACAGACACCTTTTTTTTGTTACAATGGGTAATGCTTAATTAAGCTTAGAAAATTTCTTTCAAGATAGTTCAACTTTTTGTTTGTTTTTTACCTCCTTTCACTTGAATCTTAAGGACAGCTTTCAACCTTAATTAAGTAAATATGAACTTAAATAATAAGGATAATTATAAATTTACAAAATAATGGAATGAATATGAATAAATAAAGGAAAAATTATAACTATGAATAATTAAAGGAAAAATTTCTTGCTATGATTATTAAAGTAAGAAATAATAATATGTATATTTAACCTATAATTAAATCTATTTAACTTATTTGTCAGGAGTTTTTCTGTTGAATCTTTAATTCAGGCTGTTAAGTTAAGCAATCGCAGTGCCTTTACTTTATTTAGGACCATTTAACCTTAACTTGGGAAGTAATTAAAAAATATGGCTCTAGTGTAGAATTGGGTGCCCCTTGTTTTTTGGCGAAAAATTTTGTTCAGTTTTGCCGATGAAACCCCATTTCTGTTTACCATGAGAGTTTTAACATGGTTTTAGCTTCTTGATTTATTTAATTGAAAATAAATCGATGTGCACATGGGCAAAGTCAAAATGTGCAATGACTAGTTTGTGCAATTCTCTGATTTTTTTAAGTGAAAATAGGTCGATGTGTACATGGACACGGAGTTTGTGAAATTCTTTGACTTCTTGTTTTGGTTTTGTGTAGTGGCCATCTTGAAATTGTGTCTTATTGGCTCCGATCTTGGCGTCAAAAACAAGGGGCGCCCAATTGTAAACTTTAACCAAAAATATATATATGAATTAAGACTGAGATCCTAAATTAGTTAACTTTAGCTAAATTTTTCTTCCTTTTACTCTTTAAGATGCTAACTCTTTTGGTTTGCGATTAACTTTAAACATTTTTGCAAAGAAGAAAAAATAAAAAATTTTAGTTCTACCTTAACCCTTTGATTACCCTTAATTGAATAATATTTGAATGAAAGAATAAAAGTACTAAGTTTTCTCCAACGGGACTACATGAATAGTAAATACCTTCAATCTGCCTAAGGGATTACTTATTTAATGTATGTAATTTTTTTTCCATGTGAAAATTAAGAAATTTCTTTTGAACGAATTAATCATTCTCGTAATTAGGAAACGCTTAAGATACCATACTCGGTGATTCATTTAAAATTTCCTTTTTTGTATTTTATGCTGTCCACCAGAATCTGATAAACTGTATAAAAATTTAATATTTTACGGTGAAATATAATTAGTTCTAAATGTATTTTTGGATGTCATCTCGGTATAATAATGAAAATTTAAGTTTATAAGATTTCATGTCAATTTTATAGTGCCCGAATAAATATCCTTGGTTATCTATTTGATTCAGGGTATTTTCTTGTGATGTATTGTGTAACGTTCATATCACCAGTACTCCTGCTTGGTCTTAGGGGTTGTTCGGAATAGTTCTTTTTGAAAAAAAAAACTTCACACAACGCAATAAACAGATCTGGTCTCTTGAGACTGTTTGTAGCAAATTATTTAATTTCAGAATATAATTGTAACAGTTAGTTATTTTGATTGAAGATTGACTATTTGGTACTTAGAAGAGATAATATTTAAACCTTTTGATATTTTAAGTTTTCCACTGGTTAAAAGTTTGGGATTTTATAATTTGTACAATAATGAATTTTGACACAGTGTGTTCAACGAACAATGCTTTGTAATTAACAGTTTAATGGATTACGTTCTGTTCAACAAGGTTTGGTGATTATTTTACCCAACAAATATTGGGTGCCCTGACCAGTGGCTCTAATTAATTAAGTAGTATTTAACTTAGTATTTAACATTTGGTGCCTTTAAGGTACCATAACATTTTTGACATTATAAGCTTAAAAATAATTTTCATACATAAATTTTCTTTCATATCGTAAGTAAAATAATATTAAAAAATCTGACGTGTACACCACATGACTTCCTTCTACGGAATATTAAATTATACGCATTTTGCATTTCATTTAAACTTATTGGATTGAATGAAATCTTTCCTCGATATCGCATAAACCACATTAGAATAAATGCATCCTTTAAAATTCACTATATTTGTTTACCTTAGCGAGACTCTGGCGCTAGGTTCACTTAACAGCGTCTCATTCATTTTATAACTCAAAATGCAAAAAAAAAAAAAAAAATGTATATCATGTGAAGAATTACCTAATCGTTACCACATCTTCTATTCAAATACTATGATAAATCTAAAACGATGTCTAAAAGATGTGTATTTTTACTTCGTGCAAGGACGTAAAAATAGCGATGAAAACAGCAAAACGCCGGAAGCAGCAGGATTCAATCTGAAGGCTTCGAGTAAAGATGTATGGGTTACAATAAGGCTGACGGTGTTCATTAAACTAGGATTTATATAAAATAAATGTTGTTCAAAACAGTATGTTGATTTTCTAGTTTATTTTGAGTGGTGAGTGCTCTCTTCTTTCACATACCTTTATCATAATCATATATTATATATTTACCATATATATTTATTATACCATATATATATTTACCATATATCATTTATAATTATGTAAAATTTGGTTGAAATCAGGGAAAAACCATGTGTATGAACTCCTTTTTAAAGCATATGTTTAGGAAGCGTACTCAAGCGCAAGACATTGGATTTAAATTTTCTAACAGTTAGAATATTTGTATTAAATATACGCTGTTTAGCCCGTCTTCGTAAATCCGCAGATCTATATCAATAGCAAGCTGCATAGGCTAAATTTAGAAAGAATTCATAATCGAAGTTTCTAAGTAATATTCTGGCTCCTATTATAGCTGCTTGCCTAAAGAACTGCTCATTTGAACAGTAGATTTGAACGCCGCCTGACGGTATCTCGTTTGTTATGTACTAAACGTTAGTAGTATTTTCATAGGCCTAAAAATTACTGCTATCTTCTCGTAGAGGCATTGGAATTGTAAGCCAGCCAATATATTGTAGATTTTCATCGAGTTGCTAACAACAAAGTGTTTAATGGGTTATTATGCTTTTTTTTTCTTTCATTTGTTAATTTCTCAAGCCTAGAGAAATAAAGTTTCATTTTGACCTTTACCTTTTGAGCTGCATATTGTGGCCGTATTACAATTTAAAAAAAGATGATACTTCGCCATCCAATTAAATAGTACTAAACGGTAAAACATCGCTGAACACTGGTAATTTGATCGGGTTTCGAGTTCCGACGAACGGGCTGGCTGAATGCGCGTTTTCGTGCTTCCCGGTATGTGTGACGTGGATATGAGCCAGTTCCCATTAAGAAGACTTTCACGGGGTATTCTTGCCTTTCCGCGTAGTGCCTAATAGAGAAACACGTGATAAATAAATAAAAAATGGTTAGTCGTTCAATAGTTCAAAAAGTAGTTCATTAACAATAACTCAGCCTTCATCTACTCCTGTCTGGCTTTCATCTCTTCTTCCACAGCTTTCATCTCTTCCATTCCGGCTTTTACAGTTGCTAACAAGTCCATCAAAGTCTTCATTTTCTCCGCCATGGCCTTTTCCCTGTAGGCGGGTCACTGGCATTCACTCACAAGTCCCAGTTCTAACACAAGTTGCTGATGATCGATGACACAACTTGATGAAGAATCAAAACACAATTTATTCGCTAGTATTACTCAGGACAATTCCAAAGACGCGTTACAGTTGTTGAAAAACTACGACAAGTACGCTGAAACAATCAGCAACAGACTTCAAGCCATCAGGCTATAACGGAGAAGATAGCTTCACGACAAATCGCTAAAGTACAGCTCCCGACTCGGTCAGTCGCTCTCAAGCTAATCTCTGAAATCAACATAATCCTACTCCGCGTACAGGCAGGGTATATATAGCTTTAACCTACCGTCGAGAACATTCTCGCTTGCGTTCTAGAATGTTCTCCCTCCGTCTATGGCATATAGCCAAATATCCCCAAATGAGCGATTTCGCGCCAGATCTGACAACCCTGCTTTTCTCTGACATTTTGTGGCAACCCTAACCCTGCTTTGCGAGGAAGATATCTCACCGCAGCTGGGTTTTCATAATAATATATATATATATATATGTAATATTAGTGCCTAGTCAGCGAATTTGATGAATCTTGCACTATTTTCCAGCAAAATTTTGCAAATTTTTTTATTATACCTTATTTAATGGAAATTAGGTGGTAACATGTATAAAAATAATAACTGTACTACATATTACAGAGCAAATTTCTTATTAATGAACAATAAAATAAATCCTCACTTAAATTGTTGTGCAGCCATAAATATAGATATGCATAAATAATGTATAGCAATTTATTTAAGCAACGGAACTGTATTTCATATATTTTAAATTATTTTTCGCTTTTCATCATTTTCCCTCTTCGAGTCAAAAGTATATTCGAAACTTTCCTTCTTACCTTTACAGCCATGCAGTGGAAGAAAGTATTATTAGATATTAAACTTAACTTGGGATTTAGAATCACAAGTCTGCAAAAATGTTTAGAGTTCAAAAACTGAAAATATTTTCCAATTTCTCTTCTCAAACATATTTTTCTCCTTTTGCAATTACACCCTCGGGGTTTTTTCTCTTTTTTTTACATTCTAACCCAGACTTAAAGAGGATGGCGATGGGAGAACACAATAAAATTTTTCAAAAGATTTGCTTCATTCTTTCGAAAAATTTTACTCTGTTCCCCCATCCGCATCCTCTTTAAAGAAAATTTCGTTCCGCATTATACAATGCAAGGTGGTGTTGTGCCTGGAAAGCATTTTGGATCCTTTGTTGTTGTTGATTTTCAAATCTCTCTCCGTATCCATTTAAATAGGTTAAAATTGAAATTCTTTCAACAAAAGTTCAGGATGAGTTTGAAGCAAATATCGAAACATCTGTTAAGGCTAAAAAAATCTATTCAAATCCCTTAAAGAAAAGGCACGGATTTGTCCTTATGATGTGCATATTGAGAGGCAGGAATTGGTTTAGAAATGGAAAGAAAGTGTAAAATTTTTCTTGAAATAATAAAATTTTCTGGTATTTTAAGTAAATTATGGCCTAGATATGCAAAATAAAAACCGAGAAGAGATCGGTATCTGCCATTTTACATACTTCTTTATCCATACGATCTTTAAACTGATGAGCATTTAGTTCGTTAAATGCATTTACAATGTGAATTTTTATTTTGTACTGCAGAAGTTTGGCTAAGAGTTCAGTATAAATGATATGTCATGATAATATTTTAATATATAATTAGAAGTTAGGAATGATTTAAATAACATCAATGGTTGATATAAATGTCTAAAAGATAAGTTGTTTTGTTTAGATAATTTAAAAAGTTAGCCTACACTTTCTGCGCAATACAGAAAGTGTTTGCTATTTTTTAGTTCGAGTTTACTTCAGATTTATCTCTACTCAATTACCTTTGAATATTTTATTATCCTTGCAAAGCTAAATAACTCAAAGCTAAAAGCAAATTTAAATGCATTCCCTCTTATTTAGCTTCAAAATAAAATAAAGTAGTAACTAAAGTAGCTTCCGTAACCAACAATTGTTACAAAATAATTAGAATTTATCATATACATAAAGACGTTTTTTAATGATAACCTAAAAATTCAATTAAATTTTGGGCGCTTCTCAAGCAATGAACTTTCATTATCTAATCTAAACAACAGAAACATTAAGACTCTTCGCCTGAGGAACTATTTGTGTGTTATCAAGTAACGGAAGTACTCATTCCTGAAGCCTGAATTTATTGTTTCGTTATAACGCTATCATTCCCTTATAAAGTAAATCAGTTATCCGGTTATGAAGGTATTAGCTTCACTGAAGACTGATTAGATTATGTACTCACAATTTTATGGACTGAACCAACTACCCAACTCCAGATATGTTCACCCCTTCAGCGCTAAACAAAATACCTGTCATAAGTGCTTGCCTTATCAGAAACTCAGTTAACTGTCTCCATCTAAAAACATGTAGGGACTGCTTTACCCATTGAGACCTGAAGTGTTCATTCTTTTAGTGGCTCTCTATAACTAGCAAAAAACGCTCCTCGCTCTTAAGGATCTACTCAGCTGTCTGTTTTTCAAATTTATACATCTGAACGTAGACATCTCTTAAAAATCGGAATCAATTATTCAGCTCAGAAAGTTTTCATTACTTAAGGACTGAATAAAGTATAGTTTTCTAAACGTTTTCCGTTATTTTTTAAATGACTGAATCTTGCTTTAAAAAATATTAATTTCTTTAAGGACAAATTCAGTTATATGTGTTTAGAACAAAATTGCTTACATCTTTAAAGAATGATTAAAACTTGCAAATACTACTCTTCTGTAAGAAATATAAAATTTCAAACTCTGTCAATGGGAATTTAATATCGGTCTATGCTCTGAATATTGGTTTTTCATGCTGGTCTTCGAGAAATGAGCATCAGAGTTTCGATTTATAGTAGTGTAAATTTAGACAATATACGAACTTCCTTTTTATAGTAAAATAGTTTTTGAAATATAATTTAGATAAAACGGGTGAAACGCATTTTACAAGAAGAATTGTACTATACCCTGGATGTAATCAAGAGAGTTCATGTTTAGTAATAGTGAATTGGAGTGAGTCTTTTTTGCTAAATCAGAAAAAAATTGAACTTCTTCACTTCTCGTAAATGAAGGGCATCATACGAAGAGACATATAGATTGTTTTTTAGAATTAGCGTATAAATAATTTTTAGAATTATTAAACAACATTGAAGAATTCAATAAATCTTTAACAGTACTGGATGTCACTGTGTAAGGTTTTAGTTAAACTAACAAAGTTTTATTTTAATTTGAGTTTTTCTATCTGTTCTTATTTCAACTTCCCGTTAGAATAAGCGCGCATTTCAGCTTTATGCTAATTTGAAGTGGAGCCAAGTTTATATTTAAACGGTAGCGAGGAACTACTCAGGGTGAGAGAGCTTTAAGTCTCAGACCACTGCTACTCTATTCGACGTTCGCCTAACCAGCTAGTATTTTAAATTCTAAGCCGTCGCGCTGTTACGCTATTACTTAAAGTAAATCTAAGTGCGCTAGTATTAGTTAAATCTTGCTACGCACCCTTTAGCGTAGAAGCCAACCTCGCGTTATAGCTCTGTGAGCAAAGACGATTTAATTTCTATTTAATTTTAGTTTAAATTATTTGATTGTTCAGTTTAGACCCAAGTGCGGTCATTATTTTCTGTATCCCTCCCGAGTTGGGAAGCGGCTGTATACAATTGTGGTTTAATAAAAGAGGATTTTAAATCCCTCTAAAGTGCAGTTGTTCTACCACTTAACCACAGTTTTCTACCACAAAACATAGCTGCATTCAGCTCCCTGTTCAAGATCAGGACTTAACGTTTCACGAAGATGATCGCGAAGAATATGCACCGAACACTCAGTCCTGACACTGGCGCCCGAAGAAAAATGAGAGGATGGCCTGAAAGACAAGAAGACGAACCTGAGATACCTGCAGTACCTGTGCAGAACCCTGAGATACCACCTCCTGCCCTAGAAGGATTTGGCTACATTGTACAAACCATGAGGGCAGTCATGAAGCCAGCGGCAAGTTTTGACGGCAAGTCAG
The DNA here is from genome assembly GCA_000611955.2 of Stegodyphus mimosarum. NCBI lineage: Eukaryota > Metazoa > Arthropoda > Arachnida > Araneae > Eresidae > Stegodyphus > Stegodyphus mimosarum. The sequence continues at coordinate 480,575 of KK122085.1, read as the reverse complement.
CCGTAATAAATTTGCTAAAAAGCTAGACTCCCACTTCATGTTATATCCAGTCCACGAATTTCAGAAAGTCACTCTTGCCATCAGCGCTTTGAAGGGCCAATCGCTAAATTGGTTCAAGTGTATTGGAAAGAATCACTTGGGGGAAACGGAAAGCCCCATATACACTTATGAAAATTTTAAAAATTCCTTAGTGAAAGCACTTCCTACAGTACGAGATCGAGCCAGACTGAAGGCGGAACTTTTTAGCCGTTATCAGGAAAAGATAGAAGATTTGTCAAATTTTAGCTTGAGAAAAATCCAAGTTTTCAAGCTTTTGTATGGAAGTCGCCCGGATCCTGAAATTATTCAAATTGTACTTCATAGGCTACTGCCCCAAGTTCAAGATTTTGTCAAGCTAAGAAACCCAACGACGTTAGATAAATTATTCGAGCTCGCCGTACAATTTGAGAGCCGAAGAACGGCAGACAACGAACGACGTCGCCAATTTGAGCGAAGAAGTCAGTGGAGTACGCCAAGACCCCAGCAGAAGCAACAACAGAGTTGCGGGAACAAGGCGAAGCAGTGGCCGAAGAAAGATGTATCTCCTAAATCGAGCGGCGAACGACGAGACTTTAATCGAAAATCCGGAAAAGATGCAGAAGGCAACCAGAACAAGAAGAAGGATTTAAACTAAGATGGATTTCTTCAAGGAAGGTGAAGAAGTCCGACGTCTCGCAAAATCCTTCCACAATTAATTTAAAAACCGTGGTCGTGAAAAATTTAAGTTTACCGAAGATTGAAGTTTTAATTAACAACATACCGGCGACGGCTCTTTTGGATACAGGAGCGCAAAGTAGCTTTATATCGGAAAGATTTTTCAAGAAGCACTTTCGCCGTTACAGAATTTTTAGTGCAAGAGACACAAATGTCATAGCGGCCCACGGAGAGAAGTGTAGATGCTTAGGAAAAGTGTTACTTTTTGTGTGTATCAACGACGAGCAGGTAAACATTTTATTATATATTGTGCGAAACCTGCAAACATGAATTATTCTGGGTGTGGATTCTTTTAGATTGGCAGAAGCAAAAATGGATTTCCAAGGAGGAAAATTTACTCTATCGATGCAACCAGTAGAAAAGCAGATTGATAAGCCCCCGCTGTCGGTAAATGCTGTAGCATTTACCGGCAGAAGTGCAAAAAAAACTGCAGAAGTTTGTAAAAAGTTTTAAAATTTATTTAGCGATGTACCGGGTTTCACGCAAGTGACAAATCACACCATAGAAACGGGGGACGCCCAACCAGTAAGACAAAAAAAAACCTTACCGCTACGACAAGGTAAAAGAAGAAATAATTGAATACCACATTAAGGAAATGTTGAAAAACAAGATAATCACGCCGATTTCTACCAATTATGCAAGCCCAGTAGTTTTATGCAAGAAAAATAATGATTATCCGATTACGCACCCGAAGCAGTGGCGTTTTGCTATAGATTACCGCAAGCTCAATTCCGTCACAAAATATCCTGTATATCCTCTGTCGACAATCGAAGAGATAATTCGAAATATTACCTCTACAAAGTATATGACCACATTAGATCTTACGAGTGGCTATTTTCAGATTGGAGTAAAACCCGAAGACGTCCCCAAAACCGCCTTCATAACTACGTCTGGCACGCATGCATTTCTTAGGATGCCTTTTGGCTTATCCGGCGCGCCGGTAACTTTCCAAAGATGTATGGACATCGTCTTAAGACCGGTCCTTGGTAAAAGTGCGTTCATATATTTAGACGATATTATAATCACGAGTAGTACTTTAGAACAGCACTTACAAGATTTACAAAAAGTGTCTTTATTGTTAAATGAAGCTGGTTTGAAGATAAATGCGTCCAAATGTAAATTTGCCGCAAAAGAGTTACGTTATTTAGGGTTTAAAATTTCTCAGAATGGAATCGAAACGGATCAATCAAAGACAATAGCTATTAAAAAATTATCCTGTTCCTGAAACAGCGAAGAAGTTAGCGTCGTTTCTTGGTATGTGTTCATACTATCGGTCCTTCATTAAAGACTTTGCCAAAATAGCTGAGCCTCTGCTGAAATTGAAGAGGAAGAAAGCTAGGTTTTCGTGGTCAGCAGAAGCCAACTTGGCATTTCAAAAACTGAAAGACGCATTGACTCAAGTTCCCGTCTTATTTTGCGATTGGGGCAGTGCTTTCTCAAAATGGGCAACCCGTGGCCCTTTTCAGTCGAACGTTAAATGAATCTTAGAGAAACTATTCGGCCACAGAAATGGAAACTCTTGCGGTGTTATCAGCAGTGCATAAATTTCGTGTTTTCTTTGGAAATTCTCCAGTAACTGTATATACCGACTTCCCTGCGGTCACCAGACTCTACTCTGGAAAAAATTTATCACCCAGATTAATAAAGTGGGCACTTGAATTACAAGAATATAATCTAGTAATTATACACACGCCGGGAAAGTAAAATGTTGTGGCAGATGCTTTAAGCAGAATTAATTTGGATGAAAATGGGAATACGGTTAGAATAGCCATGCTGACATCCAAAGTATTAGATTCTCGTGAAACAGTAATAGCCGAACTCGGAAAACATCCGGCTTTCAAAACTATATACAATTATTTGGCCGACCCTGAGAATTTCAGTCATCCGGATATTGTGCGATAAGAAATAGGGCCGCAAATTACGAAATAATTGACGGACTGTTATTAACGAACTGTTGTTACGAAAAGGACTAACGAAAACCACGAGTTTAGACCGGTTATCCCAGCTAGCATTAGATTGAATGTATTAGAGGAGTTGCACGATTCGGCCATTTCGAGCCATTTGGGCATACGAAAAAGTGTCCAAAGAGTTCGCGAGGCAATTTCTTTCCCGAACTGCAAACGTTTACTAGGGCGTATGTACAGTCGTGCCCAACATGCCAATTTAATAATTATGTTAATTTCCGCCCGGCCGGGTTCCTAAATAGTGTTAAATCAGAATTCCCAAATCAAATAATAGGCATCGATTTATTGGGACCTTATCCAAGAAGTAAAGCTAAGAAAAGCCGATACCTTTTAGTTATAGTGGACTATTTTAACAAATGGTTAGAGTTGATTCCGTTAAAACGCGCGTCTGCAAAAATTGTAGTAGTATCAATTTTAAATAAGTATATTTTAAAATACGGGGCGCCTTCCAAAAGTTATTTCTGACAATGGTCCCCAATTTGTGAACTTAATTACTGTTGATAATTAAGGACATTCTTCCCCTTTTCACAGGTGGAGTGTTTTATCTAAACACGCTCTAAAATTCGTGGCATAAGAATAGAGATTATCGTATTTCGATAATCTCTATTCTTTTAAATCCGTCTGGATGCTTCATATTATAACGAAAGCATGGATACAGCTTTTGTGCCATTACAACAACTATTTCATAAACTATTATACCTTTCATCACTTTAGATTGTAAAACATATATTTAAATCTTTTCGTGAGCTAAAGCAGTGAAGTGTTGATGCGTGTCATTTTATAGCAAGCGATTTAAATGGAATACTTAACAATCTACGAAACTGAACGCATGTGATTTTAAGCCAAATTTCCAGAATTTC
>KK122085.1:448223-476966 GCA_000611955.2 Stegodyphus mimosarum | reverse complement strand
AGTCTGCCATATTGAAAAAATATTTATTCAATATAAAATACAATAATCCATTCAAAACTGTTTAATTTTTATTTCTTTCGCCCTGTGTTTCTTAACTTATAAGTTCAAAGTAAAGAATTATAACTATTAGTTGCTAAAACCGTTAAATGCCGAGTCTAGTTTTAAAATTTAAAAAAGAGCCGTTTTAAACTGTAGTTAATCTAGAACATGGATTTTAAATTCTGAAGATTTAAAAAATTACATTATCTTTGTAAATTTAAGTACGATTTTCATATCAGTAACTCTAAAAGCAAGATTAAAATGTTTTTCTTCTTTGGTATCTTGCAACTAAAAAAATGTATTTTCTATAATCATTGAAATACCAATATTATTTCAGTACTATAATATGCTCCCTCTTTTACCCAGTTAAAATCTCTGAAAAGTTTTAATTCACTTAAAATATAAATGCATAATATTTTCTAAAACGGAAACAGTTAAACAATCAGTCTAAATCCTTGATTAAAGGAAATACTAATAATACGAAATCATAAAGACATTAGAGAAAAATTTTAATACATAAAGCTGAATCCCCAAACTCCTATATTATATATCAATTCATATATTCAAATCCCATATAACAAATCTGAATGAACATTCCAGATTACATATTAAATAATGTTTCAAAGATTCAATAATTTTATCCGGCCCAATAACTAACCGCAATAAGCTACAATTAATTAATTCCCATATGCAGGCTAGGCTATCCTAGATTCTTTGCGTACAGAACAATAACACATGTGGCTGATATGATATACATACAATAATTTACAATTTAACTCATTTATTAATCATTTCGATTAACATAAATATTATGAATGCCCAGCTCTCTACAAAAACATTTTCTTAGATGTAAATCTCAAACAATTAAATTCAGTTTTTAAGTTGTAGAGACATTAGGTTATTTCGAAGCAGGAGACAGGAAAAAGGAACAATGCTCTCGCCGGGACTAAAACCTCGAACCTCGAGCATGCTGACCATGACACCACAAAGGCATGCTAAGAAGGCAGGAGAAATACCTTATAAAACTCCTCCTTTTAAAGGGCTACTGTGGATTAGGGGACCCAATCGCCAAATCCTGTTGTTAGGGAATCACCATTCACCACCTTTTTTATTTGAGCGCCACTGTAGAGACATTAGGTTTTGATGGGGGAGACGTGAAAAATGAGCAATGCCCTCGGCGAGACTCGAACCTCGGACCTCTCGAATACGTGGCGAGCGTGCTAACCATTACACCATGAAGGCACGCTAAAAGGTGGGAGAAATACCTTATAAAGTGTGCAGTCTTATATGTCAATGAATAATTCACACATTTTCAGACATTTACGGAAAATTAACACACTTATTTCTTCACTCAGTTACTAATTAAATATACATTCAACTTAACAGTTAAACATTAAAATTACTATCCTACTCAATAGTTAACCTACAGAAATCTCCCTACACTTGAAATGTTTCTATTAATTATTAGTTTTAAAATTCTTTTCATACCATATCATTTACTTTATATAGTAGATTATAGTTATAATATAAATAATAAGAACAGTTGTATAATGAAAAAAGGAATTCAATCATGAAGGGAATTTATTATGTAACAAATCTAGACAAGCTTCCCCGGAGTAGGCGATCTTATTTCCATTTCTGTTCAGCTTCTTGAATGAGTCATGGGAACTTGACTTAAAGGAATTACTAATAATACAAATACAGTTGAGCCTCCTTTCTAAGTTCCTCCGAGTAATTTTTTCCCCTCGACTACCTGTTATATTCTCCAATATCGTCTCCAATTATTCTCTAATTACATATCGTCCCAGAGAATTGGAAGAATCATATTACTGATGGAAGCTCAATCCAATGCTGCTTTTAAAAATCAATGTACTGATCCATTGGCGAACTACTGGTATAAAAACTGCATTAAACCATGGCAGCCCGTACAGGAATGCAAAGCATTCGGTGGTTCTTTATCATTACCAATTATTATATCGTTTATATACATATTTACATTTGTCCTATTATTAGGTTGACCAACCTTCACAGAAAATGCACTGCCTAATCAACGAATACTTCGTTTCTACCTTACATGCGTTCTGATGCAAAGCAGCGCCTACTACTTTCTCTCTTTTCAACAACTGGTCCTTCGCAAGATTCTGTATCTAGAATGTAAATTAAGGAGTTACGAAGTCACCGTACCTTCTTATTTTTCTGATGCTTGCATATATCGACAGTGTAACGTACAGCAGAGAAACCATTTGTTGGCCATTACTATTCTACGTCTCTCAGAGAGAGTTGAAACATTTAAATTTTGACGATAATAAACGAGAAAATGGCGATCTGATACTTTAAAATTTTCAATGTAGGATGCCTGTAGTTTTCTCAAACTCGAAAGCGGATTTGCGAATAAGCAAAGTCGCCGAATAGCATCTTCCGCTTTATATTTCTGTGCCAGCCGTTGGTCCATTGGGGGGGGGGCAAACTGTCGCCACTCCCTTTTCTCTCTTCTGTATTTTTCACAGCCAATACTCAAATGAAGTCTCGCTTCTACATCTGAATATCCTTTGAAAAATGATCTAATTAAAATTATTGGCAGCTTAAGATATATTAATTATGTGTATTCTATGGCCTAATATTGAAGTCTTTTCTCAACCTCATAAATGACTAACCTCTCAAGTAGGTATAAAGGTGGGAGTTTTGCGCCACAGGGATCAGGGATCAGAGGGATCCCAGAGGGTGGAGCTTACTGAGGCGCTCTCAGAAGACAGGGTTGCGTGGCGCACCGGAGGTGGGAATTTACGGAGAAGCACGTGCAGGTTGCTACGTCACCAACTACGGACCACAGCCAACTCTATAATGGCCTTGAAGCGCAAAAGTCACGTGATCCAGATGGTCGATGTGTTCGAGGTTCTTTGTTTATGGTAGTGTGTGGACACGAAACTGTGCTCGTGAACTTTGTGGATATATATTTTGCCAATAGATTTATGTAAGTAGATTATTTTGCTATTCTAAGTGATTTAAAATAACGTAAGCTTTAGGTTAAATAATAGTTTTATCTATATTTCGTTTTATATATTTTTAATTTTTTGATTTATTTGGGAAAATATGTAGCTGTTTTCAAGGCCTATGCAAGTGTTTCGTTTTAACAGCGAATGTATTTACTCTTCTTTGAACATTTTGAGTAGTATTGTTTTGACTACTTGTTTGGAAATCAGTAATTGATTATTTGTTTCTAATAAGATATTTGAATACAGAATGCCTCGACATTGCAGTGTATTTGGTTGCAAATCCAATTACGACAAAAATGAAAATGTCACTACTTATTCTTTACCCAAATCACCTAAAAGAAGAGCTGAGTGGTTAAGGAAAATTCCGAGAGATTTAAGCAAATTAAAAAACCCCGTAATTTGTATGAAGCATTTTGATGAATCACAGATAATAAGAAAGGACTGTGTAATCTATAAAAATGAATATAAAGAATATGACAGAAAAATCCCTGGACTCATTCAAGGCGCTGTGCCATGTATATTCGAAAATGCTCCCTCGTATTTAAGTACAAATAAATCCAAACCTCGCAGACTTGTTGATGTAGAAGAAGAAAATTATAAGAAAGCCGTTCAGGAAAGTTTACTTCAGCAGAAAGCTGATTTAGAAAAAAGTGCATTAAAATGTCCTCAAGATGTAGTCAATTACTTTCGGGAAAACATTTGTAAATATAAAAATAAATGGTTTTGCTTAGATGACGATGATGATGATATAGTTCGCTTAGATACATTTCTTATATCAGGAAAGCAATTGGGTATTTTATATAAGTTATCTTGCATCCAGTTAGGTAGAATTAACTTTAATTTAACAGATTCTTGCAATTGTGGAATGACTTTGCAAACCCGATTAGAAAATATCTGTTTGATAACTTGTAAAATAATGTTAAATAATTATACAAAGTATAAAAATGACAAAATTAATATAAAATGTTCATATAAAAAAGTTAAAAAATTTACCAGTTAATTTCAGTTAATAAGTCACAACTGTTTATTTTTAGGTGTGCTTCTGCATAGATGATGTATGATGTGTAGGATGTGTGTATATGGTACAGCTCCAAGTTTTATTAATCTATTTTTGATAGTGGAATAGGCCTGTAATTTGGGGACACCACTGTAAAAAAAACGAGCCTAATCACTTACCTCTTGGGTGGTTTGGAAAAAGTGATACAACATAAAATTGGAGCTGGCACAAAGAGAAGGTTGTCCTTTTTATGAATGTAATTAGCATTTAATTTTCCGAAATTTTCTTGAAGATTTATTTATAGCATAACATGCAAGTAAGTTTATCTTTATACACAAATGTCCTAGCATTTAAGGAATTTTTAATTCATTTCCCTGTTTTTACAAAATTGTGATATCCAAGTTTTTATTAGTGAATGAAGTGATGAGAGATGACTATGAATATTTGCCTTCTAAAAATTTATATAGCTGATGCGATGGTAGCGGCATGGATTTTTACAAAATATTCTGCCCTTAATATTAATTTTAGTATTAATAAAATCTAAATAAAATTTACATCTATAAATCTATTGAATTTTCCCCCTTTTGTGGATTTTATATTATTTTGGGAACAAATTTGATTTAGATTACATAAATGGATTCCATTTTTATTAAAATTGCAGAAATAAAGTTTGTATGTGGTGATTCTCAATGATATTTTTAGTTACATAGACAAAGTATAATTGTTTTAAAAATTATTGAAGATATGCATTTTACCGCCTGTGAAATTATTACACTATGAAAAATTTAATGGAAGTCATGCGACCTACTCACGTTTAATTTTACTTATATTTATATTAAGAGAAAACTATTATTTTCGGCAAGTTAAACTTCGCGATTATAGTCATAGGTCATTATTCTTTGAAGAGGAAAAGATCGACTATTTTGATCACGTGACCTTCCGAAACTGATTTCGCTTCAAGGCCATGATAGAGTTGGCTGTGCTACGGACGCCTTACATCCTGTTCGTGACGCAATACACATTATCACCTCGGATTATCTTGCTATTGCTACGTCAGCCACATGTTTCAGCCTGTTTGAGTTGTAATTCGGTTTTATGTCTGCGCTTATCTATTGACGCAAATCCTCAAAGTGATTGCAACATGATAGAAGTTTCTAGTCTATTGTGTTTAGTTCCATTTCTGTCATTGTTATTTGCTTCACTCCTGATTTCGCTCTTCCTGTTTGAACCAAGAAGATTGTACTTCAAGGCAGTCATTCTTACCATACTCACTATGATTCAAAAATTTGAGGATCAGTTAATACTGTACTATTTTAAAGATATTCACAACAAAGAAAAAGCAGATTCCATCTTTACGGAATTGTGCGCTTATCCCTTCCAGCTTTTAAACCTGAATATTTACGGACGGCAATACGTTCCAGCTCGACTTTGTTCCGCCTTCGGGGATGATGATGGACTCATCTACAGTTTTTCGGGGACGTCAGTCGTCGCCCAGCCTTGGACTCCTACGCTGCATCAAATTAAAAATGAAGTTGAAATACTCACCCACGAAAAATATAATTACGTTATGCTCAACAAATACCCTGACGGAGAAGCCAAGATCTCCGCGCACAAAGACGCTGAAAGCGCGCTAGACTCTTCGTGCAGCATTCCCACATTGAGTTACGGTTCGACGGGAGAAATACATTTTAGGAAGGAGAATTATATGACTCACATTCTGAGTCTAGAACACGGATTTCTAGTGATGAAACCCCCTACGAATGTAGTCTGGAAACACAGTATCCCAGACCAGCCCAAAGTGAAGACTACTCGAATAAGTCTGACGTTCAGAAAAATGTTACTTCCGCAACTGAAGCGTTCGTGTGATGAAATGGACAGTGTTATAATTAATTCCGTAACCCCAAATCCATGAATGAATAAAAAGATTTTTCCAATCAAGAAAGCGCATTTAGAAGATGAGGTTATGTCAGGATGACCGGCTGAGTCGGCTTGCAAATTCATGTTTATCATCAAAAATGTTTCGTTGTGCTTCAAATGACGCAACTTTGTTGAAGCTTGTTTCTTTGCCAAAGAATATGTTTCATCTTGGAGGGAAATATTTTTGTGATTGTATGGTCTTTCTTAGGTTTGGCTCATGTGCACGTGCGGAAATATGTGACTGATGAGAATGATTTATTACATCCTACCAAAGATGAAGTTTCGCAGTCTCCTCTAGATCAGGTACTGTACAAAATTTGCACGGTAATTATATATAATTAATTGTATAGCAGTTTTCCATAAAAACAGATTCCAGCTACGGAAACACACCGTCAGTACCTTAAAACTCTTAAGTGGGCATTGGATCTTCGCTCTTACGTAAAATTTACAATTCTACTAAAACTTTTGTAAGAGCGAACATCAGGTGTACACTTAAAGTTTTAGTATACTGCTGGCGTGTTCCCTTCGCTGGAATCAGTTTTTATGGAGAATTTCTATACAATTAATTATGTACTATAATTACCGTCCAAATTTTGTACAGTACTTGATCTTCACTGTATCTCTTTTTAGTAAATTTACGATTTATATGCTATGTCGTTCCAAAAAAAAGCTTCGAATTGGAAAAGTATTTTCATATTCCACAGAATTTCCTAGATCTGAAGAACTTCTTTTACTTCTAAGTTTTTACCTTATGTCTGCATAACCTGCATTTATTCCTTTTGTCTTGTTATTTCTGATCGGAAACATTGCAATTACGTGAAATATTTGAACAACTGAAGTTCATATGTATGTTGAAAAATGAGAACAAATCCCGCATTTTGTCATAACTGACTAATACTCTGAATGATAAAACCTTAAAAAAACATCAGTTTCATTTGCGTGAATAAAATAAGTATATTTTTCAAAAACATCCAAGAAATCTATCACAGTTGTCAACATAAACGATCTACAAATATAATTTTAAGTATTTAAATAACTCATTAGCTGAATATAAACCAAAAAAGTATCGGGAATTCATTGCCATATACCAATAGCAAAGTTAGAATAGTTTCGAAGTGCCTAAAGGACTGCTGAGAGCGCAGTTTCAAAATGTTTGCGAGAAAACAACGACCTCACAAATACGTCAGATTTATGTAACATGACATTATTTAAAAATTTTCTATCGAAATTTTATTTCTGATATAGTAAAATACGCATTAAAGAATTGTGAGTATTCATGTACATGTTTGTAAAGAAACATATATATTAATTTTTAGGAAATTTTTGAATATTTTCTATTTTGGGTAATAATATAGGTTAAGTCTGAAAAATTTTCTGTACTGAATATGTGTGGTTACGAAATTCTTTTGAAAAGCTGAAAGTCAATAATCATTAGAAAGTCAATACTTCATTAGAAATCAAGTGTTATAGATAAACAACGATTTGAAAACTAAGCAATCGTACAACGAAGTACATATTCAAATTATTTTGCTAAACTCCTCATTTTAAATTGTAATGTTACTGAAGCTGAGTCTTCGAAACGTTCAACAAATTTCTTAAATCAACTAACAATGACTATGAAATGTGATTCGAAGTGCATAAAATACAATGTAAATATAGGACTTAAAAAAATACACGAAAATTCAGTGACTTGCAGCCATAAAAAACATAAAAACGAGTAATAATTTCTAAGTGTTCAAGATGTTACGGAACAGAATTTTTTTCTCAAACCATATTTCTGAAAATATGATGATATTACTTACGTTTAAGACTTGAGCTTCAACATTTAGTTGTGATGTAATGAAAACAGTAGTAAACTCTGAGTAATAACTTTAAGGCCAGTAAACATTTTTGAGAAAATGTAAAATGAAATAAAAGGGATTTAAATAATATTAATTATTAAAGTTCATTGATAAGAAATAAATGCTATAAACATAATTTGTAAATACATAATTATGAGAAACATGTGGTTATTTACAAAGTTAGTATTTCTGCCTGAGTAAAAACTTTAAGGCCACCAGTCATTTTTTAAAAATAAATATAATATAATCGTGTAATTACCATTGCAACTACTAGCTTGTGACAACGCTGCAATTTTCATATTTGTCATACATTTCTTCGAAGTATTGGTGATCATTGTGAAGATGGCGAAGGGTAAGAAGTTAACTGATCCTGAAAGAGGAGAGATCGAAGCTTTGTCTTCAACAGTAATGAATAGTCGTGCTATTGCGATAAAGATAGGAAGATCAAAGACTGTAGTCAACAATTTTTTTAAATTGAAAGACAATTATGGTAAAAAGAATACTGGGGGAAGACTTAAAGCTTTGTCCTCGAGTGATGAAAGAAGAGTTTTTCAACTTGTATCTTCTGGAAAGTACTCAACCAGGAAACTGATTCCGACGACAGGTTTAAACGTTTGTCAAAAACGATTTATAACACAATTAGAAGGTCTGGAAGGTTCATTTATACAGCAAAATGACTAAGCCTCAGTTACTGCAGAGACACAAAATTGAGCTTTTGAACTTTGGCCAGAAAGTCATATCCTGGGACAACCAATGGATAGAAATTATTTTTTCTGACGAAAAAAAATGGAATTTGGATGGACCAGATGGCTGGAATTTTTACTGGCATGATATAAGAAATGAAAAAGAAATATTCTCCAAGCGCCAATTAGGTGGAGGGTCTGTCATGACTTGGGGCTGTTTTGCTTACAATGGTGTGGGCTCAATTGCATTCGTTTCAGGTAGAATGAATTCACAAGGATACCAAAATGTCCTAACAAATCATCTTTTGCCAATTACTGAATGTCGTGCTGGAGAAAATTAAAAATATCAGCAAGACAATGCATCGATCCATTCGAGTAACCGCACAAAAAATTGGTTTTAAGTCAACAATGTTGAAACTGTGAAATGGCCAGCTAGATCACCTGACCTCAACCCAATCGAGAACCTTTGGGGTGACTTAGCAAGAAGAGTTTATGCAAATGGGAGACATTTTACATCAACAACAGAGATGAAATCTACTATCGAAGATGAATGGTATAAAACCGACTCCACCTTTTGTCAAAAACTCATTTCATCCATGAAAACAAGAATATTTGAAGTAATTCGAAGAAATGGCTCCTACACAACCTTCTAAGAATTTGTAATTTTTTTCTTATATGTTATTTTCTATGTTGGCCTTAAAGTTTTTACTCAGGCTCAAATATTCATCTGTGTGTTCTGTAATATTTTCTAATAATAAAATATTTGCAAATTAATTTTTCTACTTTATTTACTTTTATTTAAGCTCAATAATTATCAATCAAATGGCATTTTAATTCCTCAGTTTAAATGTTTCCATTTTCACAAAAATTTTTACTGGCCTTAAAGTTTTTACTCAGGCTGTAAAAGTTTTAATGAAGGTACTCATGTGAGTATTTTAAAATAAATGCATAAAAATTTCAGAAAATATCCATATGTTTTTCTAATTTCGCTCTTAGTTATTTTCTGACTCGAGCATGTGTGAGATACGAAATATAACTGGAAGCGAAAAATTGTAACCATTTGATTCTGAACACATAATTCTAACCCTTTATGTAAATATAGAGGTTAAAGAAGACTCCTAGGAAGAAAATAAAAAGAAATACACGATTTTTTTTCATTGATTTAGGTTGAGAAAGTTTCAATTTTTTACAGTTTTAGGCAGAAAAATTTTCTGGGAGAAAAATCTTGTTCTACTACTTTCACATTTTTTTCCAAGGCGGAAAAGTTTTATTTACATTTTTCTAAGGCAAAAAATGTTCACTACAGTTTCCGTTAAGACTCAAATGTAAGAGTTTGGTTTTTTGAGTTAAAAAATTTTCACTTTAATTATTTTTTAAATAAAAAAATCTTCACTTTTATTAAGTTTCTGGGAAAACACATGTTAATTTTAAAATGTAATTAGAAAAAATTACTCTTTGAGTTTAGAAAGTCAAAAAAAATTCATTTAGGTTTTTTTTTTAAGTCTAAAAAGTTTCACTTTAATTTTTTAGGGACAAAAATCTCCACTTTTATTTTGCCTATGGGAAAAGTCATGTTAAAATCAAAATTAGGGAAAAAAATTGCACTTTGATTTCAAAAAGTCGAAAAATATTCATTTAGATTTTTTTAGGTAGAAAACGTTTCCTTTAATTTTTTTCGGGAGAAAAATTTCACTAACCTTTTTTCCTAAGATGAAAAAGATTTCTTATCGTTTACGGTTTATTGCATTTTCGTTCTAACCGTTCTGCGTTTGAGTTGTAATATTTCTGAAGCTGAATCTTCAGAAATCGAAATTAGTTTGATTTATCAAATTATTCTGTCTTCAAATGGGAGATTTTAGTGTAAGTAACTGCATTATAGATAAAAAATAAGATTAAAAATACTTCATTATTTTTCATGCCCTGCTCGTGAAACTGGTTAAGGTTCTTACCGCTGACTTATCCCATTAGGGACATTTTCAGAAAAATATTCATTCCTTGTTCATGTTTTGAAAACTCATATAGTAATATTGTTGGAAATCTGACTTTTTTTTACTTCCATGTTATATTTCGCTACTGCTCTTTGGCTTGGGAAGAAGTTTTTCCATGGATATTGCATACCTTTCTACGTCTGCGACTCTTGTAATAAATTACATTACCAACTAGTGTAAATAATATCCGTAGAAATATAGGTTATCTTGAATGTGTGACTAATCTGAAAACAAAAAACGCAGCAATGTCCTCCAGGAATACATCTTTTCTTAGTTCTTTACATGCTTTTCCGTTATTATCAATTAGGTTCATTCCGTTCCTATCTTATCTGGAATTCGTGAAACATTTCTGTTTGAATACTTGCATTTGAACTTTTTTTAACTGAATTTATAGTATGTGGTTCTAAGAACACAGCCGGTGAGGTCTTTTTCAAATGAACTCTTACTAAAATTTACTAAAAGTTCATTTAAGTTACCAATCATTTCAACTTCCTTTAAAGCTGAAAAAGATTTTTTTTAACTCAAAGATGTTTCGCTTTGCATATCTAAAATGTAAAAAAAAAGATTTTTCCTTTATATTCTTTACAAACATTAGAATGTTTCACCTCAATTTTCTAAGATTAAACTTTAAATATTTAGGACAGGAATTTTTTTCCTTTATGTGATTTATTTGCTTTGTGAAAAATAAATAGAAAATATATTTGATTTATTTCATTGCCTGAATATCATTCTTAAACTGTAACTCTTTTTTACAAAGAAATATGGAGTAACCATTTTACATAAATGAGAGTACATGCAGTTTGTAGATAAATAGAAAATAAAATAAAGCACATATATAGTAGAAATTAAACTTCATAATGTAATATTTTTGCAGGAAATAGTTTCAAAAAGGAAATCACTTGATGATTACCCATATGAATCAAATCATTTTCTTGGTAAATAGTCAGCCGGTGCATGTTGACGCGGACTTCATTCACAACTAAAGCTGGTTATTCTCCTCATAATATTCCAAAGGTAATTGTAGTTCTTAAAATTACATTTCAGTATTTCTTTATAGAAGTAATAACTTTTCAATACAAAATCGCAGTCAAATAATATTCCATTGTCTTATAATGGTACGAGAACTGTAATTTAATTAATGTTACCTTTTCCGATACGAAAATTCCAAAGACTATCTAATTCATTCAAATTTTCCTACAATACATAATGCTTTAGTAGATAATACCCATCTTAGAACTATTTTCTTAGCATAATATTAGGAACTAAATATGAATTACGCATGTTCTACTGCAAAATATTTGCTATTTTACTCAAATGAAGTTAGAAACTTTACCGAATTTAAGTTATTTCCACAAAATTCCAACAAGTTTTAGAAAAATTTGCAATAGAAGGCAATTATATTTACCTAAAGAATGAGTCTTAACATATTCTTATTGGCTTCAGATTTAATACTATGAGAGAGAAAAACTGAAACTCCCTTTATGTGTATACACACAAAAATCATGAACAATTTCATAGTGCAATCGGACTTTCGATACACTTAATACTGATTCAACCTAATTTTAACATTAACTTTCAGTTAGAATTTTCAAAAGACAAGCATAATTATGCTATACATTATTAAATTAAATTAGTTCCAAGCGCTATTGGGAGAAAATGTAATGAAATATTCAATACGCATATACACGCTAAGAAAATCCCACTCATTAGGAGCAGTTAACTTTTGCATAATTTTCGATGAAATGTAAAATCTTGTAATACGTCAATACAAAACCTGAGTAGAATAAAAGAAATTTAAACAAAAAAAAATCTTGACGCAAAATAAAATATAATAATTTAAAAACTTCATATTTATTTCCTTTACAAAAGTACAATTAAAAAAAAATCTTAAAACAAATCAATTTCTTCACCTACGTACAAACTTTAAATATTAGTCAGTACATCATTTACATTAATAACATCAAAAAGTCATCAGTAACAATTAGTTTACTAAAATTTATATTGCTTTCATTTTGAAGAATAAAGTCCTTTGCTATGTCAGTCCAATTATCTGTAAACAAAGCTTGGTCAAAATAATTTTCACACTTTTCGACATGGCTTGTTGATAAGCATTCATGTCCTAGCTGATTGTTATAACCTACTTAGCAACCAAAACACGCAAAACGTTCTATAATTTTGTTAGAAATAAATTCAATACACTTACACAAAGAATCCTGCAGTTGACGGAATACATTTGGACGGTCAGGATCACCAGCATATTCACGTTCAAAATGTATATCACCCACCAACTGCTTTCTCACGAAATACTTAAAGAGTTTTAGAAATACGAGTTTCTTTCATGACGGCACATATTTCACTATATTTTGAGTCAAGTTTAAGTAAATGGTCTTTCCTCAACAGAACGCGTTCCGGTACGAATTCCAGTCCAAAATCGTTTCTTTGAAACAATCTTTGTAGCGATATAATTTTTTCACCGTTGACATTTTGTTTCGAAACACACACATCTTTATTTACAATCGAAACACTGCCAGAGCTTTCAAAGAAAGCAAATGTATTTGCATGATTGCAAAATTCTTTCCATACTAGTGGAGACAGCGAAAGTCCATCTTTGGTAGGATGTAACAGATCATTCTCATCAGTCACATATTTCCGCACGTGAACACGAGTCAAACCTAAGAAACACGATATAGTCACAAAAATATCCCCTCCGCGATGAAACATACTCTTTGGCAAAGAATCAAGCTTCAGCAAAGTTGCGTCATTTGAAGCACAGGGAAACATTTTTGATAATAAACGTGAATATGCATGCCAACTCAGCCGGTCATCCTGGCGTTGCTCATCTTCTAAATGTGCTTTCTTGAGTGGAAAAATCTTTCAGCGTCTTTGTGCGCAGAGATCTTGGCTTCTCCGTCAGGGTATTTGTTGAGCAGAACGTAATTATATTTTTCGTGGGTGAGTATTTCAACTTCATTTTTAATTTGATGCAGCTAGGAGTCCAGGGCTGGGCGGCGACCGACGTCTCCGAAAAACTGTAGGTGAGTTCGTCATCATCCCCGAAGGCGCAGCAAAGTCGAGCTGGAACGTATTGCCGTCCGTAAAGATTCAGATTTAAAGGCTGGAAGGGATAAGCCCATAATTCCGTAAAGATGGAATCTGCTTTTTCTTTGTTGTGAATATCTTTAAAATAGTACAGTATTAAAAGATCAACAAGTTTTTTAATCACAATGAGCATGGTAAGAGTGACTGCCTCCAAGTACAATCGTCTTGGTTCAAACAGGAAGAGCCAAAGCAGGAGTGAAGCAAATAACATAGACAAAATTGGAACTAAACAGAATGGACTAGAAACTTCCATGATGTTGCAATCACGTTGCGGATTTGCATCAATAAATAAGGGAGGACATAAAACCAAATTACAACACAAACAGGATGAAACATGCGCCTGACGTAGCAATAGCCAGATAATCTGAGGTGATAATCTGTGATGACGTCACAAACAGGATGCAACGGGTCCCTAGTTAATGACGTAGCAACCAGCAGGTGCTTCTCCGTAAATCCCCCCCCCCGGTGCGCCAGACAACCCTGTCTTCTGGGAGCGCTTCAGTAAGCGCCACCCTCTGGGATCCCTCTGATCCCTGATCGCTGTGGTGCAAAACCCCCACTTTATACCTACTGTCTCCCAACAAAGTTTCAAATTTCTTTCACAATAACGAAATTGATCCTCCTGTTAGCTTTGAAAACTAGGAGTTTAACACAAAGAAAAAAGGAAAAGTTCGGTCTTCAACACTTGAAAGTATTTTTAAACTCCCAATGTGAAAAACCTCCATTTCCTGGAAACGAGCAACTTATCTGCGGAAACTTAATTCTTTTCAGACAGAAGCAAGCTCGAGCAAAACCATACAAAAGCTGTTTTCCACACAAGGTCACCAGCTGATATTTATCTGGCAGCACTGACCCAAGTCCTCTCTACTTCATTCCTCGAATCCAACTGCTGACAGATTTGTTCTCTGCTTAGGCCCCATCCTAAGAATATCAAGCTGTGAGTAAGCAAACACAAATAAAACAATTAGTCATTTAACAAGGCTTAAAGTTCCAAACTGCTTACAATTTTAACTCTTTTAAATTAAATAATTCCATTTAATTTGAATTGTTTAATCACTTAAACAACTAACTAAATTAAACTTCTTAATATTATTATTAACTAACTGTCAGAATTGATTTAACTGAAATTTAAAAGAAAAAGGAGAATTGTCAGAAACCTAGCTTTGTAGTTTTTCTACGCATGCCATAAATTGTATTATTTATATTATGTATTTACTCGAACGCATTGCATTTTGATTCTTATCAAATACTGTCAAAGTACATTTTATTTCTCCCAATAAAAAATCAAAATCATTCAAAATTTTGCAGTCTCTCTAGATCGTTCCTATTCTAAATATCTAAAGTAAAGAGCTTTTGTGCTATTTCAACTAGACAATAATTCTTATACTGATTGTTCTATCGCATGAAATTACATACTGATAATTTTTTTCATAATGAACTAAAGAAACCACCATTTTACATAAAACCCATTTGTCTTGGGCTCATTTCGCTATAGTCATCTAAATTGGTTTCAAGTCTTAAAGCAATAATATCATCCATTACCTTCAGAGTTAGCCTCAAAATCCCAATTGATGCATTATCTGTCAATTAACGTCAGTGCAGCTGGATATCGATCATCATCTGTAGCATGCAAACCATTCATTAAAGCTTCAATTTTATGAGAAATGGTAATCCTTTAGATGAACCTAAATCCATTGCGTCTGATATTTTGATATTTTCTCTTTTATATTAAGAAAAACTAAAATTAATCTCCTCAAAATGGCACAGTTTCTTTCTATTTAGCTGTAATTAATTGATAATTTCATACGTCATACGTAATCCAATTCTGTTATTCCATTAAACTTAACTTTTAATTAAATTTTCTGAAAGCGGTTAAATCTTGAAATAAATTATTCAAATAAATAATTGAATTTTTTTAGTTCTCTTTTCAAAAATAATCTTGAATTTCATTCTTTAGAAATTCGTCAATATTGCATTAAGTAGAATATTAAAAAGATTATTTTCTAAATTTTTTCTGTGCGTACTTTAATCAAGAATGAACTCAACTTAACGTATATTTAATGAAATAAAATCTTAGAAAGTGAGCATTTACTTCAGAAATAACTCATAAATAATTTACTTTCCTAATGGTTTCATTACAATGCATTAGATACTTTTATTTCATATGAAGAAAATTCTGCATTTATTTTAGGATATTATTCACGTTTCTAATCTTAAGTTATTTTATTTCCATTATATTTGAAAAAATAAATATAAATTTAATTTTAAATTTCCGTGTTTCGTTTATTTTGTGTTTTTTAATGTTCCATAACATATCTACTTGCTTAATATGATAAAAATCTCATTTAAATTTTAAGTATTTTAAAAATTATTTATTTTTCTTCCAGTAGTTTTATCCGCTACTAAAGTTATAATAGCATATTTAATGTTTCAATGTAAACTTGTTAATATAGTCATTTTGAATCGGGAAACATAAAAATCAATGATAGCCTCGCCTTGATTCGATTTCCGAATTTTTCATTTACAACAGACGTGCTTTCCATTACACCACGAAGACACGCCGTTGGGAAGGAGAAAAGTCTTTACATACTTCTTCACTTCAAGGACAAATGAAGAGGAAGGTAACCCCATTTTCCAAACCTTGACAGCGACGAGATATCATCTACAACTTTTTAATTAGGGTCCATTTAGCAGAGTTATTTTTTGGGGGGGTCAGCTTGTGGAGAGATTAGGTATTTTTTGAAAGCGGGAGATGTGAAAAAGGAGCAGTGCCCTCAACGGGACTCGAAATCTGGACCTCTCGAATACGCCCCGAGTATGTTTTCAGTTACACCACTAAGGCATGCTAGAAGGCGGGAGAAATACCTTATAAGGTAACACAAAGAATTCCGCTATGACTAGTTGAATTCGAACTTTCGATGTCCTATTTTTCAACTATATATGCTTCCAATTACACTACGAAGACACGCAGTGATTAAGGCAAAAATTCCTTACATTATAAATAATAATTTAGTTAACTGAATTTATTTCTGTTTCTATATCTGAAAAGCTACTACTAAAACTTTTTTTTTCATTATCGGCGTTCCTTAAATTTATTGAACTATACAGAAAAAACATTAAAATACAAGAGTTTTGTTTACATAACAAACAAACGTCGTCCATTCTCGTGTCGCAGCTAATTTAAAATGATTTGTAAAACGGAAGCGGCCCTTTCTGTGTTATGTTCCAGGCACACTACACATTGCCTACTGTTTTAGTATCCGATGTTCTGCGCTTCGGTATCTATTCCTTTTTATTTATTTCATCATTCAGTTTTCGTTTGAAACAGATTAATTTAATTATCGTTTTGCGAACACGCATCATTCCCTCTTTGCCTAATTCGGTTGAAATGTTAATTCTTCAATTTTATTAAAAGATCAAATTCAAAACCAAGATCGTCGATGAAATGCGTAAAGACTTTATAGATATATACCTCTAGAGGATATGCATACGTAATTGTCTATCCATGCAGCTGCTTCAATGATCTTTGAAACGAAGTCTTCATTGGTCGTAACAGGGATTTTATAAACAATGTTTGTAGAAAGAAACTCAAGAAAGCTCAAGTCAGAATATCTTGGAGGCCACATGACGGGGTCAAAATTTCAGTTAAAATAATGACTAATACCTAATTCAATAATTAACCATAAAATAAGAATTAGCAATTAATGCTAAAATTAAGCTATTTACGAAATTTTGAAATTTATTTTTTATACAAATGTTTGTATAATTATCTTCTTGATGAAAATTTATCTGCTTCAAACAAAGGCCTTAAATGAATAAACTGCGAAAAACTTTGATAAGTAGGATATTCTGGCGCTGAAGAATCTGTCTTTTGTATTAGTAAAATGTGAGTTTTATAAACGGCAGCTTTTTCATTGATTAGTATCCATTTATTTTGGTTCCTGGAAATTTGAACGTAATAAGCGGCTGAGTTTATTAACCAGTGAGTTTAGTAAGCGGTAGGCACTGTAGGTAAGACAATATAAATGCATTTTTGTTTCCTTAAATTTGACATTATGTACAATTTTTATAGTGGTTTTTGTAACCATTTGTACAATTTCTTTTATTATTATTTTGAAATTGACTGTGATGTTTTAATTTCATTTGAATCTGTTTATTGCCACCAGCTTACTGCAACTTGAAGAGCATGATTTGTGTTCCGATTTTTTAACTTCATTTTTTCTTATTTTAAGTTTTTAACTTTGCAAGATTTTCCACTTTTAGCATGATGTAGATTTACTTTTTGTGTGTGTGTGTGTGTGTTCTGCAGGCACATCTTCGTGGTGTAGTGGTCAGCACGCTCAAGGCGTATTCGAGAGGTCCGTGGTTCGAGTCCCGGCGACGGCATTGCTCATTTATCACGTCTCCTAGCATCAAAATAACTAATGTCTCTACACTGGCGCCCAAACTTAAAAAGGTGGTGGATGATAACTCTCCACTACCAAGGTTTGGCGACTGGTGCCCTTAATCCCCAGTCGCCCTTAAAAAGGGAAAGTATATAAGGTAATTCTCCCGCCTTCATCGGCATGCATTCGTGGTGTAGTGGTCAGCACGCTCAACGCGTATTCGAGAGGTCCCTTGTTCGAGTCCCGGCGAGGGCACTGTTCCTTTTTTACATTTCCAGCTTCCAGATAACCTGATGACTCTACAAACTTATCAAGTTAATGCACCATCTGAAAGCAGCTGACGAGCTAACACAATTTTTCAGAACATTTAAAAATATTTTTAACAAAAAAAATTAAACTAAATTTTAATTTCACTTGTTATGTTTATTGACACGTACATAAACAATAATATTCATGACTCAAATGAAAGAAATTAAAATTTCTATTTATTTTTTATTTCTATTTCTATTTATTTTCTAAAGATTGGTATCTGCAAGAAATTTATTTTGATAACACTTGTGAGTATCTTATTTTTACTAATAGTTATTTTAAGTAATTATTAATTAAATTAAATCGTTTTAAGCAATTAAATTATTAATTTCTGTCTTTTTTGGCTTCCTTCACGTTTCCTCGCCAAGATGTAAATGAGATGTCGTGAACGAGAGTGCATTTAAACTGAAGTAGCGAAAAGGTTAGTCAGAGCTTGTGCACATTTTTGCGTGCACACGTTGTTACTTCTATCAGCTGTTTAAATTTTAAATCTCGGCTTCGCATTCTTGCCGAAGTTAATATCACTCCAGTGTAGGTTTATGAATCAACCTGCTGGTTTAAATTAATTTGTGTAGTCCTGAACTAAAGTTGCCTTCGAATTTAATTGTTACATTAAGTTCCTCACCACAAGTGGCTGATGAAACTATAAGCAGTGACGTACGTGCCATCTGTAAATAACTGAGTTTAAAAAAAGGGTCTTTTACACCCTTTCCCTTTCGTATTCATCTTCTAGTTTGAGCTATAAGTTGCTACCTAAACCTTCACGTAAGTCTAGTAGCAGTCACTATATAGTACTTGCCAAAGATACCAGACCTACTTTACTTACCTACTTTCTAATTCAAACACTCTGACAGCTAAACATTATACTTTAGACGGGGGACCACAAGAATACTGAAGCTCTATCAACTGTCGGCTGACAAACTGTATTTACTGACTGCACCAATGTGAAAAATTCTCTCACCTTCCTTAAGTCCCGAGGCCTGGCATACAAGCATATAGTGCCAGATATAAAGCCCCAGTTTATCAGTTCTGTTTCTTTTCTTCAATAGCAGTCGCACACATAAGCTCAATCCACATCTTTACGTCTCTAAGCAACATATTTACAAAAAAATATATATTTTGAACTGTATTCGCTGGTAGGAGTTTTAAAAAATCCTGTTTTTTACAATGTTTGATAAAGATTTTTGCATTATTATTCTTTTACAAAAGCTCCCCTCACTTTTTCCTACCTTATTTGCGTTTTGTTTTTTGAAAAGTTTTAAGAACGTTCATCGATATCTTCTCATTTTAACCCAAGTTTTTTTACCCATGCTATATTTATAAAAAATGAGTTTTAAAAGCTTTTTAATCTATGAAGAAAAAAATTAGAAACGTTCCTTTAATTTAACCCTGAATTTTCATCAGAAGCATTTTATAACATCACGTGGTCTGTTAAGGATTCCAGCAAAACTTTCGATATAAAAAATTAATCTTCATCTTAAGGTCTGTTCTTCGAACAGCATTTTGCTACGTGCGTAATACATTTTGAGCATCAGCTTATGATAGTACGAAAAAAAAGGCGTTTCTTTAACAGAAACAAAAAAAAGGCTGCTTTTTCAACACTGTGAGATTTGGAAAACACGTTCCTGCAGTAGTATTACTAACTGCTTTGCTTTTAATCAGAGAAATGTTTTTTGACTTATCCAAAGACTAAGCTTTCACAATCTCAGAATATTTAAAGACTAAACGCAAAGTTTATTTCGTATAGTTTCAAGCGTTTATGATTGACTTCCTTGCCTTTTCACGAAATATTTACTAGATGCAACTCTTTAAGTGCCGTTGTGTTGGAAAAATTATCTTTAAAAATAATACAAAATGTTAGTAGCAAAGTGATTTTACTTTTGTGCTTGCGATTTTACTTTTATGCTTAAAAGAAGTTTATTAAATATTTTAACTGAATTTTTCGAGAACAACGATGGAAATTAGGACAAATAGACAAAGGATCATAATCATTAAAAAATAATTTCATTATTTTTAACTTGTGTTTCTAAACATCAAAAATTTAATCTGGACATCACATGACTTTCTTATATGGCCTATTAAATGATGCACTTTTTGCTGCATTTCGTTTAAACTTATTTCGTCGAATTATGTTAACTTCATTAACCGATCCCTCAAGGCAAGTTGAAAGTGACATCAAAAATTGCAAATTTTGAAACACTCATGTCAATTGTTCTCGTCCGGGAGGCAAAGGTCTTGTATTTTTGTTTTTTCATAACGAGTATAATTTTCCAAAAATAAGCATAGGAACCAGGAGACCACATCAAAGTTAGATTTCGTTACTTGTTCCAAACTTTTTTTTTATTTTTGTCAAAGCATGAAGATTTTCGTCATTTAGAACAATTTTGTAACTAGAAGTATATGACTACGACCAAAGATTTCAAGGTGGTAGGTGCATACATACAGGCACACAGAAACACACATACATTTTTGGTATCGCCGACTGCAATAAAAAACGGAGATGCATAACTAGCTGTTATACATGTCCCCTAAACAAAATTTCAACCGTCTACGGCTAATCAGTTTTGAGTTACGAAACATACATAAGTATGCACGTATAAAAATCAATTTTGAATCGATTTTACAATCCATTTTGGGAAAAGAGTCCTTTATCCTCTCCGTGTGTAGAGATTTCACACAAAAAATAGTCAAAAGAGATTCGCGAATACACAGTCAAAATGGATATTTGCATTGAAATCTGATAACCAAAATTTTTCGCAATTACAATGCTTCCTTTACTTCATGCAAGAAGATGCTTATCTTCGACGCTGTATAAAAAATATCCGGTTTTCAAAGGGATTTTAATCGGATGCCACATTATATCATTAATTTATGTTCCGAATTATAATCATACTGTTTAAATGTTGAAAGATTTCGAAAAAATGAATGCGCTTCTCAGTAATTTAAATCTTTATTTTATTCTAAGTAATAAATCTTGTTAATACAATTTAAAATACGTTTATTTTTTATATATCCATTTGATAATTTTACATATGCCGTAGTCTGTGCATATGCCATACGCTAAGCATTTCGATGTATATTAGTTTAGTGGACTACTGGAAAGCATACTAAGGTTACCTGAGTAAGAGAAGGGATGTTTTCGTGTAGGAATTTATAAGGGAAACTGACACACATACGCATGGGGAAAGCCACAAAAACGCCCATTCAATTAGCCCGTTCGCTTGAAATCGCACCCAGGTCGGAACCACCCGTATTCAGTGA
This sequence comes from Stegodyphus mimosarum, assembly GCA_000611955.2. Classification (NCBI taxonomy): domain Eukaryota; kingdom Metazoa; phylum Arthropoda; class Arachnida; order Araneae; family Eresidae; genus Stegodyphus; species Stegodyphus mimosarum. The sequence goes on along the minus strand of KK122085.1, from coordinate 455,454 downwards.
TTTTACCCCTCGGCCGCTGCTGGGCCACAAATCTCAGGGTTAAATCCTTTGGCTTCAATTAAAATATACAAAATATAATTTAAAACACGTATGATTCAGATTATACACTACATTATAAATTTTTCTGAATACTTGAGGTATAACTGAAATTGACAAAGATCTTTTGCAGCAAGACTGGTAACAGCCATCAAAATTATTAGTTTTTCAGGGTGCGCCAGGAAATAATCCTGTTTTGCAGCTCAGTTGTGAAAATAGAGGAATTGGTTAGTTTACATTTTTGAATATTTTTCTAAATATAGAAAACGTTCTTAGTCAAAAGATAAATATTTTCATCAAATTTTACAGAAAAAAAATTATGAATATTTTTTGTTTCCGAAAAATTGTGAAAGCCTCCCGCACCTCAATGGAAGCAGTTAAATCAGTAACCGAGAATCAAATGCAGGGCAAACTACTAGTGCTGTATAACTTCAGACTCCTCAGAAACGAATAGTTTTTATTTCGTAGAGAGCCGTAAATAAAAGCGGAAGACATTATAAAAGGTCCAATATAATAAAACTTCAGAATTAGAATATAGGCTTCTTTGGTTTTCAGTAAATGGCGATATGTATATATATACATATCGCCATTTACTGAAATGCCATTACTTCCTCCGAAATCGCCATTTACTTCCTCCTATCGCCATTTACTTTCGGAGGAAGTAAATCGCCATTTACTTCCTCCGAAAAATGCTCCAGGGCATTCTAGAATATATATATATATATATATATTCTAGAATATTTAATTAGCAGAAATGTAAGGCATAAAAATATTAAAGTCCTCTGCAGTGCGAAGAAAATAACTTTATAGATGAGATCCTTGAAAATTAATGATCTTCTGTTGCAAGACAAAAGCTGTCCCAACTTACCAGAATAGTTCATGATTTTCTAGAGTAACTAAAAAGAGCCCAAGAGAAAGAAAGGATTAGTCTACAGATCGCGCTATTGTGGTAAATTAATGCGAAAAATGCTCCAGGGCATTCTAGAATATATATATATATTCTAGAATATTTAATTAGCAGAAATGTAAGGCATAAAAATATTAAAGTCCTCTGCAGTGCGAAGAAAATAACTTTATAGATGAGATCCTTGAAAATTAATGATCTTCTGTTGCAAGACAACAGCTGTCCCAACTTACCAGACATAGTTCATGATTTTCTAGAGTAACTAAAAAGAGCCCAAGAGAAAGAAAGGATTAGTCTACAGATCGCGCTATTGTGGTAAATTAATATAAAATTTAAAATCATGCATTCGGTAATTCAGTTATAAATTTCTGCGCTATTGGTTGGTTAATAATCTCAAAACATAAGCCTGAAAAGTTAAATATTCTTAAAAACCTCAAAAGATAAGTCTGAAAAGTTAAATATTAAGTTGACAATTATATACAATAAAGTGTTTTCAAAATTCATTCTGCCTATATGCAGTTTTGTTCGACTCGTTTTTCTCCGTAATATTTTGCTCTTTCGCATAAGTTTCTTTTGATGAGCATCGCAAGATCTGGTCATTAGCTGTCTTGTATTTTCAAGCTGTATGATGGATACTTTTAGAGAATCAATAACGAAAGAAATATTTTTGTTGTAACTGGAAATATTTTTGTACCCAAACTACAGAAGCACGTGGTACTTTGCACAAAATAGCCAAGAACAAAATATATAAACATCGCGACATCCAATTTCAATCTGGACAAGCCTAACAACGTCTAATGACCCGTTATTTACAGAAGAAGAAATACACCATGTCTTCCAGCAACTTCCTCCGAAAAATGCTCCAGGGTCAAACGGAATAGACAATTCCGCAATCAAAATGATCTAACGTAGCAGATCATAATATTTTCTGAAATTCTTCAACAAGTTATTGCAATATTTAATCTTCCCCACTATGTCCGAAATAGGCCAAGTTGTTATTTTTCTCAAACCCAGTAAATATTCATTAAGTCTCGATTTTTACTGTCTCATCTGCCTTTTTATCTGCGCTAGGGAATGAAACGTTGATAGCTAATAGATTATCTCATCATCTACATAAGTCTCAATACTTGAATATTAGATAGTACGGCTTTCGATCCAGGAAATCATCAGCCATGCCCTTGTGGTTCTAAAATACAGTATTTGACCAACAAGCTAAACGGTTATCACACAGTATTTCTAAGCTTTAACCTCCGAAGCGGATTCAGCGCCTGCAAGACACAGGGCCCAGGCAATATCTATTTCATTTTTGAAAATTACCTGAGTAATAGACAGTACGTAATAATGTATGGCACTGTCCTCATCAGTAGAATGCAGGACAGAGGTTACCCATAAGGTTCCTGTGCTGGACCTGACTTTCAACATTATCATTCATGCAGAATATACTATGTTATCGTACATTCAGAATGCCTAGTTCACACTTTAGTTACAGCTTTGCTCATGATGCAGCTGTCATGATGAGAGGGAGGAGCCAGTTCAAACTTCATATATCCAAAACAAAGTCAAAAGCGTTTACAATCATTAAAAAAGGTAACAGACATAAAATAAGTCCAGATTAGAAATAAAGAGTACGTAGAATTAAATTGGATCCTACACATAACGGACCTCAAGAATCGCTCTCTAAAATTGCGTGTAAACTTTGGAAATTTGAAGGTGCTAAGTGGGGCTCTTATCCCCAATTATTGAAAATCTTCTACACAACAGTTGCTGAAAAAATTATAACCTAGGCATCTGCAGTCTGGTCAACACCTAAGCAAAGTAGAAAAGTAAAGCATCTTCTAAGCATCCAAAGTTCGTTTGCCATCAATATTACACGTGTTTACCTTACAGCTTCTACTGCTGCAGCAAAATCCTAACAGAACTTACACTGCATATGTAGACGGAATTAATGCACTCCAGATTGTTCTCCAACTAAGAAAACAACTGCAATTCCACAAGACATTGTTCCACTCACATGCGTATAAAGCTTCGAGCAACAACTTGCGCACTCGCCCAGCTGTCAGAAGAGTCTGTAATAGAAGCATACATCTGCAGCAACAGTCAATTACTTCCAATTATAAACTTCAGTGCTACGCAAAAGGTTCAGCCCAAGACAAAGAAATTTGCCCACTTTTATCAGTATACCAATGAATAAAAATACAACATACAGAAAGCAAAACTTTCGCCCAATAATAACGTTTCTGGGGAAAAACGCAGTCACTAGCAATGGCAATATCTCATGTAGTAAACCGTAGACACTACAACTCCAGTTCCTACAGCGACAGCCTCTCAGTGTTACATGCCATCCCAAATCCAGCATACAGTTTTCTTATTATAAGTAAGGCACCTACTGCATGTCAGACACCGTAATTTCCATCTCAACGAGATAAATGCACATGCCGTTAATCAAGGAAACGATGAGGCAGCTCAGAACAACCTAGCAAATTCACAGCATCTGCCCTTACCACTGTATCACCTCAAAATAGTCGTGAATAATTTGGCTAAAGCAAAATGGCAAGACGAATGGGACTATGCACGATAAGGTCGTCGCACCTATCTATTCTTTCCCAAATGTCAGCAACAAAAGCAGCAAGTGCAAAATGATGCACTTCTATTCGCTCAGCTAACAAGCTATATTACAGGTCATTTTAGCCTATTTACATAAGCGTTGCCTAAGTAGCAATACGGATTAATGCATCTGCGGTAGAACAAGAGCTCCCGAACATCCACTGACTGCTATCCACTGACATTCAGCTATCATTTCAAACTTCCGAATAATACAGATGACAGAATTACGTACCATCGCTATATTATCAAACAAAAGGCATTCATCAAAAACTTCCAGGGAATACTGAGAATGCATTCTGGCAGTATACAGGCTGGATCTGTGTAATTGTATTTAATTTCTCCTTTTGTGCAATTGTATACTACATCTCTTTAGCAATGCGGACCATAACGAACAAATTTTAAGTAAGAAATTGTGTCCGAAATCGTGATCAGCCGCACCCAGAGGTCAATGTTCGCAGGCGTATTGCAGATAGCCAGGCGTATTCGCTGGATCATTTCAGACGAGGAAAATGTTGTAGGAGAAAGACGCATCAGTTCAGTAATGAGGAATTTGCCGATATGCATTATGTTTACGAGCCGTGGATGGGGAATGAACTAGCCAAAAAACGCATATAGCGAGAGCGATTTCTAAGCAGACGTCTGACAAGTCATCCACTGTTTGGACAATTGCACCACAGATTTAGTGAGGCTGGAGCCCCCCAATCGGTATAGTGGTTAGCATCGCTGACTATCGTGCCGAAGGGCCCGGGTTCGAATCCCGAAGAAGACATGGATGTTTGTAAATGCATAGTGTTCGGGATGCATGGGAAAAATCTAAATATACGGCGAGCCAAAGTCCTCTCGAGAGGTTTGTGGTAGGAAAACAGGGGCGGGAGACCCTTGTAACCGTCTCCCCGGAGTACTCTCATATAAATTGGGGGGCGGAACTGAGCTAAATCGCACTGTCACATGTATGGTGTTTAAGGCAGTTGCCAACGACAGGCATAAACGTCCGCCCTTGCCACGAGGAATTTCATAGGCTTTGGCTGAATAACAAACTATAGGATGACTGGACAGATGGCTGTTTGGGAATCATTCTCAGTGCACCCATCTCGTCCATCTCCAAACTTGGCGCCATAAACCTAATACATATATGCCAGTTCCTTATTACTGAACCAACGCAACTTTTTCTATAACGTCCTGTCTCGAAATCATCCCTCTTTCCGCTTTCCAATATGCCTGCGAACATTGTTCTCTAGAGGCGGCGGGTCACAGTTTTAAACACAATTTTCTGAGTAAAACTTATTCTTCATATTTGACAGGCAAATACGTAAAGTTTGTAAATGACCTTTTGGGACACCCTGTAAAATTTGTTTATATTAACAAAATATAAAACTTATGGCTAGGAAACTGCTTGACTTATATTGCAAACTGGGGAAAGGTGCTCACTTTTGAATTATGTATTCCCACGGAGAGTTCGATAAAAGGAAATTTTCAGTACTTAAGCTACACATAAACGTTGTTAATATTCCGCAGAGAGCGAAACCAGGAAAACGACCTTTGCGAATAAGTACAATAGCAGCACTGTTCGTAGCAATTAGAATAAAGAAGCAAATAATAAAATTTAAATTAAATATTTATACCTAACCGAAAAGCTTCGCATTTTAGATTCAACTTTGCTTTTTACGCTTATTCTTAAATTTACTTTTAAGAGGATTTCTTTTAATTTTCTAACTTCAATCTTTATTTAAAGGGAGGGGAGATTAATTCTGTAATTAATTTGATTACATCACAATAAAAAAAGAAGTAACTCTTTTACTCCAGTACTAGAAAATACAAACTAAAGTTTGTTTCTAAATTTTTAAATAATTTTCTGTTTTATGACTTCGAATATTTTCATTATTTTGCTGGTGTCAATCCAAAACATTATTTTTAGCCTTCTTAACTACCATCATTTTTCTTCCACTCTGCACTAGAGACATTACTTTTCATCAACATTCATGCGAAGAACGTGAGAGAAGAAGAAAATATCTGTAATATAGAAATCTTTTCAGAACACAAGAAAAGTCATTAAGTGTTGGAAATAAACAAAAAACTGAAAGTGATGCTTCTTTTTACAGAAGATTTATCTTGAACATGCTACGTTTTAAATTAGTTGAGAAGGAAATAAAAAGGGCATAATTTATTTTGTTATGATGCAGGCCCATTGTTAAAGCATACATTTGAGCCTTAACTCAGCTTGATTTCCATCTTTAAAAAATAAATACCGAAGGGACAGCGAAGGAAAGGAATAACAGCGAAGGAAAGGAAGTCCTTTTTTTCATTTTGAAGTTATAGAATTTAGACGCATCAAGATTTTACCATTAATTCGCTCACTAACAGTACTTATGAATTCGCACTCTAGTGAGCATGCAATAAAATGAAGAAGGTATTTTAAATCCTGAAACAAATAAGCTAGTGCAATTTACAATCTACTCCTTTCTCTGAAAGTATTGAAAATCTATGCGTGTCATTCTGTATAATTTTAAGTTCTATATATTAAGTTGATACATTGCTCTCGCTTACATTCTCTTATCACATTCATATTTGTAAACGGTAGAATAATTTTCCGCATTGTCATCTATAAATTGTAACTAATAGCAATTTAAATTAATTTACCAATTATTAATATTTAAAAAATTTCAATTAGTAATGGATTTATTCAATCTGTAATTTTTTAATCCCAGTTTTTGCGCAAAGTTTTCTGAGATTACGAACTTTGGTGGCTCTTTCTAACTGAGAGTAGGTTATGGAGATACTGTTTGCAGCTACGTTCCAAAGAGTTAATCAGCGGATATTGGCAAGAGGAATTTTAACTGTTAACCAAAGGAAGAGTCCGATCTGAGAAGATTCTGGTCTTTAAGATTTTCACTTTTGCTGATAATTACACTGATGGTGTATTGTTCTTTTCCCTTGGGCAAAATAAACAAAAGTTTTCAGTTTTTTCAGAATTCACCTTTTCTTAGAAGAATTCCTTCAACTTTGAGCCAAACATAGATTTGGATATTTTTCTAATACATTGTTATAACGTCTTTTCTCATCTCACTTTAAACACTATCTATAAAAATGCACAAGATGACTCGAAGTCACACTGCAACGTAACACTACAGTAACGCTTTGCTGAAGCGGTACATGAGATTGATCGAAGAATTCGTAATTTTCATTTTAGGTATGGATAAAGATTCCATTTCCGACCTTAATTCTCGAAGAACTAAGAACATATCCTCTCAGTGCGATTTGAGATATTGTTATGTAGTGGTTTTTGGTTAGTTTAGAATTATGGATTAATGTGTAGTTAATTGCAGTTATTTGTTAATTAATTACTGAGTGAGTAAATTATATGCATTAATTTATGCTTATTCTAAATTTTTCTTCACGAATTGTATTGCTTATGTTATTGAATCAATTATTCTTATGCGAGTTAAACAGAGTTCTCATTCTTACGTTACGCGTTCGTTGGTAATAAGCCTTCGGGAGAAGGAGACAATGGGAAATCGGTTGTTTCTGCGTAATATTTGAAATTTAAAAATACTTCCTTTTTATTCACATGGTTGAAATTTATACCTCTTAAAGAGAAAAAAATTACCCTTCTTATGAACCTACTTTCATGACTGTACGTTGCCCCGTTGGAGAATTATGCCCATTTAATTGCTAAAATTGTTGAATTTC
>KK122085.1:417631-446587 GCA_000611955.2 Stegodyphus mimosarum | reverse complement strand
TTTTAAATCTTAATTTACTTTTACAAAACGCTACAACTATGGACAAAAACGAATGCACTTATCTGCTGAAATTCTTTCCCAGACAACCAGTAGGCTGATGTAGTAGTACAAGGCACTCCACCGAACGTAAATCTTGCCAGCTATCGATGTTAATCCGGCCCATCCTAGTAGGATGATGATAGGCGCATGGATGTTTTCGAAGTGAGAGATCCAGAAGAAGCCGAATTCAGCGGGTTTCAAGGAACGTCAAGCTCTGGTGGAAAATGCATTGAGATTCGAAGAAAAACAATCTAGACTCCCCGACTGGATAAAGGATGGCAAGGTGCAGAGGAGTAGTAACATATCAGATCTCCTTAGAAGTACATCTCCTTCTTATTCTTCATCTCTTCCTCAATGGGAGCAAGCAACAAGCCGAAGTTTTCGATAGCTGATCATAGCCACAAAATCAATTTAATCACAATTTTGATTTGGGGTCTGCAATGATCATTCAAAAAACTTCTTTCATTGGGGAATTAGATTGAACCTTTTCACGGGGATTTACCTTGTTGAATTAATGACTTAATTCCAATCCATTCCTTTCTAGCACTTTGGAAAGTCTATTAATTTTTCAATTTTCATTACCATTTATGATGGTGTTACCTTCTCCTTTACTTTGCTCCTTTTGGGTGTAAATACCACCATGGCTTTCCCTTCTTTGCAGATTTCTTATTTTACCCTCGAAACCGATAGAGTCTCGACTGAAATCTACGCCAAACAAAAGTTTGTTGCATTGCCTAATTTTATGTTTTACTTTGGCATGTTTCTCTTCTGTCTTGATTTCAACCATAAGTTGTTTTGCTTTTAAATCCTTTTATTAACATATACTTCTAAAAGCTTTTTACTATGTTGTATTACTTTAAATTTAACATTATTAATTTACTTATGAGGGCCTTGATCGTACAAACTAATACTAACATTGCTAGAGTAATCATATCAACACTAACTAATACACTGAAAAAGGTAAATGGTGTAACATACATTGAATACAAAATATTTGCAAAATATTTGGGTACCAAACAAATATAGTTATCCAAACGATATCAATAATACAGTATAAGTGTAACATTTACATTTTGCGTTGTGATGCTAAATAATGCAAAAAACCCGTTCAGTAAAAATTTGTTAAAAATTGGTTTAAATTCGTCCAGTGTCCTAAATTAAGAGTAAAACAAACAAGTTTACGAAAATTAAAGCTCAACATTTATTATTGAATTTAACAACAAATTTCTACATTATATACGTGTTTAACAGAAGTCAGCAGCAGCAGCAGGAAACTTGCAAGATTAGCTTGAGAAATAAGAACCGTGCCAGACAAAAATATAGGCTTTCGCTAAACGGCAGAGAACTATCTTTACACCTTCAGAGGTCGCATATCACTCTAAGGAAACATAAAAAAAAGAATTCACATAGCTCTACAACATTCATATTGTTAACACTTTAGGGGGTGGGCCCACCAGTTAGATTAATTTTCAACGAAGTAAATGTGGCATGCTTTTCTTGAGGGGAACACGTTTTTCCCGCCGGTAGCAATATTTCTGCAAAACAAAAATAATAGAAATTAGAAAGAATAATTTTTTGTATAAGGCGTTCCTTCTCTCCATGGCTTCCTCCGATAGTCTTGCTGGCCATTTCTCTCCAGTTTTGCCTTCTACAGAGCTATCTTGAAAAATGTTTCAACCTTAGCAGCTGTTTCTTCTCTAGCAATTCTCCCTCTCGGACCCGGCTGCCGGCTCTTTTTCTTGTTCTCGCCACCCCCGGCTTGGCGATGCTTGATCTTCCAAAAGTCGCCATTTGTTAGGCAACCTACAGAGGAGTGTCCACGGCAGAGGGTGGAAAAGTCTTCAAAGGATACCCGCGGGTGGTGGACATCTCGAAACTGGAAATTTTACGTTCAGAGCATGGGGTCAAACAACTATTCGCCACAATGAAATAAACACATTCCAGTCCATAGCCTCGCACAGGGTATCACTCTTACATGGGTAGAAACCTAAAAGACTCCAAGTCATCCCTGCGCAACACAAATGCATACAAAAAAAAACCTTAGAAAAAAGGTGCAAAAAAAATGAACTTTGGCTAAGGCATTCCCAGAGAACTGTCTGCCTGAGATAAGCATTCCGAGTATCGGAAGATATTTTTCTCCAGGGAATTTCGAAAACAAGTCAATAAGTTGGCTTTCATCACAAAGTAATGATTTAAGAAAATGAATTTAAAAAATCTGGCATTTGATTAACTAAATTAAATTAAACACCGAAGAATGTTTCTACAGTTGAAATATAATAATTACACAGCTAAATTTATGTTTCTTTAACACCGTAATCGACTTTACCACAAGAGTCAGAAAATATGGATGCAAAACTTTACCAGAAAGAGAGGTACGTTACACAAGTTTATTAAACTTTATACACCATCTAGTGTAAGAGAGAAAATTAAAATTTAAAGTAAAAATGACCTTAAGAGTCAACCTAACCAGTAATTAAACAAACAGTGCAAAAACCAATTTAAGATTTTAACTTGAAAAACAAAATTCAATGGTTAACCAAACAACACTTAAAGACTAAAAGAAAAATTAACCCAAGCAACTTAAATTCAGAGTTAACCAAACCTGCCTCTTAAAAACAAACAATAATTACTTTTCAACAGAACAAATTAAAATCAAACTAATAAAACTCATTTTCATAACTTCAATTACTGATAACTGAATCAAGTTAAGCATTACAATTAAGATAAGCATTACATAACAACTGTCTTTAGTACTTTATTGTTTTTCTGGTTTATTTGTACATAATTTTGAAACGCTCACTTTCTGCAAGTTGTCATTTAAAATCCAAACAAATAACAAGTACACATTTTATTCTCAAGAAATTCATTTTTCTTAGAAATGTGGCAAATATGATTTTAAGCAAATAATTAATTTGAGCTATCCCCTTTAGAGGTTTTGCATACAAAAAAAAAACTGTAATCATATAGGCGGACTTATCTCATATAAATTCCATGACAATTTCAGCCATGAATAAAGAATTATAAGGTATATAAATAGTAAAAAATAATAGAGAATAAATTATTAAGAAATGCTAAAGAATTCATAATAAAGAATAATAATATATGTTCATAATAAACGATTATTAGGAGATGCATTATTTTTCAACACTGGCTCATATAAGAAGAAAGTAAATTAATTATGCCTCATTTGGCTCTAAGAACTAATGTACTTTTTGTTCTTTTACTGTGCTTTGAAAAATTACCCTTTGTCATTAAATTACCAAACTAAATTAATAGATATTTCTTTTGACCATAATAAATATTTTTGTTGTAATATGTGTTTACTATGTTTAGAATTTAATATGGAAATAACAATTTTTCATTTATTCAAGAACAAAAACTTGATGTTGTGAAGAACAAAAAACTAAGAGTTTGCTCCCTCATCTATCAGATTAATAGAATAAGTAATTCACTAATATGATTATTTTAAGCATTTCGGTAAATTCTATCAGGGAGCTTTGTTTGCACCTTCCAATTAATAAATTATATGCACAGTTGAGTTAAACACATACCGGGTGCGTCATAAATTCGTGCAAAGTTCAAAAATTCGTAATAAAAGAAGGAATGCACGGAAAGATTTTCTGTTTGCGCCAGTATGGTCAGGAAGACATTGGATTTCTTTCATGTAAAAACATGTTGCCAAAAGAAACTGACAGAGAGCGCTCAAAAGTCATAGTGAGATGTTTTATGCAAATCAGGCTATCAATAAAACACTTCGCTGAAAACGGATCCGTCATTCGAAGGCGGCAGCATGCTTTCTTTGCCAGATCGGCCGTTGGTTGTTTAATTATTCTACAAAAATGGTGAATCCACAACTGTTGCATTGCGAACGTTTTGCACGGAGAAAGGACTGAAGGCGTGAAAAAGCACTATTTCATTTAATGCAATGCGGAATTTAGTACGACCTTTTAAGGAAACTGGGAGTTTGGAGAATCGTCAACGGAGTGGCAGACAACCCTTGAGGACGGACCGCGTCCATGTGGTACACAGTGTCATGAAAGATATGGCAGCCGAGACATCAACGGGGAGTAGCAGTGCTCGTGAAACTGAGAGAAGAACGGGGATTCCGGAGACGTCTATTCAACGTATTCTGCACGAAATGTTGGACCTGTATCCATACAAAATCCAGCAACTTCACCAGTTATTACCGGCAGATACAGATGCAAAACAAAAGTTTGCTACATGGGCGATGGCACAAATGGAACGTAGCCCACAATGGTTGCTGAACATCATGTGGACGGATGAAGCTCACTTTTCACTGCATGGTGACGTCAATAAGCAAAACAGTCGTATTTAGGCGGCTTCAAACCCTCGTGAGTACCAGAGCCAGCCACTGCATTCTCCTCATGTGACTGTTTGGTGTGGTTTCACCGCGTCTTTTATTCTGGGCTCTTTCTTTTTTTGAAGAATCCTGTCCTGTATCCGGCGTGAAAACCTGTACAGTCAGTGCAGCACGACATCTTACCTTTTGCGTGACCGCGTTGTGCTTGCATTGCAGGAAAGACATGCCTTACCTGTTGTCACCTTCATGCAGAATTGTGCCCGCCCCACGTTGCACGCGACGTCAAGACGTTCCTGTTGGAATCTTTCCCCGAAGACCAAGTGATAAGTCGCGGTTGTAAGATTCAGTGGCCCTTAAGATCACCAGACTTGACCCCGGCAGATTTTTGGTTGCGGGGATACTTGAAGTCTCGTGCGTTCCGGGGCTCCCCATCCACACTGGTGGAGCTGAAAAATGCAATTCGACTGACCGTCGCTGCCATCGATGGCGGCATGCTACACTCCGCTGTAATGGGCGTAGTGACACGCCTCACTTGCATATTACCTTGTGGTGGGGGTAATGTTGAACATCTGTTACTATTAAATAAATGCATAATGTCATGTTATTGTGATCTGTTTGATTGTCTGTTTCTGTTTGCGTGGTTTGAATAAAACGTCTCAGTATGACGTGTGAGCGCCCTCTGTCCGTTACTTTTGGATTTTTTTTACATGGAAAGAAATCCAATGTCTTTCTATCCATATTGTGGCAAACAAGAAAATTTTTCCGTGTATTCCTTCTTTTATTTAGGATTTTTTAACTTTTCACGATTTTATGACGCACCCGGTATACTAGTAACATACATTTCAACATGCGTGTTTTACATAATTAAAGATATTTCATAAATATAACACTTTGATTAATAAACATCAAAATAATTCCTTTACTATTCCGGTATACGAATGTAATTAGCTTCATATGAAATGCAGTTTCTGATAAGCTTAAAAGGTTCCACGTAGTCAAAATAAAGTTTTCTTTTCCGGACTATTAAACATTTTTGTAAATAGTGTTTCCAATTTTGCACATTGATAGATGTTTTTAGTGCAGTTATATGTGTTATTGTATTTTTCTGTGCAATGTAACATGAAAAATCTACAGAAACAAACTTTGAAGGATAAGTAAAAACACAGGGGCAGGTCTATTGAATACTGAGTAAATGGGTACCTCGTGAATTTGGGGAGATATCGCCAAGCTGGCAGCGCTTTTGGGAGACTAATTTTTGTCGCCAAATTTGGTGAGAAACCTCCAAAAGTCGCCGAATTTGGCGACCATTTGGAGACATTTGGGTTCGGTCTCTGTGATAATAAGTATAGGTATTACAATTGAATAAATGTAATCAATCACTACATAAGCTGTAACCATAATTCAATCCTCATATTGCCTTCCACTAATTTCGGAAGCAGAAAGTACCTGAAATATTTCGGACGAGTGAAAACAATATGAGTCGCTCTTTAGAGTAGTTTGAAGTGTAACTACTGATTGTACTCTGTGATACTGTAATGAGATGTACAACTGTTTTTGTGGAAAGTTCCAGCTCTCTGAAGCGTTTTGTGTTATAATAATAAATTTTATCAGCATGTATGAGGTGTGTGAATTCAGTCTATTACGAACGCATGCGCACGGAAGTATAGCATTTAGTCAATACTAAAACGCTAAGCATGTAAAAACTTCTTGTTGCATTTATTACGTGAGCAAACAATTATTTATATATATACATATATATATATATATATATAGTGCATCTATGTATGTGTGTTTATTCTTCTCACCTAGAAATAGAAATGCATAATAATGAAACAGTTTGCGGCTTCTAGATTTAGTTTGATTTGAATTTGGCTATTACCTTAAGTATTAACGCAGAATGCAGCATGATAGAAACCGGTAACATAGACGAGCCGCCCAGTAGGAGAAAGGAGAAAATGCAGCTAATTGTGAAGTGCATTCTTTGCTGAGCTGGATCCCGAGACAAGGCGCAGGTATACCGTATGATGGATGTTATGCTAAAAAACTAGTGAGACGAGCAAAACTTGTAAATCCATAGGCAAAGTTTTTGTACTCCTTCCACTTTTCTCTGTCTCTATTACTTTAAATTATCTTAAAACAAGTGGTGGTTGAGCTCATCAAACACGAGAAGTGCCTTTTACGTTTAAGGTCTGATTTAATAGGAAATTTTTTAAGCCTTTCCAGAACTCTGTAGTTCTTTATAAACGAAGCAATAATTCGCTTCCAGTCTTTTAGGGTTGCAAACTAAATTTTTATTTCTCAAACATAATCCTAATTTCGAAGAAGCTAATGAAGAAAACATACTTTAAAGACTATTACACTTAAAAGCAAGTAAACTGTCGATTCGCATTCAGAAGAGTACATCCCAATGTGTGAGGAACAACAAAAAAATTTAGATAAAAGAAATTTTTAACAAATATAGACGAAAAATATCCACGATCTTAGAAACTTTGCATGAATGAAGCCAGTGCTATATTTAAAAAGAGAGAAGGACGTTGATAGAGACAGTAAGTTTGGTTAGGTTAGGTTAGGTTATTCAGTTATGGCAAAGCACACTAGGGCTATCTGCCTAAGGGGAGGGATGCCTTCGTGGAGGACTTTCTAAGGGGAACTGTCTCGTATACACGTTACACATGGGGAAAACCACGAAAACGCCCATGCAGCCAGCCCGTTCGCGGGATTCGAACCTCGGACCGAACTACCAGTGTTCAGCGTCTTTACCGCTCGGCCGCTGGTGGGCCTCCAGTAAATTTGGCAATGGACTGAAAAATCACATCCAGTCTCATAAAGTAAAAGAAATATCAGTATAAAATATATTCTTCCCAAATTTTGCATTGCGTTATAAAGAAGCTAAGGTCCTGATTCTCTAACGAATCAAATAGTGCTTTAAATAGAATGCTCAACCAACGTATCTGCGTTTATGCTACTAAAGAAATCAAACTCAAATATATGCTCAAAATGGCAACTTAAATAATGCAAATAAAATTTTAACGACGTTCTTTCATCATTATGTATCACATGTGGAGACTCGTGCATTTACTGAAAGGAAAAATATCTAATTAAAATTTACCTGAGCATTTATTTTATAGCAATCGCTTGAGCACGAAACTTGCAACAAGTACTGCTCTCAGTTTATATTTTTACAGGACGCCGAATCCTTGAACGAGTAAACATAAAGGCCTTGAAGCCTTTTGTTTCGTGATGTTCAATAGTTCGTAACTAAAAACAGCTCGATGTAATAAAAGTGCTTTAGCGGGAATGCGTTTCGGATCATCTATGCTCTTTCGAAAGGAGAACTCATTCATTATAATTTTAGATCTCGCTGATAACTGAAACCATAAAATAATTTCTCCTCGTTTAATTAATTAAAAAAAGCTAATGAAATTCTTCATTTTATCAGGAATTGAATGGGAAAAGTACTCTCAGTGCTTCAGTCTGATATGTAAATAACAACCCTAAAATAAACGCAATAATTAAAATCTAGTTTTGTAAATTTCAGATTAGGTACATTCTTCCTAGACAGAATTGTTTGTGAAATCAAAGAAACCTATTGAAAGTTGATTCTGTTCCCAAAGGAACTCTTTGGTATCGGGAGTAAATAATGTTTGCCTTTCATGATGGAAGATCAGCGTTCGACAATGTCTTAAAATGAATGAAAATCTTATTATTTGAAATATTCTAAATTAATGATGAATTTTTCTATTTTTAAATAACACACAGCGTATTTATTATTAAATATAGTTTTTTTACTATTTAAATCGGTCTCCATTCTCATTAAAATTCAAATCGTAATCATTCACTCATCGTAAGATAAAAGATCGTCTCTTTAATTTAATACCATCTTGTATTTTAAGTTATATAAACTCACCTTTCATTTATTTTCAAAATAGATTATATAAAATACGTTGTCAAAATACGAATGAAAGATAGTAATTCTATGAATAAAGCATAAAAATTATAAAAAATAAAACATAATAGGTAATATTTAAAACATGAGATTTAAAGATAATGTGCACTAGATAATATTTAAAACATAGAATTTAAATGGATAAATGTTTAACTGATTCGTTCTGAATTATATTTATGCAATTTAAACGAGGTTCCAGTACGCAAAGTTGTTTTTATTGATACACATTTTCATCCAAATAATAAGTACATTTGTTTTCATATAAATGTATGGGATGAGACTAATCTCCAATCCGAGACCTCCATAACGTAATAAAACGCGTTATAAAATCTTCACTTTTCTCAAAAATAAAAGGATAAAATAAAATTAATATAAGAAGAAACATATTTTTTGATATCATGACTCTTAGAAAATTTATTATAAGAACAAAGACGCATTTCGCCTTTCATTGCAGTCTAGAGTTATTGTTTTATTCTTCCTCCTCTTTACTCATTATAAAGACGTATTTGATCGTCTCGTTTGCTAAAAACCGTTCCTGAAGGCTGCACTGTATTCCTAAAACAGCTCTACACTTTTACTTCCGAAACAAAACAAAACCTTTAGTATCAAAATATTATGGTCCAATTTTCATGAACGTTTACTTTATGTCTCTTTTAGAATATTGTGCTATTTATTAGACCACACGAGCAGTAGCCTTACATCATTTGAGCTCTTGAGGAAAAAAGAGCGGCCGTCACAGTAAGTGTACGATGATGCGTCTTGGTATAAGTGTACGATGGATGATACGTCTTTATTTACTACAGTTTTATGTATCAAGTGCTGTTTCGCTTTCCATTATTGGTAAGATCATAACAGTACTGGAAGGCTGAGAATTATTGTTGAGCGATAATGGTCTTTTTATTTGAGCCCTCTGAGATCGGAGTGATGGCGTGCAGAAGTCAATGCTATCTAGTAGAGAGAGGAAATTTATTATCTGTTAACTATTCTTTCCTGTCTGATATATGAGGCAGAATTATATTTTGAGACAAAGATAATACGGAGAAAATAGCGGGAAGGAGAACATCACTGTACAAAGCATTTTGGTAGAAAAGAAATTAAAAGAAGCATCGTAGTTCTAACACTTAGCATCATGGTAACATATCTAACATTTAACATCATGGTAACACATGTAGCACTTAACATTACGGTAAAGCACCATGTTAGTAAACAAAGCGTAATAAACTTCTCAGTTTTAAAATATCGTGATAAAAAATAAAGTGCCTACAAAATATTGCATGATTCTAATATCCCAAAGAAGCGTTTTCAGATTTTTAAAAATTTTAAATTCCTTTCTCTGTTACAATGTGCAATTAGTTGTGGGGGCGAGAGTAAATAAGGAGTATGTTTCATACATATTTTCAAATTTTCTGAATTTAGTAGTAATTTTTAACTGGAAAATCAAAATGGTAATTCAGGAATTAGAAAACAGCAATTCCAGTTACATAAGGACAGTTTTAGTAGTTACCTATTCAGAGTCATTATTTTACAAGGTATAATTCCTTAAAAATTAATAAAAAATAACAAAATAAAAATTAATTTTTATAAATTTCTGTTAAAAATGCAATATAAAAGAGCTTAAAAAAGGAAGATAAATTTTATAAGGTTATTTATTTTGATAATTCATTAAATTATAAAATCATGTCTGTTTCCTTCCGCTTGAATGACTCAAAGAAAATCTGACATAATAATGGTAAAAAAAAATTCTTCATTTTTTCCCATGGTTCGTATCATTACATACAGTAATCGAAGACCTGAAACTCTAAAGCCTGAAAACGATATCTACTATATTATCGCCGCACGTCTTCACTTTTTACTTTAAAATTTTGCACCATGATGTTTGAGGTTGCTAATTTACTTGCTGCTGTATTTACTCCTACAGTGTTTTATATTGTAGTGTTTTAAAATTGCATCGTTTATCGTTGCTTTATCATCTACGGTATTTTTTCTTAGCCATACGCGCGCGCGTGTGTATGTGTGAGGGGGTAAATAATTAATGTGTCTTCAAAAACCTGTTGCAAACAGGTAGTTTTAAATTAAGGCCTGGTACACCAGGAAACATTCGAATTACTGCAAATAAACTAAATCTTTCAAAAATGTAACTAAAGTAATACTGTAGAGAGAGAAATAAACAAGTTTCTATATAATCTAGCATCTGGCTTTTGTTTTGCAATTGGTATTTGAATACTATGCAATAAACTCAGTTACGGATCCTATGAAAACATACAATATCGCTAACACATTCTAAGCGGAAAATTCTTTTCTTGTTCAGAATAACAATAATATTTTCAGCAGTGTATCGTATTTGTTTTTCACTCGAATTCTATCACGGAGATCGAGGAAAACACTTCTCTAGTGCCAATGATTGAAACATTTTAAACAGAGAGGGATTCTTTTTCTACATTTTACTTCGCAGAAAATAGCTTTTCACATATTCAGTCTGTAATAATTCCGGACCCATAAAACGCATTCGAACGCCTTTGGGCATCCTTATCGCTAGTTTTTCATGTACAGAATAAAGCAGTTCTTTCAAAAAATGGCATGTTTCATAAAAAAGATGAATTCTGCAAAAGCAATTTCCCAAAACACAACTTCTGAAATTCATTTTATGTTGCTATTCTTCGCGAAATTGTTTTTTGTTATTCCAAAAGAGATGATCATCTCGGACTTTATTCTAAATATTCTTATTCCCATGAATGATTTTTGTTGTTGACTTTTCAGTCTGAAAACTTTTCAGTTGTCAAAAATTTAAACATCGATCAGCTGCACAGTATGAAACGGTGTTATGAATTCTATCATTTTACCAATTTGGAAATAACAAGAAATACGGGATATACATATTGTGGGATATATCTAAAATACCCAGCAGTTTTTTAAGAATATAGATAAAAAATCTTGATTATAACTCTTCGTTACCACGTTATATAATATTTTCTAAATATTTCTTTCTAATTTCTAGAATCAAGTTATACATGTTTTCGAACATTAAATTACGTACGTTAAATTTGTGTTCTGAAAACCAGACTAAATTAGAGTTTAAAAAAACAAAGTAACGTTATTTGAAACTTCATTTCAGAAAAAGATAAGCATTTTTAAACAACTCGAAAAAGACACCTTTGGGAGCTATTAACAAGTGCATATGGTATTTTGGAATTCCTGGAAACAAGCTAATTTATTTCGCTGTAGTTAACGAGAATAAGATATAATAATTAACAGTGAGATGTTTGCGAAGAATGCTTAAATTTCTCTTCATGTGAGAGACTGGAAAGCAGTATTAACTGGGTATTGGTACTTTGCTGGTTGTCGTGACTCATGATTTTGTATTGAAATTATGTACTTTGACAACGCTTACTATCGCTGCAAAAACTGTAAGCAGTTTTGGAAAAGAGATTATGATGGTTCCAATTAATTAAATCGTGACTGTTCTATTTCTTTCACACCAAGAATATAATATCATGGTATTTCGTTCGGAGCATCGGAAAGAAGATCTTGTCTCCTGCAGGTAGTGAGTCATGCGAGTTAACAATGAGGATGTCTGTGAGTAATATTTTTAGTCCAAAGGGGCTTTGTCCCTGAAGGACTATTGTTTTCGTTTTGCGATTTTGCTTCGGAAACATTAAAAGTCTGTATCACTTTTCAAACTGTTGCCACAAAATATGGCAGCCCTGTATTTTATTTAAAGAAATTAAATAATGAAGAATGTGCATATATGTATGTATCTCGCATTGTGATAAAACGATGGTACCTAAAGCCGTCGAATTTTGAATGACGTCATCCTGCTGCGAATATGAGCATCTGGAAGGCCAAAATTGAAATTTGGAATTTGTTTTATTGACGATTTCGTATTTTGTAAAACTTTAACGAATTTTTGATGAACAAAGTCAAGGATTTCAAAGCGAGCAATGGCAACGCAGTACAAAAAAAAAAACATTTTTATCTCCAGCGCGTGAGACTGTGTGTATAGGAAATTCTAAAGATAGGCTCAGTTTAAAATTATTTTGCGATATTGTTCTTGACCTGAATTTTATGGTTTAAATGCGAAGAACATGATATTCAATAAATAAAAGTAGCATACAAAATGTTTAAAAAACGCCCCTTTGGAGGTAATTTAAAATCTGAAGCCTTTCAGATTTTTTTATATATTTTTTATTTCTGTTTTTGTTGAAGGCAAACAAGCTTAAAATAAGAAGTACCACATTAAAATGATGCTAGTTATTACTCTGATGATTTCGAATTTTTATTCAGTTTGTAATGTGAACATAGGAAGAATATGGACAATTTTGGAATAAACAGAAAGAAAGGTAAAATAGAACGGCAGAAATATTGTTGGAATTTACTTCAATTGTGTAAACTCCTTTGCAGTTGTAATGCGAAAATTTCTTAGAAGCTTCATTGGTACTGGAAGTAGGAAAACTTACAAAACTTTATTCAAGATAAATGTATTCCATAGCAAAAACAAAAATGCGAAAAGTAAATTTCAAAAGAGAAAAGTGCAAATATCAGTTTTTTATAAAGTAGTGACATTCGGCAAGAGATGCTGGATATAACAAGAAAACGTTTTTGATAAATTTTAGTACTCAAATTAAAGTCATTTCATGTTGTAGCTAAAATAGTTTTCCATTTAATCTAGAATCCATATAATATTCGTTGAAGTAACGAACGGAATATAGGAGGACCATAGTTAGTTTTTCTTCAGCATTTTTTGATTCGAATAATTTTTATAAAAGTAACGACTGGAAATTACTGCAAGAAGACGATAACATCTTCAGTCTTTTTTATTCGTATGAATTTCGTAAAAATAACGTAGGAATAATTCCATACCTTTATTCATCCCAGATTTCACATGTAATTCCGATGGTATGTTACTTGGATAAATTAAACAGGTTCGGAGCTTCAAACACCACTCTGGATATTTTAAATTAGGCTAAACACGTAGAGGCAAGCTACCTAAGGTCCCCTCCAGTTCTGATGAGAACTCGCTAGGGGAGCTAGATCTAAGCGTTCCCTGCCTGTATTTCTTTACCAATAACCATTACTGTATACATAAGATAACGTCTACATTAAATCTTTTTTATCAGAATAAAATACTTGTTTTCTGCAAATCGTTTGATCTCAAAATAAAGTAGGTATTTACCAACAGGCTAAGAAAAGATGGATTTCACAACAGATAACCTTCGATTTGCAGTCAGTTTATTTGTTCTGGAAAATGACATGAATCAGGTTTGAAAGAACTTAAGCAAGAGGTATTCATTTTTCAATTATAGAGCAAGCGATATAAAATTCTTTAAGTTTGTTTTTCGAGACTTTATACAATTCCTTCAATGAAATATTAATACAAATAATTAAAAATTTAAATTTAAATAGAAAACTAATTTTAAGAACTATTATTCGCTTCTCAAGAAAAATTATTTGAATTTATTGACAAATTTATATGAAAATTTGAACTGTAAATATTGTTGAAAAATCATAGGAAAATTTGGTAAATGCTAAATAGTTGGCTGAACTCTGTAATTCTGAATCAGAAACTAGAGCCTAACTGAGTGCTAGTTTTGAAACATTTAAAAGAAGCATAAAATCTAGCATATATTATAGCGGATAGAATCAAGGACTGTTGTAAATGAGTTAGAAAAATATTTGATTATTTCACAAAAGTATTAAATTAGAAAATCTGTAACTATAATATCATTAAGCACTAAGTAGAAGTGATGCTGGTGCGCTTCAACAATGGAGCGACTCTGTATAAGGATTTGTTGCTTAATATTTATTGCATACAGAACTAAAAATATATTTATTAAAAGTCTACGAGACGTTCTATTAACAATACAGTAACGAATATCGACAATTATTATTGAATGCATAGGAAAGTTAAATATTTTCTTCATTATCTAAGCATCCTGCTAGCGACAGGAGATTCTCTACTTGAGGGTTTTGGAGCGTTACCACCAAACTTGTGTTATTGAGTGCTCTCTGAAACAGTTTGCCGACCAAATTAATCAAGCTCTTTTAGTTTTTAGGTTGTATTTTACGTCTTCTAATTTAATAGAGTTGAAGGCGGTATCAGAGAAGCTAAAGGCTCATTGCTTCTTCGGCCCACTGATTTCAAGAGGCCTTAATGACAGACACAGTACAGTTAGCTAAAACATCTTCCACCGACCATTAATAAATTACGACTTTTGTAATGTCATGTTGAGGCGTTACTGAATACGCGGCTGCTTCTGCAATGTCAGAGCATATCCTCTCACACCTTGTAACAGCTCAAAACCTATGACTGTTAGGAGACTGTACTTGTGAACTGCTCATCTCTATGTAGTTTGTCACAAACTTATTAGTAATGGACCTTCATTTAAGAGCTTGACTGCTTTATCAGCTTGTAGGTATCAAAATTCATTGGACTCCATAAGTGTACGAAATTAAATATCTCCTTCGTCCTTCGTTACCAATTACTTCATTCGAAACTTGTAACCATTTCTTCGAATCATTTACCAGGAAGCATTTAAAAGACATCGGATATTACTGACGGGCACGTCTTCGTATAAGAAAAGAAGTTCAACAGCATTATGAGTTAAATATGCTTCTTTTGAGCGTACTTTCAAAAACATATGTCCTGAATCAGAGGTGTGTTTGTATTCAATCAAGTGGAATTTCCTGGTAGTTTTGTGGTATGCTACAGCATAGATTCCATTCAATTTTCGCTTATAAGCGTTCTATCCAAGTACTGTATATCAGGTTCTTGCAAACTTTGTCACTTACGTTCATTCTTTTTATACTGAAAAATAATTTGTAGGCATAAATATTTCTTAGTCTTAATCTGGCAGTCGAAGACCGTTTCTAAAGACCATTTTTGAACGAGTTACAATAAGCGCATGGTAATACCTATACTTTTTACACTCAAAGGAAATTGCCAGGTGAGGACACGTCATTCAGTTTAAGTTCGATAACTCGTACACAATGTTTCTCGGAATGCCCATCATAATACTTGAAAGAAAAAGAAAAGATGTAAAACAAAAGAATAAATGAAATGACCAGTAATCACAGTGTGCTTACAAAACTTAGGACTAATGGTTCTAACAAATTACAGCAAACAATCCAAACAGCATTTACATGACTCTAACAACATTTATTACTGCAGTATAACAAATTGTCTTTTCTAAAATATCATTTTCTAATGTAAAGTATTTTTTAACAGCCAGTATTTTGGTGCAACGAACAGCTACTGTCGTAGATTTAAAAGCTGAGCAAACCGTTTCTTCATTATGATAGACTTTAATCCTGATGTTTTTCAAGCAAATTAGAACTGGAGATGAAACTTGATGCTTTGGTTATAATTCTGAGATAAGATAGAAAACATCTGCTTAGATTAGAGAAGGTTCATCACGCCACAAAAGCCTTCACTTTCAGGAATATCGATAAAAGACTACGTTGGTGACCTTTTTGTGATTCGTTAAATCATAATGCTTAAGGAATTTGTTTCTAAGGGACCAAAGATGAACTTCGCATTTTATAAAGTCTAAGACTAACTGTGAAAACATTCAGCCCCTTGTTGTGAAACACTCAATCGAATAACTAGTTCCTGTTGCACTACAATGCGCTACCACAAAATTTCATTATCGGTAAGAAATTTCAAGTTAAGAAATGTATTACGCTTCTCCACTGGTACATTTCTCCACTGGCATTATTATTCACTACATTTTGGCACCATAAGATTACTTTCTTTTTCCTAAAGTCAAATGTCACACAAACGTCATTATTTTAACTGCCTTCAAAACGTTCAGAAAGTCGTAACCAGAGGTTTTTAAGAGTATTTTAAAAGATCAGTTGCGTCATGTCTGATTAAACCAGCAAAGAGGAGATCAGAATTTATATGTCTCGAGAAATGCCTCGAGTATACCGTGCATTTTTACATATAAGCAGGGTTAAGAGACGTTGTGCATTGACCGGGACTGTTCCGGTTTGACCGATGTTATCCCTACATCTCTGCCAATTTATCATTTTTGCCTGTTGTTCAATAAAATGTTATATTCGTGAAATTAAAATAGTGCAGCCTAGGGTAAAACGATAATTTGGCGATTAAAGTACCCTCTCTGTTGCACTAAGTATTGCCATCTAAATATTTTATATCTCGACCTAAGTACTTTTAATGATGTCTAGATGTTTTTCCTCCAAATTATAGCACATAGCCTAATGAATTTAGATGTTTTGTTTTTCCATTCAGATAGATTTTCGCAGAATTTATAACAGCATGTAGCCTATGAGATCCAGGTATTTTTAATTCATTTCTTAGTTATTTTGTTTCAGTCAAAGTTGGCAACACTAAAACTTATTCTGATGAATTAAAAGATGTTATCCGTTTTTGGAAAACGTTTGTGATCTTACTGACGAAGTAAAATGTGAGCTGTGTTTTCTAGAGTTTTAAATAGCTCATGGTGGGCTTTCGCACATTACAAATCATCTGCATACACAAAACATAAGGCGAGACTTCGAGTATCGGCAGGAACTTCTTCAAATATATTATCATATTATAAATATACCTATTTAAATGACAAAGAATTCTTCCTAGTATCTAAACAAGTAAATTTTGCATTTCATTTTGCTACTCAATCTCAACTTTGAGTCAACCGATAGTTCATCTATATTGATTTTGAAGCTGTTTGAAACAAAGCTTAGACTAGCCAGAATAAATTGTGAAAATGTCGTTGTCAGTGCGTTTGAGCCACACTTGTTTCAGCAGCTTTGCAAAGATTTAAATAAAGCAAATTTTGTGACAGTATCAACAGATTCTTCTAACATGAAAAAAACTGCTATTATTGTGCGGTATTTTGTTGAAGCTTTGTGGCGTATAGAAGTTAAACTTTTAGACTTCCAATTAGTTCGCGGTTAAACTGCAGAAATATTGCAAACTATGTCAGTTATAAAACTCATAATATAGCAAAAGCATTATTGGAATTTGTGGAGATAATTGAAATACTAATTTTGAGGGTGCTGAAAGTAAAATAGAAAATAATATTTATAACAGATTCACGAATGAATTAGGAAGAAGTGTTGTTGGCTTTGGCTGCGGTGCTCACATGTTACACAGCTGCCTTCAAACTGCAGTTGATATTCTACTTGTTGAATAAAAAGTGCCGTTGCCAAGATTTGTCATGTTTTTCGCTCAGTCAATTACGAAATTTATAAAATAAAAACTGTAACAAAAAGTGGATACATTGCCCGATTTTGTTCAAATAACAAAATATATTTTCCTTATCTCAGGCACATTGACACAAATCGAAAGGATTATTCGCAATAATAAATATCTTATAAAAACGTATAATGGCTGAATCGAACGTGAAACATTTACTAAGCTCTAAAATTCACAGTGAACTAAATTGCTGTTAATATTTCGATGCCATTACAAATAACAAATGATTTCTAAAGAAAGTTCACATTAGGGATAAATATTAATAACTTCTTAGTATGAAGGTATGTTCGGATGAGTAGTTTAAAATTTCTTTAAACTCATTGTTGTGTAAGGTATATTTTAATTTTATAACAGTTATTTAAATTTCGAAGTATCCTATAATTCTCGTTTCCATTTACAACTCACCAGAATGAGTTTTTAGAATGGCGTTGAATGCAAATGAGTTAGAAGTGTTATTTAAGGAAGATTCAACTTACTTCGTGAGAGAGAGCTAGGAATCCTGATTAGGAGTGTTTGCCTTTGGGCTAAGTCTCTCTTGAAGCTATTACGCTCGGCCGTATTATTACATGCCTTTCCATAGTCACCGGCTAGTTTAAATTCAGGGCCAACTACGTTAGGTACTTGTGTTAGCTTCGGCTAAGTCTCTTTTAGTTAATTATAATTTAGTTCTTATTTCTTATTCTGAGTTTAAGCCGGAGTGGAGGATTTGCTGTAAGCCCGAGAAAGGGGCATCTTATTTTGAGTGAAATAGAGGGTCATTTTAAGTCTTCTGGAGTCTACGTTTTATCTGTTTGAACTCAGCGATAAATTGCTAACAGTTCACTAGGTTCCTCGACTTTTACTTTAGCCAAAAAGGGTGAGGAACCCTACAGTTCTTTTTTCCCTCATAACGTTTTTATTTATGCTTTTTAATGATATGTACTTATCTTAATAGGTTTTATTTTAGGCTGTGAGTATTTTCTCAAAATTGTCCTTGTTTGATCAAACAATATTATGGTAAACTTATGTATAAGCCAAGAATGTTTAGCAAAGTTTTTACTAGGGGGGTTTTGAGATCAGTTTATGTATAAGTTCAAACAAATTTGCAAATACTTCGGTCACAAATATCATTATAGATTAAATTATCGGAAAAAAATGTTTTATTTTATTTGATATTAAGGTACGTTCATCAAATTTCTTAATATTTAATTATCCGGCTTGAAATTTCTAGCAATTATTAGAAGTTTTTGCTGCTAAAGAGCAAGTCTGAGTTTATGTATCGTCCTGCATTTCACATTAACATCGTTCTCTTCCGCCTAGTAGATAACATAATTTTCAATTGGGTCCATAACAATGCTCTGCGAATGTAACAATTTTTAGTTTAAAAGTTGTAGAAAACTCGATCTCTTTTTGTCTCGGAAGGAGCATTGTATAAAACTTACAATTGAATTGAATCTGAAGATTATGAAGCAAAAAAACAATATTTTGGTTTCAAAACTTCGTAGATGCATCATTTACGTACAGATATTGTTTCAATTATTCTCTTCAAAACGTGTTAGATTCACATGCATTCAGCAATAATTCTTTTAACAGTGAATAATTTTTAACACGTTATCTAAACCTGATTTTATTGTTTACATTATCTCACAAAAGTTCGCACAGAAATTAAAAATAAAAAATGCTTGTGTGAAAAGCTACGCTGCTCAATATACGTATTTTCCCTTTACTTTAGCACATGAGTTTAGAGAACAGATGTATATGTGTTTAATGCGTTTAATGCGTTCTGTGTTTAAATATGCATATATGTAAATATTCAACTATCTGCATGTATGCTCCTAACGTTGGACATCATTCCGTGTGTTAAACCAGTTACGTCACAAATTCAATTACTGCTCTTAGGATGTCCATTTGCATGGATGTTTGCTTGGCTTTCATAAGCATGTAACCAAAATGTAAATCAGTTTTCCATATCAATCCTGTATGGAGTTGCTATAATCTATATCTGTTTCTCTGTAACTGCAGTAACTCTTAATTATTTCGTAGAAAACTTTTGAAACTTTGTGTATATTATCCTTATTATTATTCTAATTTTTTTGCTTTGATCTCACATTTTAAACGAATGTTTGCTTTACCAATTGTTTTCTTTTTCTATACGAAAATGAGATTTTCTATACCTGCGAGAAATTCGTATTCCACTTTGGATGCTGTTAAAATATTTAATTTAAAAGTAAAAAGCATGTATTATTTATATTACTTCATTTACAGGTGAGGATCCGATTATAACAGAACATGCTCCAGTTTTAGCATTTTTTAAAGCTTCCCATCGCATTTTTTAATTTTATGTGAAAAAAATACTGTCCTTTTCTCTAAGTTACAACTTTTACGCATAAAAAGATAATCAGTTTCCTATGGCATTTAATTTTACGATGAGTTTACGATGTACGATATAGCAGTCTTAATAAGTTTAAAATTTATACGATTTTATAATTCTACGAGGCTTGGAAAGGCTGCTCTTATGTATTTAAATGATAATAAAGGATATAGTGCGAAATATTGCTTAAATTATCTACTACAGGTATTACAATCATTGCTGAGAAAGATTATTTCAACTCGAAATATTTTGAAAGAGAATTTATTTTATGCAAAAAGGTGTCTTGGAAAAAAAAAGCTTTAACTTAGTTAATTTTATAAGGTATTTTTTCCATTCTTCCACCTTGCCTTCGGGTGTAACGACAGCACACTCGAAGAATATTTGAGAGGTCCAGAGTTCGAGGCCCGGCGAGGGCATTGCACATTTTTCATATCTTCTGCTTTAAAAAAATTTGATCACTTTACAAATGGCGCCCGAACTAAAAGATGGTAGATGATGATTCTTCACCACCAGGATTTGGCGAGTGGGTCTCCTAATACCCAGTATTCCTTTAAAAGGGGGAGTATATAAGATATTTTCTTCCACCTTCCAACATGTCTTCGTGGTGTAACGGTAGCACACTCGGTGCGTATTCGAGAGGTCCGGGCGAGAACACTTATCATTTTTCACGTGCCCTGCTTCAAAACTACTTAATGACTCTGCAGTTAAAAGGACTAAAAGCATTTGCTTACCTCAGTTTTACACGAAATTTCGATTTGCTTATAAAGACATAAAAAAATTAAAAACTTCCGTTTACAAGTTTACTTCGTTGTTTACGAAGTTTGTTTATCTGATTTTAAGAGTGCTGCTGCAGAAGGGCTTTTTTAACAATTTGCAATAACTCTTAATTATTTCGTGCAAACAAAAGGTTTTTCTCTCACTGAAACAAAAATCTGTTCCTTATTAATTTATTATTTTAATTGCTTTCTTATTATTTTCTTAAAGTATTGAAATTATTTTCTTAAAATATTGAATTATTTCCTTAAAGTATTGAAAACTGTTGCTGAGCATTTTTTGTAATACTTCGAAAGGTTCAAGATAGTGTTTTCACTGAAACAGAATCTGAATTTATATTTCTGTCATTACAATACTTTAAAAAAGTGGTAAGCATTTTTTATAATAACAAACTACCTAGGATTTATAAAAAAATAACCCAGCCAATACCTAACATAACAAATACTTCACTGCTCCTAGAACCTGTCATAAAGGTGATTATACTTAAATAAGAGAACGCAAATGTATCCGTAATATAACGCGGTAAGAACATATATCATCGGTCATCCGCAAAGCTTTGTATTGCCACACAACAAAGCCTAAGATAGTTATGTTTTAAATTTAATCAAAAAACTATCAAACTATCAAAGAAGTATGTTGCTACTTCGCAGTATATTTATTTTCCTAATTTAATAAATAAACACAGCGATTTAAAAGGAACTGGCTGTCTGGCTTTGTCTGAATTAAAACATTTTTATATTTCACTCGACAATGTCTTGTCATTCAGCAGAGAGTTAAAGATTTAATATTCCTTCCAATATTAAAATATTTTTATATTTTATTAAAATGTTTTTATATTTCACGCGACAATGTTTTGTCGTTCAGAGGGAGCTAGATTATTAATATGTCTTCCAGTTTATTATGTTATTGATTAAATAGCTAAGAGGTTTAAAAGCAATAAACGCGGATTCATTTCATTTATTATTAATCATTAACTGGACCCATCAAATTACAATAGCTTGATTCATTAAAATCATATATAAAGAGACGTATTCGTTTGTTTGTTTAAGTGTATGTGATTAATACATATGAATGGTGTGTAAAATCACTGTCTACAAAGATTTCGAAAATCCACCCCGCGAGGTCCACGAGTATTGAGCTCACGTATATATATAAATGCGTGTGTAAAATAAGGAATTTGTATATTTAAACTATAGTTTAAATTAATAAAAACACCTTATTTTTTATTTTAATTTACGCATTTTCTCTCTCTACTCTGAATATAATAATTGCTTATAATAAACATTTCAGGACTGGATCATTTCTAGATTAATCCATATCAAATGACTTTCACATAACACTCCTGATGTAAATGTTCTTGCGAACTAAATCCCATAACCGACGATAATAATTTTAGAGCTTTGTTAATCTGAAACTTTGTTTAGTTTCCGATCTATCCGTATACAAGACACACGTTTTCTCTGTGAGGCTGCATATTGCATTTAAATATCATTTAAGACGTCAATAATTTCTGGGTGACCTAGTGATATTACAATACAGGATTATAATCCCAGTGAATCAAACTAAATCCCATAAGGCCGTATCCATATGAAACTCATATATGATTTTAGATATCATAACCTATTTTGGCCTTCCTTTCAACCACTATGTCTGGAGGTGAAAGCCCAGCCAACACTTGAAACCAATGTTGATGACAATTTGTACCCTTTACAGATCATCAGTAACTGTAATTTTTGTATGTTTAAAGCAATCTTATGATATGTGGTGCCACCTGGATCCCTGAATTACTACATCATGGAGTATGAGTCTCTTTCTTACAGTTTTATACCACGTTTTTAAGAGATAGGCCTGAACTCACGAGTTCAAAGCAGTTGGGCATAGCATTGAATTTTATATCCACTGCGCTTAATTTACAATATTTAATTCGGATGCCACTTTAGAGTTTATTAGGATTTTCACATCCAGTAAATATGGAAGTTCACTCAGCGCTCACTTAGATCTGAACTACGGATCTTTCAGTTTTCTCTGGCTGTGCTGACAATTGTTGACACTGCAACAACACATATAAGAAGGATATTCTATCTTCTTTCCGCATCCCTTCGTGGTGTACTGAAAGTACGCTCAACGCGTATTCGGGAGGTCCCCAGTTCGAATCCCGACGAGAGCGTTTCGCACTTCTTTAACTTCCTGACATCGTGACATTCATATTTTAAAACATTTCTAATTGAAAGTACGCATAATTTTCTAACACAGAAAATTTTCTTCAGTTTTCTGACTTCGAAAAATTACAAAAGACTCTACACTGGCCCTCGAGCTGAAAAGATGGTGGATGATAACTCCTTTAAAAGGAGAAGTATATATTATATATTTTCACATTCCTATCCACATGCCTTCGTGGTGTAACTGGAAGCATGCTCGATGCATATTCGGAAGGTCAGAAGTTTGAATTCCAGCAACGGTATAACGGATTTCTTCAGTTTCCGGACATAAAAAATTCTTAAAGTCTAAATAAGGTCATTCTTTGCACTTTAATTTAAACTTTAAAATTATTCCACCTTAAATCTCAAAGCTTGCAGTATTTATAAACTTAAAGTTAGCAATTTTAATTCTAATTCAATATTCCTAAAATCTTTATGAATATCTTATTTTCTATTAGCATTTTACTCGGCTGACGATGATAAATTCTGATAAAATTGATAAAAATTTGTTTCTTTCTGATTATTTACTTATTAAACTTTCTCTATTTAAATGATAAATTCCAAACTCATAACCCAGAATATAGTTAATCTCTGATGAAGAAGGATACAATTTCTATTTAAAGAATTTTTGTTAAATACATTATAATGCAAAATTGGGAATCTGCATTGAGTTTCCAAAAAATAATGGTCTAAAATTAAATATTGTCTAACTTTAAATGTTATGTAATATGTTTTGAAACACTTTGTAATTTATAACTAATCTAGATTCTAAAGTGAATTATAAAAGCTCTTGATGCTCATAATACGGTATGCATAAGAATGATATTCAGCTTTCGTCGACAGTTAAAAAAACATCCTTAATTAATACTTGTTGCTGCAACGATTTTGCTCTTCAAATGCACAAATTGTACATCTTTTCACTGCCACTCAGTATTTTCATGTGATCCCAGAAATCATAATCTAATTATGGTGAATCATGGCTTTAACGAGTTTATCCATTTTACACAAGTTCATACAATCCAACAGTTAGCAAATTATTGTTTACCATATCCTTAGTAATCGTTGTAGAGACATTAGGTGTTTTAGTAGCAGGAGACATGAAAAATATGCAATTCCTTCGCCGGGAATCGAACCACGGACCTCTGAAATACCGGCTCAGTGTGCTGACCATTACACCACGAAGGTATGCTAAGAATGTGGGAGATATACCTTATATCGTTACAAAACGTATGTTTTCTCTTTCTTGGTGAAACTTAATACAGCCACATAATTTCATATTTTTTATTAAGGGAGTACAATAGCTTTTACATATTTCAATATACTCCAGTTTTAAACAATTTGTAAATGCATGTGGCCCATTAACAGCACTGATTAGATATTAACTTCAATACCCATTCAAATGGAAACAACCGCAATTAAGACTAGCAGTAATTGAAGTGATTCTTTCATTCAGACAAGCAAGACTTAATTTTTTTACAATAATTCATTGTTTTCAAATAACCCCATAAGAGGAAATGCAATGAGGTCTTAAAAAGGAGGTAAGAAACACAATCTTTTTCTTTCCATTCACTATCTAGAAACCAATGTTTATTTATTCTGCCCAATCACCGTATCTTAGGGCGGTGTATATATTTCGTTTGTTTTATTAGAACAGTTTCATTCATAAGATAAATTTTACCATTCACAGTAAGGCTCCAAGCGGTAAAATCTTTGAACACTGGTAGTTCCGCCAGCGTTCAATTACAAGTCAACGGGCTGGTTGTATGGGCGCTTTCGTTGTTTCCTCCACATGCAACGTGTATACGTGCCAGTTTCGATTAGGAAATCCTCCTCGAAAGGATACCTCCTCTTAGGCAAGCAGTCTTAGTGTGCCTTACAATAATCAACTAAACCAAAGGTTCTCAATCTATTGACTAACGCGTACCAACTAAACAAAAATTGAAAATCTTTAGTACCACCACTAATTTCCAATGATTATTTTTCAAATTTTCAATAGAAATATTTAAAAAATATTTATATTTTGCCATTTGCACAACCTGTTGGCTATTCGTATTAAAAGTGCACTCATAAACAGTATTAGATTAAAAATTGGTTACGATTTTAATTATCTTTAAGATTTTAATTTAAGTTATAATACTTTATTAGGTATTTCTCCCGCCTTCTTAGCATGCCTTCGCGGTGTAGTGGTCAGCACGCTCGGAGCGTATTCCAGTCCCTGTTCGGGCGCCAAATGTAAGACCTACTTATCTATATTTTGATGTGACAGCTGAAGTATGTGTAGAAAGCACACAGGAGAAGAGTAAAAGAGCCCTTTGTTAACGCTTTGAAATTCACAATGCGTCGAAAATATAGCACTTGCCCAAACTCTCTAACTTTCCCTTCTAGAACTCTGTATTTAAACCTTTCCTTCTCAAGGTAGAATTTGCATTACTTCGCGCGCGCTACCAAATTTAAATATTCTGGCATTGACAATTAGGGGAATGAAGGCTTATAAAACAGAAAATATAACTTAAACTAAATTGGTTATTTGAAACAAGTAAAAATCCCTACAACTTTAATTCTAAAACTCAGTTCGAAATTTGGGCCTGTTTTGTCCTGTATTTATTTTTCAAATATGACATGGAAGAAAAAAGAAAATCCTTGTTCACACAAATAGGTTGTGAAAAAAAGACAATAAAAATTTAACAGCTTTTTTTGAAATGCCCTTAAATTCTTTTTTTCGATTCAGCCAAAGTTTTAAAGTGTGTTATGTTTGAAATCTTCAGTTAGAGTTTGATCCCAGGAACTTTCTATTAATTGTTCTTTTTCTTCACGGGATAAAATTTCAGGTACATTTGAACAAAATGGATTTCAATCCAATTTCCTTTTTCATAATCCTCAAAAACGTACGTGTTGAAATTGTTTATGAATGAAAATAATGATTTTTAATGTCAGATGCTAATTCTTCTTTTATTTTCAAATTATTTTCTGTTAGAAAACTTTCTAAATGTGGTGAAAAGCTTAAACTATTATTATCCAATTTTTTTATTATTAGTTCGAGTTCTTTTTAAAATTGCATTTATTTTATATCTGATGGTAAACAAATTAATATTTTGTCCTTGTAATCCTAAATTTAGCTCATTTAACTTTCCACAAATATCATCTAAACATGTTAAAACACGTCAACCATAATTCACTAAATAAACACTTTTATATAAACCATCACCTGTAAATCATCACTTTTTTGTTTAGTCAATCCTAGCCATTTTTCGATTTTGAAAATCTAGGTTTGTTTTATTATTTTTTTCGTAAATATTTAAATGCACAATATATTACGAGTTCTTAAAAAACAAACTAGGATATTCTCAAATTGCTTAGAAAAGTAAGGAATACAAAGCAACAAGAAGACAAAATACCTGCTATTAGAAACAACAAATCGGCGTAAATAAATGCTTCTAATTGAAAATAGAGCAATATGAGCGTGGAAATGCTGACGATATTAAGTGTAGACATTTTAATAAATCGATCCATTTTAAAAGAATTAAGGAGATACTATTGTATTTCTAAAGGAACTTATTTTTATTTCCTATTAAATAAAACAGCCATTTCTATTACTCCTTTTTAAAAACATCACTTACGATAAATTTTGTTATATCTATGGGTAAAAGAATATTTGTGAAAATATTTTGCTAAAGTCCTTGAACAAATCTCAGATCACATAAATTTAAGAGTGTTAGAGAAAATCCTTTACCAGGATGCTGGAGTATTTAATTTTTGAATTTAATGGATAAAAATACTTTGTTCCTTTGCATACCACCGGTTGAGAACCGCTGAACTAAACCATTCGCAATAACACATGATCATTAATTTTTTCTAATCCTTGTTCCTTAAGATTACATTTCGGAATTTCACACATCCTAATCATGATACTGCAATGCTTATTTCATGATACTAAAGGCAATGTCGAATATCATGATCCTTAGCAAAAACGTAAGCTAAACTGATAAATTCTGTAATTGTATAATAATTTGACAAATTTTCATGGATTTAAAACTCGATTATGTGCGCAAAAATAAACTTAAATTTCTCTTCTTATTACAAGAAAATATAATAAAAATATAATGAAAAAATACGTCACTAAGACTGTGTAAAAAACTTAATGCAATTTTTGAAATCAAATCTTTGAAATAATACTTCTGAAAGAAATAGATTTTATTTCCTGATAAAATGTACAATGCTTTCTTGAGCTTAAAAGATGATAAAAATTCTTTCTTTGTTTACTTTTTTTCCTTGAGATATTAAATAATAAGCCCGTTTTTTCGAAGCCTTAACGTAACAAGACTCTGTATCTTTAAATTTCAGATTAAATTTTATTATAATTCTACTCACCCTATTTTTATGAAATCTAGCCACGTTTGAATAAATATAAAAATGTTCATAATATAATTCTTTAATAATATATAATTTCATTTTTTATTTGCATTTATTTGTTTCTGGACGAATAAATATCGACAAATTCTCTAGAAACATGTAATGGAAATATTCTTTTAGATTTTACATATTCTTTGCTTCAACAATTCTGTGTATAATTATAATCTGATTTCGCGATTTTGAACCTTTATTTTTTCTTGCATTTCCATGAAATTATTGTTTTTCTGTTGCACATTAAAATAGGAACCATTTAACTTAAAAAGAGTCTTAAAATAAAACAAAAATGTTTTCAATGGCTGCTTTTATTTTTCGGATATTCAACGAAACAAAATGAAAGAATGTTTCAGAACCCCACTCTTTTTCTGAGGAGAAAATATAATGCATCATATCCTCTTTTAACATCGCATGGAAAATGGCATGGAAAATGAAACAAGAAGTAAATTTACAAAAAAAAAAAGAATAAAAAAAAGAAGGACACTATAATATTGTTACGAATTTCAAATTTATTTGGCTATTTATTTAGAATTGTAATTAGATTTGCTTCATGTTGCCTTAGCAACGCAGACGATTTTTGAAGAGAAAGCTACGTCAAAAAAAAATAACAATAAAAATAAAAGAGCGCGTGCATTTAATGCTTAATAAATAAATATCTCGTAATTACTGTTGCCATCCAGAAAAATCTAGAAAAATCGAGATTGTTCTACTGATAATTAAAAAAAGCTTATAAAAGCCGAGGTGGAACAGCTCATCTCAGTTAGTTGTTGTTGTTGCTGTTATACTTGTAGCTGTAAAAAGCGACTGCTGTTTGTTTACTTAATGCTGTATTGATTGTAGCGATTTCGCTGTGAGATAGAACTATTTTATCTGTTTTGAATTGAGTTTTTGCTAAACGTTTGAGATATTGTGATATTGTGCGAAGATCTGTGAAGAAATATTTCAGCATTTTAATTTATTTGTTGTGGAAGAATAAATTTTTGTTAACTTTTTAACGACTTGTGCATTCAATATATAACGAACCCGTACGCACGTAACAATTTTTGGTGTCAGAAGTGGGATATTTTGAATGCCATTAACTAGAGCAATGGAAGAACAATTAAGGCAATTTATGGCAGCCTTTGCTGCATTTAAAGATGAGATGAAAGATTCTGTTAAAGAAGAGATGAAATCCGTTAAAGAAAAGATGGAAGCTTGTCAAGAAGAGATGAAAGCTGGTCAAGAATCTGTTAAAGACGAAATGAAGGCTGTTCAAGAATCTGTAAAAGATGAAATGAAGGCTGTTAAGGCAGAAATGAAAGTTGGTCAAGAGGAAATAAAAAGGGAAATCACCTGCATAATAGAAAACAAATTTGAAGGTATAGAAAACAGAATTGACACGGTTGAAAACAGAGTTGGAGAAATTGAAGAAAGAGTTTCTGCCGTTCAACACCAAATCGAACAACAAATTGAGGACAAAGTTTCTGCAGTTGCGAAAGAAGTTGATACTTTAAAGAAATTCGTAGCGACGGCAGGAAGCAATTCGGATAGTTTTAAATTTCTACCCATGAGTGCTCGTCCTTCTCTGAAGCTATCGACATATGATGGGAAGACCTCCTGGCAAGTGTATAAGACACAATTTTCTATAGTTGCGGAAGCAAATGGATGGGATTCCCAAGCTAAGGCCTGTCACCTTGCGGCTTCTCTGAGAGCAGACGCAGCGGACATCCT
>KK122085.1:368668-412976 GCA_000611955.2 Stegodyphus mimosarum | reverse complement strand
GGAGATGAAACAGCTCATCTCAGTTGTTGTTGTTGCTGTTATACTTGTAGCTGTAAAAAGCGAACTGCTGTTTGTTTACTTAATGCTGTATTGATTGTAGCGATTTCGCTGTGACATAGAACTATTTTATCTGTTTTGAACTGAGTTTTTGCTAAACGTTTGAGATATTGTGATATTGTGCGAAGATCTGTGAAGAAATATTTCAGTATTTTAATTCATTTCTTGTGGAAAGAATAAATTTTTGTTAACGTTTTAACGACTTGTGCATTCAATATATAACGAACCCGTACGCACGTAACAATATCTTTGAAAGGTCTGAACAAAAGAAAGTACAATTGTAGTATGATTCAAAAACATCTGGCCAATGTGTAGACGCAGGTATAGGGACTGAAATAAGGATATTTGGCAATGAAATAATACAGGGTGTTCTTTACCAGTAGATTAAAGCACTCTTGCTGAACTATGCCCCATGCAATTTTCGAGCGGTGTGCATGGCTACATGAGAGTAGAATTTGCCAACATATATTTCATGCATGAAACTGCAGCTGAAATGGTCCAGTTATTCAGAAGAACTATAAGAACGATTCCCGAGGACATCCTTTGAGCAGCTGTTTCGTTTCTGTCCGAAACTTTATAGATAAAATGTATGTCGGCAAGCTCTGAGTTCATGTAGCGATGCATAGTACGGAATGTGAAGATATGCGGTTCAAAATTTCCCAAGATGACAGTTCTTGTAGCGCTGCACCATTCTTCTAGTAAAGTAAAGCATCAAATTAAACAAATTTCTACGTACACTGCGAAAAAAAATATCTGAAAGGTTTCAGATTTTAAATTACGTCCAAAGGGGCGTTTTTTTAACGTTTTGTGTGCTACCTTTATTTATTAAATATCATGTATTTCGCAATTAAGCCATAAAATTCAGTTCAACAGCAATATCGCAAAATAATTTAAAATGAGCATATCTTTCGAATTTCCGATACACAGTTCCGCGAGCTGGTGTTTTTCCCGTAGAGGGTTGTCATTGCTCGCTTTTAAATCGTTGAGTTTTTCATCAAAAATTCGTTTACGTTTTATAAAATATAAAATAGATAATAAAACAAATTCCAAATTTTGGGCTTCTAGATGCGCATATTCGGTGGAAACGTACGTTATCCAAAACTGGATGGCTCTAGGTACCATTGTTTTATCACATTTGGAGAAATATGCATACATTTAGGCAGATTCTTCATTATTTAATTTCTTTAAGTATAATACAAGGCGGTAACTTTTGATGGCAACAATTTGAAAAGTGATATATCCGTTTATAGTGATTCCATACAAAATCTCAGAACGAAAACAATAGTCTTTCAGGAACAAAGCTCCTTTGAACTAAAAAGAAAAAAAAAAGAAAATCTGAAAGGTTTCAGATTTTAAATTACGTCCACGCGCTGGAGATAAAAGCGTTTTTTCTGTACGATGTTGCCATTGCTCGCTTTGAAATCCTTGAGGTAATCAAAAATTCCTTAAAGTTTTTAAAATATGAAATCGATAATAAAACAAATTCCAGATTTCAAATTTGCTAATCTAGATGCCAATATTCGGGTGGAAACGTTCAATATTCAACATTTGATGGCTGTAGGTAGCGTTGTTTTATCACGATGCGAGAAACATATATACATTTATGCAAATTCTGCTTTATTTAATTTCTCTAAATATCATACATGACGATAGTATTTGGTGGCAACAATTTGAAAAGTGAATCAATGCTTTTAGTGAATCAAAATGCCAAAGAGAAATTAATAGTCTGTCTGGGCAAGTTACCCCTTTAGATTAAAAATGAAACGGTTCTGTATATCCCGTTCTACTGGGCCGATTGACGAAATTCTACTTGCGTTTTTCATGTCTCGAAAGCGCGACTTAGGATATATATTAGATTTATATATACCCATTGTTCCTATATAGGTAATTTGACACAAAATCAGACGTTTTTTGAAATGACATGCCATTTTTTTCCATACTTCGATTCTACGACTCAAAGTATGCCAAGCAGTCAAGTTTTGTAAAAATCACGCGAGGAGTTTTTAAAAAATTAGCTCTTCAGTATTAATTGAATTTGGTACATATATTTATTAGTAACTCTTTTTTATTAAACTCACTTGATTCCTTCTTCCAGAATTCGAAATTTAGGCTTAATCCAAATATAATTCCCATTTTTTTATGATTTATATTTTTAATTTTTATTTCTAATTTTTTTTTTAATTTTTCGAAAAAATGTTTGTATTATAACCTATAAAAATTTTTAAATCATCCTAAAGTAGATGTATTTCAAGGCACGCCTGCAAACAATTATAGTTTTTTATTCAAAATTTTCTGAAATAAACCTGAATTTGCCTACTGACACGTTTTGAAATTTGGCATATATGTTATAAGTGATAATAACGCAAATGTGGTTTTACGCACTTTGTTAAAATTATTTGAAAATATGAACGATGACCATTTTTCCGCTTGTGTACAATTAAAAAAAAGGAAAGGAAATTAGGTTGCTGTGAACTAAGGATTTCTCGAAACGAATTATTCTTCGCCCAAACTGAAAAAAAAATGTGCCAAGATAAATTTTTAAATATCTCCATAACTTTGTCACCTCAAATTACAAAATTTAGTATCTAGGCATAATTTGAAACGTGAATCGAAATATGGAAAAAAATTGGTATTTCAGAAAAAGTCCGATTTTGTATCAAAATACCTATATTAGAACAATTCTATATATAAATATAATATACAGCCTAAGTAGCGCTTTCGAGGCAGGAAAAACGCAATTTGAATTTCGTGAATCGGCCCAGTAGAACGGGAGAAGTAGAACTGTCCCCCCCTTTTTTTTGCTCAGTGTACGCTGCTGTTGCATGCTTCTTAAGATCATTTCATTTCTCAGTTCGCCAAGTTATAGTGAAAGGCACAGGAATTGTGCTAATATTTGATGTTTCCATTTTTACAAAAAATAATTTAAAAAAATAGTTACAGATTTTAACAGTTAAATTTAATTTAGAAATGCTATTCGTTTAAACATTTTTTCTATTTAAAATATCAGTTTTAACGGTAATGATGCGCGTAAGGAAAGGATAAACGAAAATTTGCTATGAAGAATAGAAACTAATGCTTTTCCCAGTGTTTATTCTGGTATTTTTTCTGCTTCCTTTTTTCCCGCTCCAAATTTTAATTCTTCTTGGACATTGTCCGCCTTTTTTATTCTTAGGAATGAATCGCCGCTTCTTTTTTTATGGCATGGCAAAGTCTAAGACAAAAATAAACTGGTGATTAGCATTGTCATATACATTTGTTTAATAACAATGCTGCTTACACTAATGCTGAAGAACGACGGAATCGTATGCACTGGTTTCAAAATTGTACATCATTATTTGACTTCCAGCTAACAAATTATCAAGAACCTTATTGGCTTAATTATATTGATTTCCAAATTTTAAGATTAAATTTCCAAATTTAAAGTCTTTTAAGGTGAATATTTTAAAATATTGTTTGAAATAAATGCTACAGGCACTATAATAACACTATAATAATGCAAAAAAAATAAAATAAAAAGTTCAATATTTGAAATAGGAATAATTACACTAGAATCACTAGCCTATAATTCTGTTATTAACCCTTTGCACTCGAGACGTGACTCTCGCTCACCATTTGATTTGATGTACTAATTCGAGAGGCGACTCTCGGTCACTACATGGTTTCATGCCGTAACTAGAGAGATAACTCTCGATCATCATTCCGTTCGACACGGTAATTCGAGCGGTAACGATGTTTATTTAGGTTTTCTTTTTTTGGCAATATCACTTCATGAGTGTATTCAATATTGCCTGGGTATAAACGAGCTACCATTATTTAATCTTAAATATGGTTACGAATTTTGTATTTAGACAGCTAAATTTAGCAGAATTATAATAAAACTTTTGTATTTCCCAGTGCAATAAAGCGCAAGACAAATTTTCAGAGAAAGCTAGGCCGGAAAATTAAAAATACTGGAGCATTTGCATTTAACATTGAGTAGTAATTTATCTCGGTAATTTATATTTAGATTGAATAAACGTAATTGAAAACTCTGTTAGCTGTAAACGAAATTCCACTCTTTTTGCTTTCCAGAAATCTCGAAGGCAGAAATTACTAGAACGACCTCGCGCGGCCGGATAAAAACTATTTGAGGCGGAACAAAAAACGTCTCAATTCAGTTGTTTAGTTAGTTGCTTTGTTATCGTAGTTCTTCGTGAACTGAGATAAATCGGATTAATTTTCTCTTTAATGCGCTGTGCATTGCGTTCTATTTAACGTGTTAAGTTAAATAGAACGCAATGAATGCACAGCGCATTTAAAGAGAAAATTCGTGTTTGAAGTTAAGTTCGTGTCTGAAGTATAACTACGGATTATTACTGCGTGATACTGTGAACATTTGTACGAATATCTCTGAGGAAAATTCCAGAGTTCTGATATTTTTCTTTTGATAAGAATAAATTTTATTCACCTATTATCGGACTTGTGCATTCAATCTATTACGTATCCGTACGCACGCAATAATATATTTTCATAGATATTGTTATATATGCACCTTTCGACGTTAGTTCGAACTCGACGGTCACAGTATCAGGAATATTATTTTCAAAGTTACTCAGCCCAATAAACATAGAATACGATGAAGGAATCAGTTCAAGTAGTTCAATGTTTCGTTGATGAAGGACAAAATTATGTTTATGCGTAAACTACTTGACGATGGAGAGATGAAGACAACGAAGGAAATAAGAAGTATAAAAAGCCAATAGATAGTGAATGGGAAAACAACAATGATTCCGCAGAAGAGACACAAAACTCAGAACAGCTAACGTGCACAGAATCCGAAGAAATACCGCAAAGAATAATGTTTGTATCCTACAAAAAAGCCGCAGGATTGCATGTATCAAAGAACCATTAGATTTCTTTAAATTGTGTGTGAAATCGTTTTACGTTAGCTGTAAGAAATTCACCAAATACAGTCAAACTTTTCTTATTTTTTTATGCGATTCGTTTTAAGCCGTATATCAATTCGACCAATATCCACTGCATAATCATAACTTTTAAGAAATATTATATGGGAAATTAACTTTCAGCTTAAAAAATAGAAAAAAATAGAATAAGTCTGATTGAAGTTTGGAAATATTTTTCTATTTTAGACTGCCTAAACTACTCTGCGGCAGCAATTGCTCAAGCAAAGCAATATACTTTAAATTCGTGCTGGAACGCGATCTGGCCTGAAAGTGTCATTAATGGAAATGAAACCACATCCGCGTGATCATCGGAAATCATGGCCCTGGCACAAAACATCAGCCTAGAAGGCTTTGACACTTTCAGCGAAAATGATCTTGTCGAAATGATTAAGGTGGAAACCGCGAACGATAGTGACATTAACAAATAACTTGACAGATTCTGAAGACGGACAAAACGAACTGGATTCCATGACAGTGGGTAAAATATATACAGGGATTCAGTTTTGTAATAAATTTCTTAAAACAGATAACAATTCCGAGAGGAGTTTGAAATCTCAAAAAGATTTTGAATCGTGTATATCTGGCTAGCCTGACGTTTACAATCACCTGATTAAAGGACGTAGTCACAAAAGCTTATCACCTACTTTATGGTAACAAAAATAAATCAGTTGTAATATCTTCAAGTGACGAAAGCGATTTTGAAGCAGTTGATCAGAAGAAGATGCCCGTTTTGGACTGCGTAACAGTGAATTATGCACATTTCGAAAATTTCTCCATGTGCAAAATAAGAAATTAAAATTTTTTAAATGCTTCAATGTGTCATTTAATTATTTATTTTATTTGAAAGTACTTGTACTAGTACAACTCTAATATGTTTCAAAACATTATCCGTTATAAGCACTTCTGAAATTTCTGACTATTTTTGCTTGTATTAGTTTGTTTTGATTGTATGCAGAAAATTGTATCGAGTTCCTGTTTCGCCCGAGCTAAAAAGGCCTCGAGTGTAAAGTGTTGAATTATTCTTGCAAGTTTGCCTAAAGTTACTTCAAGCAGAATTATTCCGTTTTTGTTTTGGCAAGTTATAGCCATGGACTATTTACTAGCTTTACAGACAGGCAGATTAAAATCGTATGACATTTTATTCAGTGATTCCCGATAAGTTGCGATTAAAGTGAAAATGAACAACACAAAATAATGGATAGCTTAGCAATGATACCTTAACAAAAATTGAGAAGTTTTGATGTGTCTTCTTCGGAATTGCAATTTTGTAGAATAATATTCACTCAGCTGCGTATCTGATTGCTTCCTACCAAATAACCTTTTAAAGTAATTTAATAGTTACCATAGCAAATTAGAATACTACGGCCTCTGATAAATTCAGTCAGCATTACTCTTCTCTCAGTCTAACATACAAAAAGTTGCACTTAAACTATCTAACTTTTGGACTTCTTTTCGCATTCATAATCTGCTTGTCTATTCGAATAATGTGAGGTCAAACAAAGAAACGATACGATAGAGTTTAATTTAACTTTACCTGCAAAAAACCTGAAGAATAATTTTCACAAAGTTAAAAAAAAATAGCTGATGAGTCCAATCATAGAATCACAACGATCAGGAACAAAATCCCTTGCGTTTCTGCAAACTGCGTAATTGCACATGCAAGTCTCAACAGTTTTGCAGCTCACCTTATCCAAAAAACTAAAAAAGTACGATGTAGCAAGTGCTTCTAAATGAAAAACAAATTTTCAAAATGTTTTCAGCAAATCAGGGGACGCATAGATGAATTCACGCATGCAATCAAAATCTAAAATCCCACTATCACAAGTTTAGGTTGTTTGAACATGGCAAAGCACCCTAGGACTATCTATCTAAGAGGAGATCTTCTTTCCTGGAGGATTTCTAGGAGAAATTCCCTCGTATTTTTATTACACAGAAATAACACAATCTCCACCACAAATAAACATTCAATCATTTATAGTCAATCCACGAGCTTTTGCATTTTTTCTATAATAATTTAATGCTTCTGAGATAAAAATAGAATCATTTATGGTCAGCACAACACTAATCAGTTTTAGTTGGGAGCAAAAATACAAAAAAAAGACAGCCAATTGGTGAACTCGAAAGCTAACTCACTATTTTTTATTTCTTTCTACTCAGGCATAGTTCCTACCAGAAAAAAAGGCATCTCCAGAAATTTCTTTCTTTTTGCGGTAACGATAAAAGCCGCTGACTCAGAATGGTAAAACACTTACTACTCCTTCCGTTTCTCTTTAGTGGTTTCATGCTATTCTGTCTCCTAAATGAACTGCAGTGTGACCTCGAATGTTTTAGTTCTCTTTATCTTGTCAAGCAATAAAGGCTTCTTAAATAAATTCTCAGTTTAACTCTTTTTCACTGTATCACTTTATACTGTACTTTGGCATGTAACACTAAGGTTTAGTCCAGATCAAGTTACTCTTCGAATCTAGGATTTAATAGGGATAAAATTAAGTAACAACAGATTTAGATTTCTAATATTTTAGATGATAAATGATTTTTAACTGTATTAAAATAATTCAATTTTAGTTTATTTTTATTTTACGTTTTAAAGCTCAATGTTCCATCATTTCATATGATTGCATAGGAAGTAAGCAGTTACATATATAGGATGGTGAATAATTAGAGTTATGAAATACGTAGTAAATATTTTTGTAACATATTTTTTTTTGGTTCTACGATTGTATATCCAACATTTTGAAATTTTTAGTGGAAGGTTCACCACTAAGCAAAAGACGAAAATCCTTCAACTTTACTTCCAAAATCAGTACTCATCTCATTTATTTTGATACAAAGTGCATAACACAGTTATTTTAATCCTCTGACCGGCAAGAGTTTTTGCTAAGAAAGTACAAATTTACCAAATCTACCATGAGAAAAAAATTCTCCTGCCATTTTATAGCTAGATTTGTGTACTTTTGTTATATTGCCTTGACTTCTTTGACATATTTTAATATGCACGTATATATATGTTCTTGCAGATATGACAAAAACATTTCAGGCCGTATATATATATACAGCCTTACCGGGGAGAGGGTTTTAGTGTTTGGAACGCGACTAGTATTCAAATAGTTTACCCACTGACTGATCAGTTTCAATAACAAACAATAGTTTTGTTGAGCGAAGTTTGTGGCATTCTCATCATTTCCCGCTTTTCGAATTTTAACCGGTTATCGCGATCGCCAGGCTTTACTGCCCAGATGCTTTTCTCCGAAGCTACTTAAGACAAAAGGTGTCAGCAAATAAGTCATGAGCCATATAACGTATTAAAGGAAATACTGAACAGTAGTTCAAGAATTAGAGACCGAAATTTGAAAGAGAATTATGGAGAATTTCCTGACAGAGCACATCAGGTCGACGCTAACAGAATCTGCCATTTCAGAGGTATTATTTTCAAAACACATTATAAGTATATTTTCATAAACAGTATCTAATATTAAGAACATCAAAAGACTTCCCCATTGGGCAAGTGGTTAAGA
Source organism: Stegodyphus mimosarum (assembly GCA_000611955.2). NCBI lineage: Eukaryota > Metazoa > Arthropoda > Arachnida > Araneae > Eresidae > Stegodyphus > Stegodyphus mimosarum. Next base: position 404,461 of record KK122085.1, on the reverse strand, counting down.
TCTCTAGATACTGGTAGTTCGACATGCTTTGTATTCGACCGAGGCGAACAGGCTGGTTTCATGGTTAGGTTTTGTTATTTTCCCAGTGTGTAACGTGAATCCCGCCCAAAGTCATCCAGGCATTTCTCCCTTAAAGCATATCTATTGCTAGATACATAGCCCTTGTGGCCTTGCCATATTCAAATATCCTAACCTAAGAACAGCAAAAAAGTAACTGAAAGGAAAAAAAAATGTTATTCGTTATTGAATCATAACATCAGTTATACGTCAGCAGTATAAAATAATTGTAAAATTCTTTACAACTGAAAAACCCAAGCATAGCTTGGAATATAGTTACTCCCAAATAAAAGCCACAAGTTTGGCGTAAAATGTAGCTATTCTACAGTATCAATGATAATCTAAAGGAAACGCATCTAGTTTCTCGAAATCAAGTTATCAAGAGGAAAATCTTTGTCTTGTTAGGGTCACCAGAACATCTTGAAAGATCTCTTTAAGCGATTCATCAGCTTTTCTATCAGAATCCTGCATCATAAAAATTAATGCTAAATAGTAAAACTCTATTCTGCTTAGGTAAAAAATCATCTACACCTTGTACCAAATATATTGTTTTTGATGCTAGCAGTACTGCTGCTTGCATGCGAGTTTGTCATAGATTGAACGCACACAGAACCGATGAGATCTTGACAAATTTACTTTTACCAAACGAAACACTTTACACTTCTGAAGCTTACATAAAAAATACTCGTATAGCTCTCTTCAGTATCACACACTACTATCAGTAGCTACACTTGAAAACACTAAGAACGTTAAACACAATGCAGTGCGAAGTGCATCTAAAGGTCGCACGAAAATCTCAATACGAAGAAGTCTTTTTTGAACTGAAAACTTAAGAGCTGATCCTTTCTCGGGTCTCATGTAGTTTCGCCCCAGCGGCCTAGAAATCTCTAGTACTTTACATTTCTCAAACTTACTGGAAGACAGACACAATTAAAGTTACATACAATGGCCAAATCCAGTTACAACTGTATATAGGGATCAATTATATTTATTCAGTTACACTATAACAGATCTGGACACAAATATTCTCAAATGGTCGCCAAGTTCGCAACTTTTGACGATGTTCCGTCAAATTTGACAACAATTATAAAATCTGGTTATCATAGTTTATTAAAACAGCCGTTGTAAATATGTGGGTTATGTAAAATGGTACAAATTTTAATTTTTAGATGAAGGAAATTAGTTATTTGCATACTCTATCATATTACTTTGTCTATTATGTGCAAGTAAAAGCAATGTGAATGTGTTTTTATGTCAGAAAATGTAGCTCTTAAAACTAAAAAAACTAATGGCAATCAAACGTAAGGCATCACTGCATTTCATGCTTTAAAGAAAATATAAGCAGTTTCATAAATAACATTCAAGATCCGAAAAAATGCATATGACAATATAATGATGCGAATACAATATTTCGTGACGGGTGGCTTTCGTTAAGCAGGGCGCTGTTTTCCAGATGTTACTATGTTAATAATTTTGATCCTTTCATAAGAGCTGTCAGAAGTCGCATAACATCGTAAATAAATTTAAAAGAAAATTAAAAGCAGAATCAGTGTTCGAAACGTTAGGAATTTAATCATTTATTAATTATGAAAAAGTACTTGTCTATACTATATGTAATCATATACACTGGTGTGCAAAAATTAAGAACGAAGTCGAAAAATTAGCATATCAGCTGAACGAAGAGGCAGAGCGGACAGAAAGACCAATCAGGAGATTAAATAAGGTGATGTACGGTAGCACATGCGCAGATATGCAGGTAGACGTAATGGGGGAGTGTCTGAGTAGTATAAAGCATGTTGTCGGTGTAAGATCAGTATTCCTCGCAAAGAGATTGCACGCCGTATAGCAGTTAAAATCACACCGAGTTGCTGCCTCAGCGAGAAATGGCGAATAATCAATCTGTTAGACGACATCTGGATGCTTTTACCCGAGGTCGAATCATTGGGAAGTTGGAGGAAGGCCGCAGTGTAACAAGTGTGGCTGCAGAGTTCGGAATTACTCACAGCATCGTTTCACGACTTTGGAGACAATTTCAAACTACAGGAACAGCTATCCGGGGGTTTAGTAGTGGTCGTCCACGAGGAACCACACCCGCAGATGACCGGTATATTGCCTTACAGGCCAGAAGAAACAGGCGGCAGACAGCGGGAGAAATCGCTAGACACACGACACAGGCGACTGGACGACCGATATCGCGTTTTACCGTGGCCAGAAGACTGCACGGTGGTGGTCTGTTTGCACGACGCCCTGTACGGTGTGTACCTCTAACGCCTGCCCATCGGAGAAGGCGTTCTCTGTGGTGCCGGGAACACCGGAATTGGAGAGACAATGAATGGGGACGAGTACTCTTTACAGATGAGAGCAGATTTAGTCTGAGTTGCGATTCTAGACACATACACATCTGGACAGAGCGGGGAACACGCAATAACCCCTTCAACATCATCAAAAGGGACTGTTTTGGAGGTCGCGGAGTTCTCGTTCGAGCAGACATAATGCTTGGTAGCCGAACCGACCTTCATATCTCCCAAGGAGGTTCGTCACCTGGGACTGCTATTGTAACGAGGTTCTTCTTCCTTACATGCGTCTTTTCACAAGGGCTATGGGTCCTCAGTTCCTCTTCATGGACGACAACGCTCCACCTCATCGCACAGTTACTGTCGAAGAGCTGTTGGAGAGTGAAGATATTGAACACATGGATTGGTCGGCAAGGTCTCTGGATCTAAATCCCGTCAAGCATGTACGGAACTTACTAGGGAGACCCGTGGCAGCACGTAACTTATCGCCAGTAACGATTCCGAAACTGCGATTGGTGCTACAAGAGGAACGAGCAGCAATGTCTCAACAGCTCATTAACAACCACACATCCAGCATGCACAAATGATGTGAAACCTGCATAGCAGTCAGGGGAGATCATATCCCCTATTAAAGACCGGATGTTTCTTGCTGGACACCCATCACAGGGATGTTTCGGCCTTCAGTCGCATTGCGCTCCATGCTATTTTTCAATAAAGCTTCTTTTTATCCCTCTGATTTCTCTTTTAGTAAGAGTTGCTTACATTACTCATGTCCTTACGTATTGGGGATCTTACGGTATTAAATGTGTTGATTTGGAAAGCTTTTGTACAAAGTTATATTGAAAAAACCGTCTCGTCCTTAATTTTTGCACACCAGTGTATATTTGTGCGTCTGTATTTTTTTTGGGGGGGTTACTTTAAGTCTGCCCAATCTTCGCTTAAATTTTAAAGAGTTAACTCTGAAGCTGAGTACTGCATAGCTTCCTTCTTGTATAGCTGCTGAAGTAATGCTCTGTATTACCTCTGAAACAGTTCACCCAGTTTATTCATCTCCTGCACATTGGGATATCATTGCTTACTTGTAACATGGATAACTTCCCTCTTCTAGTTAAGTATATTTTCGCTCTAAGAAATGTGATGTCATTTCTCAAAGGGAATCTGAAATGTGGCATCAATCCAATTTCCGTTTTATTCAATTTCCAAAGTTGTTTAACAGGTTCTTTATAGCTGTAAGTTATTGCACATTCCTTTCGATCTATACCTTCTCACCTGAAGAATTTTCCCTCTGTTTTTCCTCCTACCCTGGTTAGGAAGGCTTAGAGTTTTTTATGTAATATGCTCATTTACCTGCTTCTCTTCTTGTTATCTTTGCTTATGCTCAGATCCCCCTTTTTTGTCTATGCTGCATTGAAACATAATGTGAAAAAAATTAATTCCACAATTAATAAATACGAAAATTTGCTAGCATTTCGTAATAGGGCACCAATTTCGATATGCAAGGCATTTTTTTCCTTCCCTGTGGATATCTGTTATGCGAGACGTTCGTCATACGAAACATTCGTTACGAAACATAGCATTGTATTTTGTGAAATTTACCCCAACAACACCCATTTCCGTCTTCATGACTTTAGTAAAATATTGCGCTATGTTCCATTAAAAATAAAAAATATTTTTAATTAAAACTAAATTTAGCTGTCAATAATTTTACGCATTTAACAATTTCGGTACTTTAACAAATTTCCGTCCCCCCCAAATTAGACGAAAACAAGGATAGGATTTTAACCTATTTATGAAATTTTGCAACGCACTTTAGCACACTCCATGACATCAATTATGCTATGACACACACTCAGTTTCATCTTCAGGTTGAATAGCTTCTGATTCTTTTTGTCTAAAGTAAATGTCAATGAACCTAGTGAACTTATTACAGATTTATCGGTGAGCTCAAATAGCAAACGTCAACTCAAGGGTTAACTACCCTTTATTTCACTCAAATTAAGGTGAACAGTTGGCCTTTGTCTTGGGCTTGCAACCAAACAAATGATGCAAGAAAGCCTCCACTGGGGTTAAACCAAACAAAGCCAAGCTTTGGTTTTCAAGCCTCTACTTGGGCTTAAACTCAGGATAAAAAATAAGAATTAAATTAGAGCTAACTAAGAGTTTAAGAGACTTAGCCGAAGCTAACACAAAACTAATGTAGTTGACTCTTAATTTAAATTAGCTGGCGAATATCAAAAGGCACGTAATAAACGTAAGCCGAGCTTAATATCTTCTAGAGATACTTAGCCCGAAGGCAAACACGCTCTACTCAGGATTCCTAGCTCCCTCTCAAGTAAACCGAACCTTCCTTTAATACTAATTCTAACTCATTTGCATTCAGTACGATTCTAAAAACTCATTCTGGTAGGCAGTTTTAAGTTGAAACAAGGATCGACAGGAAAGCACGTTGAAATTGAAATAACTGTTATAAAATTAAAATATACATTACAAGGTCAATTTGTATTATCGGCTCATATGGCCTGAAAATGACGGCATGACATTCGCGCTTAACTTCTTGCGAGTGAAAATTCAATCCATTTCAAAATTAACTGCCACTTTTTCCCCTTTTCGGTTTAAACATCTCGATTATCATTTCTTTATAAAGAAAAAAAATCTTCACCTTAAAACGTAGAGTGGAAGTTTCGACTCTTCGCGAGACCGCTGGAAATCTCGTACAATGTTCTTCACTGGCAGAAGGAAACAAATGATCCTCTTTCGACACTAAAGAGGCAGCCATAATGCAACTTGGAGTAGAAAGCTGCTGGAATAATATCAATAACTCTATTTGAGAAATAAATGTTATTATTAATATTTATAATATAATTAACGGTAGCTTTAGTTTTCTTCTTTATTATAAATCTGTAAAGAAATCGCGTTTCTATTCTTTAATTTTCTTAATTTTATTTCTTTTGCTTACAGTGTAGAAATATAAGGTTTTTGAAACCAGGAGACGTGAAAAATAAGCAATGCCCTCGTCGGGACTCAAACCTGGACCTATCGAATACGCGCCGAATGTGCTACCGTTACATCACTCCCCCATTTTCAAGGACGACTGGGAACTAGGGAATCCAGTTGCCAAATTCTGGTGATAAAGAATCATCATCCACCACCTTTCAGTTCGGACGCCATTGTAGAGTCATTAGGCTATTTTTCACAAAGTCTGCATTAAAATAACCTAATGACTCTGCAACATAATTAACATATATTAACGGATGGTGATTTTTTATGAACATCGTTTATACTATTTACATAAATGAAATAAATGACATAATTTAGTTCAGTCATATCTGAATTCAAAAATTGAGTTAAAAATATTTTAATTTGCTAATTTCTATTGTCAGAATAAAAAAAGCTCAGAAGAGTTTTAAAATATATTTAAAAAAATAGGGCAAAATGGTCTCTTGATAAAAAAAATTTCAAATATTATTACTTTTTGTATATAACATAAAGTAAATAATCAAGCAGATTTTGAAAAATTATTGTTATGGATTTTATTTCGTTAAAAGCCAGAGGAACTTAATTACGCAAAAGTTTGAATATTAATACAATTCTTTTTCATAATAATAATATCGATTACATTGCTTCAGTGCTACTTGCTAATTATCAAAAAAGGTGCCATTTAAAGATTTCATGTAAAAAGTATAGTTTATTACATTTATTATTTTCTGGATAAATGAAATTACAATTAAAAAGTGTTGTAAGAGTTATAACACGATTTAGTCTGCTGATTATAAACGTTTTGCTGATTATAAAAGACACATATATAGGGAATATTAATTATAATATATAAATTGTAATTTTCTTTTCAGAATTTTTAGAGGAATCAGATAACGCTTTTTTACCACAGAAACAAAGTTACTTCGGCACAACTCTGTTCATACATTTTATATTTTTGTATAAATGCTTGATATAACATTCGATGTGCGGTTATATTGGTCGAAAAAATTTTATTTTTTTTCCAGATTCATTAATTTTAAAGCAATGTATTTTACATTGAATCATGCTTAATTCCATATAGATTTCTTAATATATTTATAAAAGAGTTAAATTGAAAGGCCAGCCACTGCAGAGTTCTGCTATAAACAGCCTCCCAATAATTTAATTTAAATTATTTTAACTTCCCTTCAGCACAACAGCTCACGAAAATTTAAAATCTCATTCCTTTCACGATCATCGCTTACTTGAGAAAATTGCTAAAACAAATCACCGAACGCCCTTTCTTTCAAATTTTTGCCTCTTTCCATGACTCGAAATGGGTTCATCGCATGAAACATTTAATGGCTTCCAATTCCTGCGTCTATCAGAAAGGTTTCGGAAACAGTCGTAGGATGTTCCATTTGGCTTAGACACGATTCCAGAGTTAAAGTGAATCGAGCGTTACGCTTACAGATGCATTATCTGATAACGCTCCAGATTGGAAATTTCCAGAAAGAGCGGAAGTAAAGGAGGATTTATTTTCAATGCAACGCTAATGGTACACATTTTGGTACGTGTATTTGATAAAGTATTTCAGCAACGTTCAGAAGGATAACACGCCTTTGCATGTGAGCCCTAAAGTGTAATTAAAAACAAATTGGGCTTAGTACTAATTATTGAAAATTCTTCCACATACTTGACATTTTATTATCATTAGCTAAGATTGACTAAATTAGTTAAATGTAAAGTAAAAATCGAAACATGCGCATTATGCTTAAACACATTATACAGAATGGGCCGATACAGTAACTGTAATTTTTATTTCCTTAAATATTGAACTTACATGTACACTGCGGAAAAAAAAAGAAAGGAAGAAAAAAATCCGAGAGGTTTCAGATTTTAAATTACGTCCAAAGGGGCGTTTTTTAACGTTTTGTGTGTTACCTTTATTTGTTAAATATCATGTTCTTCGCACTTAAGCCATAAAATTCAGTTCAACAGCAATATCGCAAAATAATTTTAAAATGAGTATATCTTTAAAATTTCGGCAGATACACAGCTCCGCGCGCTTAAGATAAAAAGGTTTTTTTTCCATCGTAGAGTGTAGCCATTGCTCGCTTTTAAATCGCTTGAGTTTGCCCATCAACAATTCGTTAAAGTTTTATAAAATATGAAAGCGATAATAAAACAAATTTAAAATTTGGGCTTCCAGATGCGCATATTTGGGTGAAAACGTACGTTATTCAAAATTGATGGCTCTAGGTACCGTTGTTTTATCACATTTGGAGAAATATACATACATTCATGCGGATTCTTCATTATTTCATTTCTCTAAATATAATACAGTGCTGCAAGATTTGGTGGCAACAGTTTGGAAAGTGTGTAAGGTTTATCCTAAGTTTATTAACAGTTATTTTAAGTTTTGTATCTTTCCTATTTTATTCTAATTTCAGCTTACAATTTCCTGCCAGAATGTAATTTCAGGAACGCAGTAAATGCAAATGAGAAAGAGTACTGTTTAGGTCGATAATTCACCGACTTCGAGAGAGAGAGAGGGTCTGATGCCCTGACTAACGCGCGTTTGCCTTTTGGCTACGTCTCTCTTTGCTATTGCTACGCCCGGCCACACTTTAAGCCCTTGCTTGGCTTCGCCAATTTAATTAATATTTAGGGCAAAACTACTTAGATATCTGATAGCTCCGGCTATACCTTTCAGATAGCTTAGTTAAGCTAGTTTAGTTTAAATTATTATTATTTTCAGTTCAAGCAAGAGTGGAGGCTTTGTGTAAAGTTCCAAGTAGGAACTGATTTTAGGTATTCTGAAAAATAAAGGTTTGTGAACCCTCCTTAAGTCTTACGTATTTTGTTCACACACTTAAGCGAATATTCGTTTGTTAGTGACCGTGGGGTTCTAAGTCAGAACTTTAGAATTAAATAAGTAAAACCCCATATTTGGCGCCCGAAAGTGTTCTTAACGAAACATGCCGCTAGGAGGCGAAGATTTCATGTTGAACCCTCCCACCTTTCAGTTCCCTCAGGCACACCCAAACCCCATGGCGGAATTTGGATTCACCTAGGAAACGATGAGAGCGGCGATGAAGCCAACAGCAACGTTTGACGGCAAATGATCTGTAATAACCTTCCTGGAACAGCTGGAGTTACACTTCACGTTACATCCTGTCAATCAGCCGCAACGAATTATCATCGCTACGTTGAACTTAAAAGGTCAAGCCCTCAGCTGGTATACGAATATTGGCAAGAATTTGTTGGGGGATCCAGGATCCGAAACGTACACTTGGGAAAACCCTAAAAATTCCCTATTGAAAGCATTCCCAGTTGTAAAAGACCGCGCAAGACTCGAATCAGAATTATTCAGTAAATACCAAACTAATGTGGACGAATTAACAGATTTCATCTTAAGGAAGATTCATATTGTCAAATTATTATATGGGAAAAGGCCTGACAATGAATATATCGAAATAATTTTGCGAGGTTGCTTTCATCAATTCAGAACTTTCTTAAAGTTAGAAACTCGCAAACGCTGGAAACCTTATTTGAACTAGCTCTCAAATTTCAGAGTAGGCGAACGGCCGAAAACGCGCGTGGAAAGAATTTTACGCAGTATGCAAGGTTGTACCCTCAAACGAAACCTCAAGCTCAGCAGAATTCCTATCGACAAGAGAGGAAGGTAGTAAAGCCGGATAGGAGGAAAGCCGGTCAGACCAAAGAGTGGGAAATAGAAAGCAGTTGGACCAAGGAGCGGAAAAGAAAAAGTTAAAAAAGTCACCGTGTGAGAAGGTAAATCCCTCAGAAATCAAGCTGAATACTGTAGTCGTCTAAAATTTGGCCTTACCAGAAATCCAAATACTACTAAACGACGTCCCTATGACCTCCTTACTGGATACCGGGGCTTAATGCCCCGGTATGCAGCTTCCTGTCGCAGGATTTTTTAAAAAGCACTTTCGTCGTTACCGACTGTTTAAGGCAACGGGACAATGCGTGATTGCTGCCCAGGGCGAACAGTGTGTCTGCTTGGGAAAAGTGGGGCTGCATGTTCAAATAAAAAATGATACACAAAAAATTAATTTTCTTGTAGTAAAAAATTTATTAACTGCAGTCATATTGGGGGTTAATTACTTACGCGCAGCTAGCGCAAAAATTAATTTCAAAGATTCTACCTTCCAGGTCAAAATGGATAAAGTGGAAGTTGAACAAGCCGAAATTCACAACGTGACCTGAATCACCTCGAAGAAGGAGAAAAAGACAAGATTCAGGAACTTATAAAAATATTTTCCCAGTTATTCGATAAAAAAACTGGTTTCTGCCAGATTGTCTTGCTCAGCATCGATACTGGTAATGAACTCCCAGTTCGGTCTAAGCCGTACAGGTATGACCCTGTGAAGGAAGACATTCCCTAGCAACACATTAAGAAAACGCTCGAGAAGAAGATAATTACGGCATATACTAGCCCCTATGCCTGTTCTGTACTTTTATGTAGAAAGAAGAATGGACTGCCATCCGCAGATCCGAACGCGTGGACATTCTCAGTTGACTACAGAAAATTAAATAGCATAACGAAATACCCCACATATCCCCTCCCGATAATAGATGAAATTATAACAAAAATTCTGTCAACTAAATATATAACAACCTTAGACCTGACGTCAGGCTATTTTCAAATTGCAGTAAAATCCGAGAGTACCGAAATAACAGCTTTTATTACAAAGTCAGACGTGTATGCCTTTTTGAGAATGCCGCTTGGATTAAGCGGGGCTCCGGCTACATTTTAAAAAGTTATGGATATTGTTTTAAAGCCAGTCTTCGGAAAAAGTACAGTCATTTATCTCGATAATATTATTGTAACGAGCGAAACCCTAGAGGAACACATTAAACACTTAGAAGAAGTTTTTATATTATTGAATGAAGCAGGCCTGAAAATTAATCCTAAAATGTTCAAATTTGCCGCCAAGGAATTGAGTTACCTCGGTTATACAATTTCAAAAAACGGTATAGAAACTGACAACTCTAAAATTTTAGCGATCAAAAGCTACCTACCGCCAAATACATCTAAAAGTTATCATCCTTCCTGGGGATATGTTCCTATTATAGAGTGTTCCTTAAAGATTTTGCAAAGATAGTTTAACCTTTTTTGGTGCTTAAACGAAGAAGGACTAGGTTCACATGGACAGCGGAGGCGAACACGGCGTTTGAAGAATTGAAACACGCCTTAATTAATGCCCCTGTTCTTAAATTCCCGGAAGGCGATCAAAATTTGGAAATTGCAGTAGACACATCAGACTACGCAGTTGGCGCAGTTCTTTCTCAAAATGGGCAGCCAACAGCGTTTTTTTAGCAAGACGCTTAATCAAACTCAGCGAAATTATGCTGCAACTGAGCGAGAAACTCTTGTGGTACTACTATCGGTGCAAAAAGTTCGGGTTTTCTTTGGGAGCGCCCCAATAACTGTGTATTCAGATCACGCGGCAGTTGGTCGCCTATACCCCGGAAAAAATCTTTCGCCCTGGCTCCTACGTTGGACATTAAAACTGCAAGAGTTTAATTTAATAATAAAACACACGCCGGGGAAAGAAAATGTAGTTGCAGATGTACTTTCAAGAATTACGATCGATGAAGACGGATATACAACTAAATGTACGATGCTAACTGCGAAAATAATTGAAAATCGGGAAACAATAATCGCCGAGTTAAAAACGGACCCAGAATTTAAAGACAATTATTACGTGGAAGATCTAGAAAATTCTGCCCATGTAGACTTAACTGCTTTTCCCAATAGGGCGGCCCCTTATGAAATTATAGATGAATTGCTCTTTTACACGAAAACAACCAACGATAATCAAGAATTACGGCCGGTAGTCCCAACCAGTCTACGCTTATAAGTATTCTAGAGGAGCTCCATGACTCGAAATTAGGAGCCCATCTTTGTGTTAGGAAAACCCTGCAAAGGGTCCGCGAAGCGGTGTACTTTCCGCAAAGCTGTGACGCATATGTCAGGTCATGTAACTTGTGTCAATTAACGACGTTAATTGCAACCCGTCCGGGTACTTAAATAGCATAAAAACTACTTTCCCAAATGAATTGGTTGGCATTGATTTGCTTGGTCCCTACCCTAGAACAAAGATTAATAAAAACAGATACTTGTTAACCATCGTCGATCATTTCTCAAAATGGGTGGAAATAATTCCCCTTAAACGAGCTTCAGGAAAAATAGTATCAGATTCGTTTCTAAATAAAAATCTTTTAAAATACGGAGCCTCAGTAAAAGTAATATCAGATAACAGTAGGCAATTTGTAAGTACCTTATTTGAAACAGTGCACAGGCCTTCGCATACCCCATCTAAAAATGGTACCTTATAGACCGCAATCAAATATTGCGAAACGCGTAAATAAAAATATGGTTAAAATTATTCGGGAATGTGTTGAAAATTATCATGACCGCTGGGACAGCTGTGTCAATGAATTATGCTTTGCCTTGAGAACAGCAAAGCATGACACTACACAAAAAAACCCCGCAGAATTGTTCCTAGGAAGAAAACTTTTAACGCCTCTGGATATCTTTCGTTCAACAAAGACAGGAAGAATTTAAATTGAATGATATTCAGAAAATTATTAATGAGGCCATCAAAAATTCTGATGCGGTGAGGTTGAAACAAAAAGTATAATTTGACAGAAAGAGACGTGACGTAGAATATACGATAGGCCAGAAAGTATTAAAGGAAAATATTCATTATCGTCTGTAACCAGAAATAGGGTAGCCAAATTTGAATCCAGGTTTGATGGGCCATTCATATCGAAAACATCAAATTTTCTACATTTTATTTAAATGCAGAAAATGGCCAGCAAATAACTACTAATGTACACCAGATTAAACCGTACTATAGCAGTACGGATTTTCTAGTTCTAAGAGATTTATTACAGGATCCTGAGAGTGCGCCAAGAACACAGATTTCGCAGTCGTCCAGCAAAGATCCCCTAGCAACAAAAAGGAAAACGAATAACTTTGAAGAAAGGGTTGCGAAACGAACGCGACAGCAGCAAGGCTCAGGCGCGGTCGGAATGAAGAATACGAAACAGAGAAATGTTCCTTCTTCAACAGAAGACAGGGCCGATGGGAAAGCGGAAAAGATTTTTGGAAGATAAGCAAAGAAAACAGCAAACTACAGAATAGAAGCCATCTACCTCGACAGAAACCACAAGAATATGCCATCCAAACTGCCCGATTCAATCCCCGAGGAATGAAAAGAAAAGAATGTCCGGAAGCAAATACCAACCGCCCGAGACGACTGAGGGTCCGAAGTTTGAAATCGCTGACATGGCAAGAATTCTGCGCGAAGAGAGTGCAGGAGTATAGAAACCAAAAAAGATAAGTGAAAATTTTCCACGTTTTCTATTTTGTATTGAAAGTTCGATTTGCTTAATACTGTTTAAAGCAAGAAATTGAACTCGCAAGTTTGAGAGAATGTAGTTGTAACTATTAAACAGAAATGATTTTTGAATTCGCAAGTTGCGGAAAATTTATTTTGTAAATACTTTCTTTTTAGAATTCTTAAGTTCCGAGAAACTAATTTGTGAATATGTTTAGTCGAACGACTTCAATTGTGTTAACTCAAAGATTGTAGCCAAGCTTTATGAATTTTGTATAGCAACTATAACGAATGATTTAAAATGAATTTTAAAGTATTACGTGTTAAAATGTTCTATTGAGTATTGAAATGCTAATGTCAGCTTTTAAGCTATTGTAAAAGTTAAACTTGTACAAATGTAAGTTTTGGTCAAGCCTGACTCTAAATACTTTGTATAAGAGTTGAATAGAATGAAAGTATAGATTGAATGTTCTTAAAGTTAGACTCTCAAGACTTTATTTAAGAATTTTAAAATTAAGCTCTATTTTAGGACATTAGGTCTAGTTTTGTGTTTAAGGAGTTTTCTAAGGTCTGGAAAGTCGAGTTTATAACAAATCATAGCGGTTGAATAGTAGTAGTATGTCTTCGCGAAAATACAACATAAAAACCTCGTCTCACTCAGAATAATTTGTGGAGGGCATGGGGGGAAGAAGAATTAAAGTTTCGTGTGAATGAAAATGTTTGCGGGCCAAAATAATTTCAAGAAAGAGTATTGATAACACATGGAAACCGTCACGAAAAGAACTTATACGTTTTCCTTACAGAGGCCTGGAAGGTCAAGACTGACCTCTGATTGAAAGAAAACATGAAGTAGATGGATGTAAAACCTATTCAAATTGTGAATGCGTATTTTTCTTAGTTTTAATCTAGCTTTAGATATTTGTGTAAAGTTGGCCTTAAACCGAAACTTTTTTAATGATGAATTCACGAAAGAGCTCTAGCTACAAGTTGAAAACTTTGATGAAAATGTCTTTTTGTGTAGAATTTACACTCTTAAACAAGGTTGTTTTAAGACCTTATTCCTCGAGTAGTTAAATTCTGGTGGCGAAATATGTAAAGTTTATTCTAAGTTTATTAACAGTTATTTTAAGTTTTGTATCTTTCCTATCTAAATCTAATTTCAGCGTACAATTTCCTGCCAGAATTTAATTTCAGAAACGCAGTAAATGCAAATAAAAAAGAGTACTATTTAAGTTCGATACTTCACCGACTTCGAGAGAGAGAGTCTGATACCATGACTAACGCGCGCTTGCCTTTTGGCTACGTCTTTCTTTGCTATTGCTACGCTCGGCCATACTTTAGGCCCTTGCTTGGCTTCGCCAATTTAATTAATATTTAGGGCAAAACTACTTAGATTTCTGATAGCTTCAGCTATACCTTTCAGATAACTTAGTTAAGCTAGTTTAGTTTAAATTATTATTATTTTAAGTTCAAGCCCGAGGGGAGACTTTGTGTAAATTTCCATTATTATTTATTTATCAAATGCCAGGCCATTGACCATCAGGTCATTAGGCAACGAGCTCTCCAATACGTTTTTACAATACAATTTAAACTCTTAAGTCCAGAGCAGACATCCAAATGGGCAGCATCCATGATTTGTCCAGAATCGCACAAAGCACATAAAGGAGAGGAAGTCAGGTTAAATCGAAATAAATGAGCACCAAGGCAGTCATGACCAGTGAACAGTCTAAACTCAGCCACAGTAGTAGCACGAGGAGAGTCCGAGACACAGTCAGCTTCCAACAGCACCCCCCATGATTTATTTTCAGAAACACTATCAGCAGCATTACAAAACGATTTTTTATAAATCCTAATAATTTCAAGTTTAGCAGAATGAAGAGGTAGGTATCTGGAAGACCTATGAAGAATATCCGTACTTTTTTTTGCCAAAAGGTCAGCCATCTTGTTTCACCAAAGGCCACAATGTGATTGCACCCGCTGGAAAGCAACCCTTGCTTGAACTCTGCTCAACATCTCCCTGCAGCTCTGGACACGAGCACTTTGTTTTCCTAGGTTACTCGCTATAACCTGAAGAGCAGAACTTGAGTCTGATAAAATTACAGCTTTATCAAGAGAACAGAGACGGGCAGAAAGCTGTTGTAGGGCTAAATAGATGGCCTTGACTTCCCATCAAAGTGGGTTGTATGGGAGCCCACATGTAGGTAAAAGGAAAACAGATCACAGAAGACGCCAGCACCAGCGCCCTGGGTGAAATCCAAAAGGGAACCATCAGTATAAACGTGAAGCCACTCAATAGGAGGATAACGAGTATGAATGGTTTCCAAAGTGATGGCACGAAGAGCAATTGGGCATAGGTCGCTTTTCCTCACATTCAAGGTCAAGTGTAATCTGACATCGAGAGCCATAAACTCCAGTGGATTTAAATGAAATAACAATTCATAGGTCTTGTCGTTAATGGCATTATATTGAGTATTCTCCCAGACGCATTGAATGAAACCCCTCTGAGTCTTTAGATTGCGTGCTCTGTTAAAATCGTATTCACGCCAAAAAGAAATATTTGGGAGTCTAATAAGTCTATTATAAAGAATAGTTGCATTCCTCCGCACCAAGTTAGTCATTGGCTGTATGTCACAAAGCAAATACATAGCAAATACGGGAGTAGTTTTAACACCTCAGTGATCAGTCGCAAAGCTTAGTTTTGGAAAATATCAAGCATTCCCAATACTCTATCCGAGGCAGAGACCAGAACTTCATTACAATAATTTAAAACCGGCTGGATGCAGGTCTTATAAGTAGTGTTAAGGGTAGCTCTGCCACATCCCTATTTAGCACCAGCTAGTCTCTTAAGAATGGGGAGTCTCTTCCTAGCTTTTGAGATGACGTGTTCAGCGTGCTTAGTCCATTTCATTTTATTATCAACTAGCTGTACCCGCCCGGCGTTGCCCGTGCATTTAGAAAATGCAGATAAGTGAATAGCGCAGGAATAGTAGTGTAGGACATGTAGACTGTCTCTCTCTCTCCCCCCCCCACACACACAACATTCCCCGTCGATAAAAAGGAACAATATATCCTAACCATGAGCCATCTGTTAAAAAATTAGTTTAAATGAGAACAGACCTCATATTAGCACATGCTAGGAAACCGTAGTCATGTGGTTATAATCATTGGTCTGAAGTTTAAAGAAAAGTAAAACATAAAAAATTCAAAATCAAAGATAGGAAAGAGTTGAAAGGGAAAGATAGAGAGTACAGTACAGAAAAAATAAAAAGTAACGAAAACATGGATGAAATAAAACATCCTGCTTACAGGAAATTTGGAGTTGAGAACCAATTAAATTTTTAATTTAAGTGTAAGTTAAACTTAGATGACAATGAATTAGAAGAGGAGAGTGTTTGTGTATGTTTGTGGAGCTCGGGCTGGGGTCGCAAGGGCCCCTGACCGATTAATGTCTGTTGGTACTGCAGCACTGGGAAGCAGCACCATTCGGATTATTGCTCATGCTCTCAAGAGAGCACTAAACAATAACATCATCATTTAAAGCATGACAGTCAGAGTTAGTTTGGGAGAGTGGAGAGTGGCAATAATTTTTCTTTAGATTGTCCTTTTCGTTAGAGAGCCTCGGGATAAACTATATTTAATGTTCTTCCATTCGGAGCTAAGATGTGTAGATTATCGGCATTACCAACTCTTGAACAACCCACGTACAGTTGACCATGGGAGAAACACGGCTTACGGAGGTCGAGCCCTACAACTTTGAGAGATTGTCCTTGTGCCTTATTAATGCTCATCGCGAAACTCAAACGAACAGGGAATTGTAGACGCTTAAACTGAAACGGGAGATCGGAAGGGATTATAGGAATTCTTGAAATAAACACATCTTCGCCTGCAGCATGTCCGGTCATGATGGTGGAATTGTTATAAATCGATTTAATAAGTTGAAAATAAATGATAGCAACAAATCACAATAATAGCAACACAATAATGCAAATTAAGAAACAAAAACTGAAGAACAAAAACTTTATAAAAAATTTTTTTTTTAAAATTTTTCTAATTCAAAAATCGAAAATCGGGCTTCGAGGTCTGGTGGCCAGCCCCTTTGTGCTTCCGTGTAAAAAATTCCAGGTCCCTGCGTGCGATAGATTTGGCTGGAGAGCTCGGTCAGACTGGAAAGACATCTGCGTGCGATAGATTTGGCTGGAGAGCTCGGTCAGACAAATGGACAGACAGGCAGACAGACAGATAGACACATTACACTTGCTTTTATTATATAAGAAGATGTATCCCAGATAAGTTGACGCATCATTATGCTGTAAGGGAGAACCTCTATAAACAAGCTCAGAAGTAAAAGGCTGTCTATTTAAAGTAAAATATTGACTATTAGTCTTCCCCAAGTTTACAGTCATATTATTTTCCAAACTCCAACTCTTCAGCCTTTCGAGAGACTTATTCAGGACGGTGTTCAGCTCGAAATGATCACCTTTGGATGCATATCACCAAATAACAAGATCGTCCGCAAAAAGGGCAGCTTTAGTCACTCCATCAGAAGTCAAAATATTCGGAAGATAATCAATAAAAATATTAAATGAAATAGGGCTGATCACAGTGCCCTGCGGTAAGCCAGTTTCGCTTTGTTTAAAGTTGGACACAGAATCACCGAAATGACGGCACAGAAACGTTGTGAAAGAAAGCTCCTGATCCAAAAGAGCATATTACTACACACACCCAGCTTTTGTAATTTCTGGATACATTTAAGTCGCCAAATTTTATCCAAAGCAGCCTCAAAGTCCACAAACACAGCCAAGGCAGAGCGTCTCTGATCGAGAGCGTCTTTTATAGACTGACTCACAAGACAACTTGTTGGCTTGTGGACATCCATTTCTAAATCCAGCCTAATTTAGGAGATATAAGAATGACCATATTAGACTCGAGAAACCAACTCAGACGTGATGTTATCATTCTTTCCATGACCTTGGATAAAACGCTAGTTAAGGAAATGGGTCGATAGCTATTTAAATTATACGAACGTGTATTACTTTTAAGTATAGGAACAATAATCGCCTTTTCCCAGATCGATGGAACACCAGTGTTCCAACTATAGTTGTAAAGTTCCAAGTAGGAATTGATTGTAAATATTCTGAAAAATAAAGTTTTGTGAACCCTTCTTAAGTCTTACGTATTTTGTTCACACAAAAGTTCGCTTGTTAGTGTTCGTGGGGTTATAAGTCAGAACTTTAGAATTAAATAAGTAAAACCCCACAAGTGATTCAGACTTTTAATGTTTCCGACGCAAAATCGCAAAACGAAAACAATAGTCCTTCAGAGACAAATCTCCTTTGGACTAAAATTTGAACAGTTCTATATCTCCCGTTCTACTGGGCCGATTGACGAAATTCAAATTGCATTTTTCCTGTCTCGAAAGCGCGACTTAAGATATTATTAGATTTACATATAACATTGTTCTAATTTTTTATTATTATTTGACACAAAATCGGACTTTTTCTACAGTAGCATACCAATGGTTTTTCCATATTTCGATTCTACGACTCAAATCATGCCAAGATATTAAATTTTGTAATTTTTGGCGAGAAACTTACAGAGAAGTTAAAATATTTCTTTTGGCGCATTTTTTCACCTTGCGCCAAGAATAATTCACTTGGCAACTTCTTAATTTATAGCAACGTATTTTCCTTTACTTTTTTTTCCTCTCTACACGAGCGGAAAAATAGTCATTGTTCATTCTTTCAAATAATTTTGACCAAGTGCGTAAATCGCATTTGGCCTTATTATCGCTTATAGAAAATATGCCAAATTTCAAAACGCCCAATATGTAAATTCACATATATCTTAGAAAATTTTGAATTAAAAACAATAATTTTTTGCAAGTATGCTTAGAAATGCATCTACTTTAAGACGATGGTAAAACTTTCATAGGTTATAATTCATATTTTTTGGAAAAATTTATAAAAAAAATAACAATAAAAAATAACATATTTAAAATACAAATTTAAAAAATAAATCATAAAAATTGTGCGAATTATATTTGGCTTAAGCCTAAATTTCGAATTCTGGAAGAAGGAATCTAGTAAGTTTAATGAAAAAAGAGATATTATTAAATATATACCAAATTCAATTAACATTGAGGAGCTAAAATTTTAAGAGCTAATTTTTTAAAAATTGCTCCCGCGAATTTTACAGAAATCGCCGCTTTGGCTTAATTTGAGTTGTAGAATCGAACTATGAAAACAAATAGGCAAGACATTTCAGAAAACGTCCCATTTTGTGTCAAAATACCTATATTAGAACAATTCTAAATATGCATCTAATATATATTTTAATTCGCGCTTTCGAGACATGAAGAACACCATTTGAATTTCGTCAATTGGCTCAGTAGAGCGGGAGATATGGAACTGTCCTTTATTTTTGGCGCTGTTGTACGTCAAATAACAAGGTTTTTAAGGGAATGCTTTTAACGCAGTGGAAAGATTTCCTAAATATGAAAAATTATTTTTTACATTATTCTCGTGGAGTCAAAGGACCCTGATGGTAAAATATTCTTCGGGCTTTAAAACATTTAACTAAGTAGCTTCATTATATGTTTAGGTTTTAATAAATTTTAAATATAACACTTTTCATAATTTTCCTTTCAAAATTTGTAGCGAAATGCGTAATCAATATATTCGTGAAGGCAATTTTAAAGTCAATTATGAATTTCGTTTTAACAGTATTAACCATTAATAATATATCAAACAAACGAGTATCTTTACAACTGATTCCTATATGTTTTATCAAAAATATTGAATTCCTTTGATAACAAACAATCAGAGAAAACATAGATTAATTAATCAACACTAGAGATCCGATCAAATTTGCATGTAAGCTCTTTATATATAGTTCATTAAAGCACTATAAAAACTCCTCTCATTGAAATGAGTGCTCTCAGGGTATAACATAAAAACTTTATATTTTATTTTCATAATATCCTTCCACGCACACAACTGAAACTATTTTAATATAATTCTGTATCATGTTTTCAGAAACCCCGATAATGAAGGTACGTTATTTGCCTATGATCAGTTCCTACAGTTACCTTCCTCGAGCAATCTGAATTAATCTTCTTTCAATAAAGTGATAATTCTTCATATTTTATACAAAGTTTTGAAGAGATAATTACATTGTATAAAAATACAAAATTGCTACTTCAGTGCATTTATAGAGCTAACGCGTATTTAAGAATCTAATAGCCATTAAATTTTTCATAGGAATAATGCAAGCATGTATTTTTTCCAAAATATATTTCATTAATACTGTTTGGCACGTTTTGGCAGTAAAACGTTCGGCAGGAATTTAAACGTGTTCACATTAATTTCTAGAGGCAGTTAAAATTTGAAATAACGAATATGCATTTAAAGAAAGCAGTAATTTTTTTACAAGCTTTAACTTTTATTCCCTTCTTATGCTACCTTTTATCTAAAATGTTTTCTCGGGATTTCAGATTCGCCTTAATTTATAAATACACAAAATATTTTAAAATGCTTTATATTCCACAAATTAAAACATGCTTCTGCTGAAAATATTTCAGTTCATATTATTATGTACATTATTTAAACAAGTTAATTAATTTTGTAAGTTCAAATGTCGAGTGTTCTTATTCTGACTATAGCTAAGTAATTCGAAATTATTTTATCGAATCATATCTATCTAATTTATACTTTTAGGCCGTTTATACCTGGTTTCTCTGAAATTCACATGTTCACATTATTTTTGTCTAACAATTAAAGTATAAGTGATCTCATTCT
This sequence comes from Stegodyphus mimosarum, assembly GCA_000611955.2. Taxonomy (NCBI): domain Eukaryota; kingdom Metazoa; phylum Arthropoda; class Arachnida; order Araneae; family Eresidae; genus Stegodyphus; species Stegodyphus mimosarum. The sequence goes on along the minus strand of KK122085.1, from coordinate 383,977 downwards.
TAACCTCAGCAGAAGAATTTGTTGTGTAGTAAATGAGTAACTGATTTTTGGTTTCTTGCATGCAAATAAAAATATGTGACTCTAAGAGTTATTTTGTATTAAATTATTTTATCACGTTGTAATTGTTGTGAGATTTATTTGTGTACATATAAATTTGTATTATATATCAGAAAAGGAAATGATCCGAAAGTTAGACGTATTAGACATTTTGTTGTACATTGCCTGAGAAACATGTCTTTTAAATTAACAGAGCAAGATCAAATGTTATAAAACATACTGGAATTTCAACAGCTTTAGTATCCTCCTTTATCCGAAATTTCATGAGGAAAAACCTCGCCGTGTTAGCATCCTTTACTTTTGATAATTCTGTGACTGCATCATTCGAGAATATTTTTGAAAACATATTTGCAAGATTTCCATGCGACATTTCTTAATAGAATTACTGAAGGTCAAATATTTAAACTTGGGATCTATAAAAATATACTCTTCGCTTTAAACTCATTAAAAATAATTTGTTCCTTTAGGTGTGGGATACTAAACTCATCCGCATTCATCATCTTATTTATGTCCTGCATAAGTCTTCACATAATGTGTAACTGCAGATGTACAGTGATTTAAGATCCACAATTAATAGCATTAAACTTTGCTACATTCACTGAGAAACGTTTGAGTTAATAGTTTCAAGTTTAATGATTTTTACTATCGTCTGTTCTCGCAAAAGAGTCCATGTCATGTAGTGTATCCCTATCGCATTCTAATGAAAATACATTAGCTTTATCATTAATAAGCATATTTCATTTCTACGGTGATTTTAGACGTCCCCGAATTCTAACTGCAAATGTTATTTATTTTAACACTGGAAAGTATTTGCGAGTACTGCTGATAAATGTGTTTGATCTTCAGTGAAGCACTCATCGGCATATGATGCGAATACATAAAACAATTAGTGGCATATAGAAAAGAAAAGACAAGTTAACCTGTTCACCTGTTCTTATGTGAGACTTGTGTGCCACAAGTCTCACATAAGAATAGGTGAACAGGTATGGGTAAAAGTATGGGGGACACTAGCGATGTACCACGGGACAACGGCAATGCCTTCCCATGTTGATGAACTCTTAAAAAATTGCGAGCTTTAAAAGATCTCTGACAGAAAAGGTTGAGAATATGAGCATCTGAAGTTTTCCAAAGGATCTAGAGTTTACCTATTTTGATCCATTCAACTGAGAACATTTGTTTTGATGTAATAAAAATATCAGTGAAATATAAGTACTAGGAGCAGAATGTTATATTGAACTCTACTACTAATAATAATAAGTTTCCATGAAGTCAAATCGTTTGAGAATAACTACAAAAAGCACAGTGAATAAGAATCTGAGAACTCAACTATTTGAGAATACCGAAAGTGGGAATACTGCAAATACTTTTGATAAGAAACCAACACAATTTTAAAAAAAGATACTTAAAATGGTATGTAAGAACAGGTTATTGCAGTTTATGTGTAACTCAAACAGTGCACGTATTCACAGGATGTAAAAGTTTATTAAATTTAAGCAGCAGGGAGAACTTATACTTGATAAAGATTTAGGCCATAAGAAGTGAGTCGTTGAATTATTTTTTGAAACTTGATACTAGTGTTAATCTTTACTTAGAAATGCTTAAAAACCCAGATCAGTTCGTGGAGATTTTATGTGATTCTTCTCAGTTAAGGGGCATGAGAAAGTGTAATAATCAGGACTTTCCCATACGTACAGATCCCGAAGTTTGCCATATTTCTTGAGTTGAAATATGTGGTGAATGGTTCGCGTCTTTTTATATGGTAATTTAATGGAGGATCCGAGTACAGAGATGTGAAGCTTACATTTGGAATCAAATTATATATGCGTCTTCCCTGTGAAGAATTATTTAGCGAATTTTGCCGCTGTTTGAAGCAAGTTGGTCTAGTTGGTGTTTGAAATTTGAATAACAGCACAGACGCCGTCTATATCAGAAATCCGTACCATAATCTCTTGTTAATCATTTGGAGGTGCAGCACCCCATAGCCCCAGGAGTGTTACTTAAATGTTATTCCAAACATTCCAGTCAGTGCATCACGCAAAGTGGCGGGAGACATATGTAGCTGTTTCGTAGATTTGTACGTTGATGACCTAGTGATTATTTCCAGCATCTTTAGTAAAAGAAATATTTTTTGTGCTCTCTTATTAACACTTAGTAATTCTAAGAGTTATTACCATATACCTTAAACAAAATAAATAAGAGATAAAATAAAAGTGTGAAATCTTTAGAGAAGGACTATGAACGCTTTATGTTTTTCCCAATGGATGCTTTGCAGAAGTTTCTGTGTTTATATATTTCTTCAGCCTGAATTCGCTTGGAAAACCGTTGTAAGAACTGCAACTTGATGCACAGTTGCAAGTAATAAGAAAGTGTAAATATACAATATAAATAAATAAAACATGAAAGGCGTTCATTAGTAGAAAAGAAAAAGGTTTCGCAAAATTAAAATTTCATCTAGCTTTACGACCAAAACTTCGATGTATCCTATATGCTTATAAAACATTTGCATACAGCCATATAATGATAAAATGTGATTCTATTAACTTGTTTAACTAATAAAAACTTGTTTGATAAGAGTATGAATCAATACTCACGAAACATAGAAAACAAATTATTTATATTAGTATATTACGCTGATATGAAACTACTTTACTATAAAGTATTGTTAATGATTCCGTATTTATTTAGCTATTTATTTAGAATTGCAATCAAAATTGCTTTACTTTCCGGTGCAATGCACACGACTTTTGAAGAGAAAGCTACGTCGGAAAAGTAAAAATAAAAGAACGCATGCATTTAATATTTAATAAATAAATATCTCGTAATTACTGTTGCCATCCACAGAAACCGAGAAAAATCGAGGTTTTTCCAGAATGTTCTAGTAAATAATTGAAACGTTTGTAAAAGCCGAATTGAAACACCTCAGCTTAGTTGTAGTTGTAGCTGTTTTAAGTGAACTGTTTGTTTACTTAATGCTGTTATTGATTGTAGCGATTTCCCTGTGAGATAGGATTAGTTTCTCTGTTTTTGAATTAAGTTTTGTTTAATGTTTGAGGCATTATGATATTATATGAATATCTCTGAAGAAATATTTCAGCATTTTGTTTTATTTCTTGCGGAAAGAACACATTTTTTTAACTTTTCAACGGCTTGTACATTCAATGCATTAGGAACTCGTACGCACGCAACAGTATTTTCTTATCAGCGTAATATACGACTTTATAAACATCTTTTGTTAATTACAATAATGACTGCTTGAGAAGCTAAGTTTTAAGTATTCCGTAAACTATATTAGTTAAATATATTATTGAAAATGAAATAAATGCTTCTAACAAACACGTGTAATGGTTTTAAATAATTCGATTTTGTTCACTAATAAGCTAAGTAAAGGTATATTTTGAAAGCTACATTAGTTTAGTAAATTAGAACGGTTCTTAGAAAGAGCAATTTGAGAATGGCATGTAGTATGTTTGGGCGGAAATTTTATAACGTAATATAGCATAAAAAATGGGAAGACTATATTCACTTAAAAATCACTGCAAAACAGAAACTAGATACAGATTTAAGACATTGTAGAATTTGCAGTACTGGCAAGAGCGATGCAGTTTTCACTAAGCATGACCGTGGAAAAAGTTCTGTTATTATATACAATTTAAATTATTACATTTGCTAAAAGGACTGAATATGTTATGTTAATAGTACCATCAATGCATATAATATATTGTTTAGCGAAAACGTTCATTTGAAAAGATAACATTTCCCTCTTTATATTGCTTTTCACATTTTTCCCATCAACTCTTCCCCTGTGTCTGTTTTTTAATATCACCAGGAGAATTTAATTAATATTTCGTGAGCTCTCTTTTAGAAAGTGAAGTATGTTCATTATTTTGGATCGGTATTCGTTAAGCTTCAAGATTAAATTAAATTTTGCTTCTCGGACTGTAATAACAATTTTCGGTGGAACTTCCAGTAAAAGGTTTCGTCGTTTTTACATTTTTATCCAAACAATTAGTGGAGTTGTTTATTAACTTCGTAATAATTTTATTTCCGGACAAATTCTTATTCATTTGCTTTAAAAAAAATGGCATATCCTTGATTGATTTGATGACATAACTTAGTTTAAGTTTTATTTTTAAAAGCATAATGAGAAAACTGATAAACGTACTTACAATTGTTGCATAGTTAGTAGGAATCCAGAATTATAATTTCCTCATTCCCATTTTTCTAAACCTACCCCTATGACGATAAAACTTTCTTCCAATTTCTTTAATTTTATCTAGAAGTAATCTGGATGCCCCCATTTAATTAAACACTGAAATAGAAATTGAATTTTGGGTAGAAGAATATAAATATTTTAAATCATTTCATAGCAGATTAAAATTCCTTATAAGTATCTAGAATATCGGTATGAAGTTAACTAAGGCAACTGACGTGACAAGAACCCAAGATAAGGTGGGGACACGTAATCTCTGTCGTTTAGCTTCCTCTTTCTGCAAAAATATTTATACGTATGCATATTTTTGAGCACACAGATAACAAAAACCGACTGGCACGCATTTATGCTCAATGAGAATTTGAGAAGGCTGTATATGTCCCACGTTGAAATTTTCAGCAAAAAACGAAATTAAAATGTATTCGAAACACCATAAAAGTAATCGGCACTTTTAGTCACCGATTTCCAACAAAAAGGCGTAAAAAATAATAAACAGACTCGCAGGTGCAGGTTAGGACATGTTTGCTTTGTCGCTGGATATAGACTGACTGACAGACTATGACGAAATTGGCGGAAAACCTTTAGTCAAAGTCCAATACTCGAGTGAAACACAGGCACACAACCCATTAGACTCGAAAGGGTGAATTATTTCAATAAACAAAAAATGAAATAAAAAAACACAAAACTTTACCGATGACATACATCCTTATCGCGTTATATTATAAATTTCCAAAAATGAGTCATCAAAATTCTGCTCTTCTAATTAATCGTAATGCATATTAAATTAGTTCAATTTCATTGATATTTTGAAGGATATTTTCCTTACTGCTTAATTTTATTGAAATAGTCATTGAAAAACGTGATCACATGAACTACTACTGAATTACTACTGTACTACATTTAAAAGACAATTTGAGACACGTTTTATTACCATCTTCACTAAGGCATATTATAGCTGTTTGAATTCTTTTGGGTTGCAAGCAACAGCATGGAGTTGTACATTAGGTTACGAAGAGGGATATGTTCGTGCAAGGTCGCGCCAACCATCCATGACGAGAAGAACTTTTAAGCTCATTTTATAAGGTATTTCTGACGCCTTCTTAGCATGTTTCGTGGTGCAGTGGTCAGCACGCTCGGCGCGTATTCGAGAGGTCCGTGGTTCGAGTCACGGCGAGGGCATTGCTCATTTTTCATTTCTCCTGCTTTAACAAAAATACCTAATGCCTCTGCAGTTGCACCCGAACTAAAAAGGTGGTAGATGATGACTCTCCAACACCAGGATATGGCAATTGGGTCCCCTAACCCCCAGTCACGCTTTAAAAGGGGGAGTATATAAGGTATTTCTCCCACCTTCTAATCAGGCTTTCGTGATGTAGTAATCTGCACACTCGGTGCGTATTCGAGAGGTCCGTGGTTCGAGTCCTAGCGAGGGCATTGCTCATTTTTCATCTCTCCTTCTTTCGAAAAGTACCTAATGTCTCTACAATTTTAGGACGACATTTTGAAACTTCCTTCTAGTTACCTTAAAAGCGCCCTTTCCATAACGTTGCTAATTGTAGATTTAAAATACCCGTGATAAAACCTAAATCAGTTTCATTTCTAATTTCTAAAAATGCTTAGATTTCCTTTCTCCTTACGAGTATATTCCGTCGTATAGTTAAAAGAGAGCTTTAAAGAATGTGATCTTATAATTCTATAGCAAGAACACACGCTCAATTGACGGATGTGAGTGGTAGATTATAACTTATGACGGAGAATGTTTCTATCTGAACTACAAATAGGCCACATTCTATACTTAATGCTATTTCGTCTCATTTCTTCTTTTGTTCTGTATTAGCAAGTGCCTTGATTGTAATTTATTATTTTAATACTTTTATCGCCTTTTAATAAACCTTTATATTTAACAGTATTGTTAGTTTCTGTGTTTTGACATATTTCTCAGTTCCACAGAAAAAAGAAATATTTCTGATTTCGCATCTCTTGCTTGATATATCCCCATATTATTTATTAGAGCATTGACTGTGTATATGAAGTCAAGACCTTTTTGCCGACCTGGCAAGTGAAACTCGACAACTTCTGAAACGTCGTCCAGTTTATCAATTCGGTAAAATTTTCCTCAGGCTGCTGAAGACTACTATGCATAAGCAGAGGGTGGTATCTCGCCGTAATATTTTAGGCAGCTGCCCTTAAGCGTCTGAGCTCTTTATAATATTAGCAAAAGTTACGAAATATATATAGTTACGAAACTATCGTAATAGTATATATTACTTTCAATTTTACGAAGTCGGAATTTGCACGTTTCCATTGTTCCGTGAGAAATGTATTCGAATAGATTGGTCCTTTTTTCTGTAATAGGCTTCCTTTTATGACAATAAAATATGAAATAATCTAGTATTTATAGTAGCAACCTTTACAGTAGTTATCTAGTAATCTAGTATCTGTAATTATGCTTTTATGGTTACTTAAAATTTTTATATTATAGGATTTGAGGTTTGTTTGCTGTTTTCCAAAACGTTATCTGAAACTATTTTCTAATATGTATCTATAAACATTACAAACAAGAACAGATACACACGTACTTCAGATCCATGTGCTTCAAGAAGCAACGTATAACTCTTGAAACTCATATCTAAGCTTAATGGAGAATAATACCTAATTTATACTGTTTTGCATTCACATTAGTACTAACTTGTACATTTCATTCAACAAATATATAAATTAATAATTTTAAACTTCTGGTTCTTCTAAAAATTCATATTTACGCTTAAGATGTCGCTATGCAAATATATAAACGTTATGCAAACATATTTTGAAAATTTGTTCATTAAAATGTTAAATTACATTTGTTCACTGTTTCATTCTAAAAACAAGTGAAACGGAAAGTTTAATGCTTCCGGAAAACGGGTAAATTCTTTCATGCAAAGTCTTAAATCATAATACAAGGCTGGCGAATTCAATTGCATAACATATAACTATTAAAGTATCACAATGCTCAATAGTATATTTACATTTATATATATCCTTTAAAAATACAAATTATGTGTTACCTTCACTTCATTTAAGATGAGTAGAGCATTTCTTTTTAAATGTTTAACTTGAATAAATATTTCCAAATCTCGAAGTAAATGTTGAAATAAACTTCAACAAATTAAAACCTAAAAGGCTTTCGCACATTTTTAACATTATTTATAGAATATTCAATTAATGGCAATAGGTATTGCGTAATCTCATTCTATAACCAATTTACTTAGTTAAAAATACATTGTAACTGCAAATAGTCTAAGCTATTTTACATCTGTGTGATTTTAAAATGATAATTATTTTCAATAACATTTATAAATCTATAAAAATAACAAAATATTACTTTTATATGTCTGTAACATTTCGATATAAAATTCCAAAATAAAGTATTAATTTCAATTCTGGAACGGACAACATAAATGAAATTAAGAAACTCATGTATGCGATCTACCACAAACGCACTCTCTGAGCTGTTACCAGGTCTGAAACGACATGCTGTAACATTGCAGGAGTAATAACAGTTTCAGGAATTCCGGTATGCCATCAAGGTCTCACGAATTCAGAAGGTAGACTAACCAGCCAATTCTGCAGCTTCTCTGATATTGTCTTCGACTATAACGAATCAGATTATGTAAAATACAACCAAAAGAATTAAGAGGGCATGACTAGTTCAGTCTGCAAACTGTTTCAGACAGAGCAATTACTCAGAACCTTCTTAAACTCAAGATCAGAGAGACTTTTGCAGCTACTAAGATCCTCACATAATTAGGGCTATACTTATCTTACCATAACGTATCATAATGTAATGTTCCAAAATTTTGGAAAAATTCCTCTGAAGATTTTTTGACATCAAAATTGAGTTTTAATTAGATTTAAGATAGATAAGTAGGATTTTTCTGAATGCACGGCGTGAACGGAATGCAGAAGAACTGCGTTAAGTCTGAACAATTAAGCGCATTTTACTATTTTAAGCCTTTTATATCAGTAGCACCAAAGGACATCCTTGATCATCAACACCGAGTCACAGACATTAGAAGACTTGAAAAAGTTAATGACCTATTTCGCTGATGGAATCAAACGAAAATGAGATGTTCATTAATGGTATTCTTTTTTTCCTTATACAACACATTATTATCAGCACCGTCAACTTTGAATCATTTAACGTGCTTCCTGTCATTTCCATTCTGAAGGAGAAAAATACACTTTAATATTGAAAATTTGCATAAAGAGTTTATTCATCATATGATTTCGATTTTTGCTATATATTAGAATATACACTCTAAAATAATAAGTGTAACTTAAAGCAATATGTCATTTTAATTTTGATCATATTAAATTTTGAACATGATTATAATCATGTTATATTTTGATCACGAAACACTCAAAAATGTATTGCGTACAAATAAATGGTAAATTTTCTTTATGCCACTTTGGCTGACTGTTTACAGCAGATTACATTTGAAGAGTTTGTTTTCGAAAACAAAGTAAACTTTAATTTCTATCTCCAATTCAGTTACAAAATTGTTTTCAAATTATGCAATGAAAATAATACCAGATTTGAAAACTGTATTTTTATGACATGTATTATAAATCTATAAGAACTATTAAAATTATGTTAATGTATTTTAAATGTACAGCTGATAGAAGAAACGCAACTAACCCATATGATAATCTGTTTGATTCTAATACATAAATGGCTATAATTTCTTTACTTTAGGTTTAGGCTGAAATCTAGCGGAAATAATATCTAAATTTATGCAATAAATTCATATTTCACTATCTCTATTAAGAAGAGCAATATAATTTAATTACTTCTAGAACTTAACAGACTGAAAAGCCCTCCAGTGGTTTTACGAATAGTATATTCACAGTTATATTTGAAATGTATCTTTTAGTAACCAGACTAAACGAGCGCTTTAAGACCATTTGCAATATCATCGTATGTAAAAAGAGGAAAACTGAGTCAGACACTTTTATAATTCGCGCACTGAGGGGCTGTTATGGCCAAATAATCCTACCTTTAATCAAGGCGCAGTTAAACTCCTTATTACGTTAAGCCCATAAGGTACGAGAAAACAGTTTCAAATATTTAAGTTGCACAAGGTTTAGTCTTAACCAAACGTAGACAATGTATTTATAATCCTTTTCCGATATCGAAATCCTCATTTCCTTCAAAGTAGCCAGTGGGGAGAGGCCCACATGCATTATTCATTAGAAAATTCCTGCGGTGCTGCGATAATTTGTTACCCTAATGGATTAGGGACGCTTAATCCACCCTTTGGTGGGTATTATTGCAGCAGTGGCCTGTCATTGACAAGGGGGTATTAGATGGGTATTTGGCATACGAAGACAAGTTGTCCAGGCCAAGCTTCTCCTTCGAGATGGGGGATTTAATTCAGGCATCATTTCAAGGTGAAGATGGTGAAGTGGCCTTGCGCAAGCGTTGAATGTATTCGTTATCGCACTCAGATGCTGTACGGTACTTCGATTAAGCTGAAAATGTTTTAACGTGCCGTTAGAAATAATACTTAAAATAACACGGAATGACTATAAAATATGCAAAACTCTCCATATCTAGACCGCTAGTTATCCGATCTATGTTTAATAATAAGATGCCCGAAAACAATTAACTTAATAGTAAACAAATGACGAAAGTACTGTTTTATTATTAAAGTTTACAAAGTTATTTTCTCCTAGTATTTTAAAACATAACATTTCATTAAATAATTTATATAAAATGTTTGGTAAAAAAATTAAAGGCACATAATTAAATAAATTCAAATAGTTATAAAAAATTAAGAAATTATTAAATGTAGATGAATTAAATGTAGATGCAACATAATAGTGTATAATGTTTAATAAATATGCAGCCTATGAACATAATCTGAAGTATCTATTATCCTATCAACTGTTCTTCGCTAAATCGATTATTAACTTTCATAGTTACTTGTCAATAGCGAATACTTGTTTTCTAAAGAAACATACTTTCATGGCTAATTTTTCAAAAATAAAAAATTTTATTTTCATTCAGTTAGACAAAAGTAAATTATTTCATTTTTTTATTATATATGTTCTTTATTAATGTTATGGCAACAAAAAAATAATAATATTAACAGCATTAGTATTAATTCATAATTGGCTTCTAAGATTTTTGATAATCTAATCGTCCTGGTGTTTCAAATATCCTTGTTGACTGTTCTTCGTTTTAGTTCAGGTATTTGAAATAATATTGTAGTTTCAGTTCCACTGTTGTTTTTACTGTTTAATGGAAGCAAATATTTAGGCTACGTATCTTTGAAATCCGTAAATTATTTAATATTATAGAACAAAAATAATATGAAATTTTGAGATAAGTTATCTATTCTCTCGCCGTCAGTTCTTAGCAATATCACGTTATTAATTTTTCATTTATATTTCTTACCACAAAATATGATGTATTCCATAATTAATTCTAAACTTAAATAAATTTATTACTATAATGGAGCTATCAACCTTTCATGCATCTAAGGGCTACTTTTAGAAGTATACAGAAACTCAAATCCTCTTACCTACGCGAGGTAGGCCGCCGAATCGCGCGCAATGTTAAAATCTTATAAACGTTTAATTTATAAACCCTGAGTCGATAAATGGCTTACCTTTTCCCCACCAGTGTTACATTTGTTAACGGTGTTTATCGGTCTTTTTAAGCTTCGCTAGTCATTCTAAATTTATTTAATTGCGATTTTACCAATCTCATAGAAATACATACGCACGCCTATAGAAGCTATCCTTAACAAATAGTTTTGCGAACGACAGAGTAAAGTCGTTTAGTCTTGCAACATATTCGAAATCAAGAGAGTTATGCTGGTGTAATTCTGAATAGATTGAATTGCGGATAACTCGCAGTAGAAATTGCCAATTTTTGGCGTTTTCGGCGGATGGTTTTTTAATGTGTTAAGTTCACGTTTTAGGGAATTCTAATATACACTGGTCGATATCACTAACCCTTCCATATCTGCATCTATCATTCTTCTGAAACGGAATGGTGTAAATACATGATGTATTGACTATGACCTAAGAAACCAAGCATATAAGGATGGCTGCAGGAGCTGAAAGCACGGCTATGGTCAATTCAAAGTTTTAAAGGGGCAGAAATTCAGTTGCGGAAGATCCAAGGATTAGACGACATTCTTCGTCAACATACACTGCTTGACATTGAAAATGCAACACCTAGAAGGAGTGGTCAGAAATTTATGCAAATTTTAGAGTAGACTTACGTCACTGAGTTATGCGAATGATGTGAAATGCACAGCTCTCCGACACACGTGAAGTAAGATATAAGGGAAGGAACGTGCAGAATGGGCAATATTCGTGTCGTTATTTCTGCCAGACGAATTATCAAAGAAAGTTGGTTTTTGTCTCGGAGGATACATGTAATAGGAGAGAATGCCAGGCCGACGTCAACGAAGGCACTTCCAGCAGATAGACGATTTTACGAGGTTATGATGATCGGACTGGGAAGGGCGGGTTGGTCCTTACGTCAAATCGCAGCTGATACTCACATGGATGCGAGAACTGTGCATCGGCTATGGCGAACATGGTTGGAACAAGGGAATTTAGGAAGAAGAGGGGTGCAGGTGTAGCCAGAGTGACGTCAGCAAGCGTGGATCGACGCATCCGCCTACAAGCGTGGCGGTCACGCAAGTCACTTGTACCGCGATTCTGCAGCATGTGCAAGATACTCTAGATGTTTCCATGTCGACGAGAATCATTTCCCGTCGATTGGTTGAACGTTGCCTGCACTCACGGGGTCCGTTAAGAAGACTGCCATTGACCCACAGCATAGACGCCAACGTTTAGAATGGTGCCGGACTGGAGCGATGTGGATCACAGAATAGCGAAACGTCGTGTTTTCAGGTGAGTCACGCTTCTGCTTATCCAGTGGTAGTCGCCGCATACGTGTGTGACATCGACGTGGAGACAGATCTAATCCGGCAGTAACTGTGGAACGCCCCACCGCGCGACAACGTGGCATAGTGGTTTGGGGCGCTATTGCCTAAGATTCCAGGTTGCCTCTAGTTCGTATTCAGGGCACTATGACGGTCCAACGTACTTCGATAATGTACTGTGGCTGGTGGCAATTCCCTACCTTCAGGGGTTGCCTAATGCAATTTTTCAGCAGAATAACGCCCGACCACACAGTGCTCACATCTGCCAACATGCTCTGCAAGGTATACAGATGCTTCCCTGGCCACCGTACTTTCCTGACCTGTCACCAATCGAACATGTGTGGGATGTGATTGGACGCCGTTTTCAGATTCTGCCCCTGCCTCGTTCAGAAGACAAACTGTGGCAAATGGTTGAAAGGGAATAGAGAGCCATCTCTCAGGACACCATCCGCACTCTCATTGACTCTATGCCTAGACGGGTTTCTTCGTGCATCGCTGTCCGCGGTGGCCCTATATCCTACTGAGCCGACGCCGTACTCGCTGTGTATTCTGACTATCATTTTGAAATCAAGATCACTTATTGCTGCTTGCTGTCTCTGTCTTTTTTCTAAATTTCATCACTTTCTGACCACTCCTTCTTGGTGTTGCATTTTCAATGTCGAGCAGTGTATAACAACATGTCCAAAGTGCACGATGAATTTTTATAGTGTGGCTATATAATAAGGAAGGAAGTTCACCAGAAAATTCTAAAGCAACTGAGAAATGCTGTGCTTACAAAAAGACTTCAACTGCGGAGGAATCAGTCGTGTGTGTTGCAGTTGCATCGTGACAACATTCCAAATCTTGCATTCCTCCTTGTAACCAATTACCTGACAAAACATCATACATCTGTTGTGCCGTCCCACTCTATTCTTCTGACTTGTCCACGGCCTTTTTCCCAATTTAAAGACACTTTGAAAGGACATCGTTTTCAATCTAGAGCGGAAATTTTGGAAAATGCAACGAGAGTACTGCACCTCATCGTAAAAGTGACTTTCAACACGCTTTCTAAAAGTGGAAGAAACTATGGCTAAAGTTTAATGACATTAGGGGACATTACTTTAAAAAGGATAATAGTAGAAGATTTCTATAATTATCAATGCAGCAAGAATAGCAAAATTTCAGCCATTTTCTGAGCAGTCATTTTACATATGTTACTGCTAAATCAGGCAGTATGCGGATCAGCTAGATAATCTGCAGATTAACTAAGCTAATCCTTTAAATTTTATTTCTTGCACTACCTGATTAATCTACAGATTACTTAGATAGTCTGCACTTGATACTAGACCCTCGTTAAAACTCAAAACAAGATCATTGGTTGAACAACAGCAATATTTTTGTACCTTCAAACTAATACTCAGATACGTCATTCTACCAAGCACTGATACTAGGTACTAGTAATTGAAAACCAAGCTATACTTTTATTCTATGAAGTTATTAGGAATTTTATATAAAAATCAGCAGATTTAAATAAAACAAATTGGCAATAGTTGAAACATAACAATATTAATTTACTGATAAAATTAGTGTAGTAATTAGAAACTTTGAAGTAAAAAATAAAAATATCTATATATAATATTTTATTTATTTATTTTTTTTAACATCTAAAGATTCACACTGATATAATCAACCAACGAATTTAATGGAATAGAAAGAATCAACTAAATGGTAACAAAGCATTTTTTGCAAATACGAAATTAATTTGCAAAAAAAAACCACGATAAATTTATGCTTATTGAGTCTGACAATTTAAATTATTTAGCAACAGGCGCTTGTGATAAGCTATGAGAATGTAGTTTCAAAAACGAGACGTCGGCGACACAAGCTTAGAGAAAAGCCAAGAGAAAAATTAACAAACATTTACACTTTAAAGAACTGGAATACGTTAATATGCATACTTGGTGAAAGGCGGAAAACTCATTTTTTCTAAGGTTTCGATCCTTAGAGGAACAAATCAGATAATCTGCATATTAACTAAAATCATTACTTAACGGTCTCACAGCTAGGTAGATAGAGAGGCAAGACAGACAGACAGACACACACACACACACACACACATATATATATATATATATATATTATGTTTTAAATGCGTAGGTGAAAACATTGGAACTTTTAACAGCTTTCGATATTGCGTAGAGGAAGAAACCGGTACTTTTTAGCATCTTTCGATATTTGTCATGCCTGAGAAGACTGTAGTGGCTGAAGACAGGACTAAGTGGACTAAGTGGACAGGCATGATGACGCACTCAACACAACTGAGCTTGAATATCACAATCTTTAATTTTACGAACATCAGATCATTTTTCTGTCGATAAGATAATTTTTTAAATAATAGTTGAATACAATAATTTCCATGTACACGGGTTTTAAAGTACGAAGTCATCTTAAGGAAGTAAGCAGCAGCAACGTGGATGAAAAGCGTCTTGTCTGCAGGAGAGCGTACGCGAAAGAGAACGCAGCAGTTCAAAGGAAGAAGGAAGGGAATCAATAGTTTTAGTTCCGAGTTAAAAAAGTTGTGGTTTGCAATTTAGTGATTGGGCAGGAAGGATCTTGATTAAAACGTTACGTAACATGGAAAGATCTCGATTTGGGGGAAACAGATGAATTTAGGGGGAGAGCACCAAATCTAAAACAGTTTATTTTGAGGTCGCCAATTATTTTTTCAAAGCAGCTATCGTATTTTGTTATATCTTACATATATATGCTCGACTATGAGTGTGTGTCTATATATGTGTTTGTATATGTATATACAAACTAGATACACACACATATATGCATGCATGTACACAGTCCAGTCACATTAATGTGACCACCACGTACTTTCCATGTCAGAGTTAAATAACCAATCACAGAAGGCAAGTGGCAGCACAGTGCAGTTGAACGTATATAAAGGGTGTGTGAGGGCTTCGGAAAACATTTCAATCGTTGGCGTAATGCAGAAACGAAGCGATTTATCCGACTTCCAAAAGGGCATGATCATTGGCTTTCGGGCCAAGGGTGGAAGCATTTCCGAAACGGCTGAGTTTGTGAACTGTTCGCGTGCCGCCGTGG
>KK122085.1:340553-357835 GCA_000611955.2 Stegodyphus mimosarum | reverse complement strand
AGGGTTCTTATCCTTACGTTCTAAGTCCTGAACTGGAACAGGGAGCGGAAGGTACGCTATGTTCTGGTGTAACTGCTGGGCTGGAGAATAACTGCACGTGAAGGGATTTGAAATCCTCTTTTATTCAATCACTATTAAATACAAAACTTCCCAACTCGGAAGAGATACAGAACGTAAAAGACCGCACTTTGGTCAACTTAACAATCAAATAAATTTAAATAAATTAAAATAGAACTTAAATTAAACTTTGCTTCCCAGAGCAATTCGCGGCAGTTGCCCTCTATCTAAAAGGGTGCGTAGCAAGATATACTAAATACTACCGCACTTTTATTTTACAAAGCAATCACGTAGTAAGCACTATGGCTTATAAATTTAAACTGCTAGCTGGTCAGGCGAACGTTGAGCAGCGTGACCGTGATCTGAGGCAAAGCTCTCACACACCGAGAGGTTTCTACCTCTGGCTTAAATACTGCTTGGCTGCACTTCAAAAATTAGCATAAGCTAAAAACGCGCGCTTCTTCTGACAGGAAGTTGAAGCAGAGAGGAGATAGAAAAGATTTAAATTAAAATAAACTTGGTTAGTTTAACTAAAACCTTACACACTTACACCACTTACGTGGGATCTTTGCCTTGAAGATTTTTGTGGTGAATATTGAAACACTTCCGGCATTGGAATTGAGGAATCATTGCATATAGCCGCGCGAGGTTCCCGTTGTCGGCCTTTCTGCACATCACACACTGTTCCATGAACCTCGAAATTTTTCGTAGACGTGTAATTTTCAACTTTGAAGTCGGATCAGTCTCGTACTCACATCCGCATGTCTCTAAACAGCAGCAACATTCTCAAACTTCTAGTACTACTTAATAACCTGCTCCAGCTCTTGAAAACTCGAACGTGCATTCGCCATGTCGATGTACTAACTGTGTCGCGCAGCTAGATCGAAGAATCTACTGCAACATATTGAAGAAACACATGATTACTTCTTAGAAATTTAAGCTTCTAGGCAGAAAAATAAATTTTCCATCACAGTTCAAAGTGTATATACATTTTTCTGGCGCACACTGTATATCGAATATGCCGATTTAGCGCTTGGAAAAGAATATAGAAACGACTACTTTCACCTTATTTACTGTTACATGTGCTGTGTGACAAACTTCATCGTTGACACGTGCCCATTAAATATATGATCCAGAAGCATGATATCTGATTCAGAAGTACTCTACTTCATAATTCAATTTATTCGAAATATATTTTTCAAGATAAGTTTTCGAATCTTGATGTTAGGAAAAAGTAATCAACCTTGCTGGAATTACACAGTTCACACCTGACTTAAGAGTATTTTAATACATGATTTTGCTTATTTTTGACGTTTTTCTATAAATATATCGAAAATTACTTGAAAAATTAGAGCAGTTTGAAAACTGTAGCTGAAAAACTGGGAAATCCAAAAAATATTAAAACGTTATTAATTAATTCATTCATTAATGTGTTTATTTATTTATTATTATTAATTTAATAATTGTTTATTTATTTGTTTTTTATTTATAATTTTGATATATTACAAGTTTCTAAAATACATGTAGATATTAGCCTATTTTATCTTTTGATACCAAAAATTAACACAAAACTTTGTCCACGTGTTAGCACGCAGCCTTTTACAAACTTGAGATTATGCCACTGGCAGTGAGTGAAATGTAAATAAAAATAAACTAAAAATTGTAGTTGAAGTGTATGTCGTGTTATTAAAATAACTCTGCGATCACCTTTTGTATTGAGAGTGGGGTAGATTAAGAATATTGGATTGAACTCAATGTTGTATATATGTGATTAAATAATTTACCGTAAAGCATGGCGTTCAGTAATTCTCAGTTAGTTGTCATCGCATTCAATATATTGCTTAAACTATGTGAGCTAAAACTTAGTTTGAGGATCAACTGTTTACCTACTGGCGTCTTAGAAAAAAGTCTTAAGTAACAGAATCATTCTCAGACAAAGTGTATCTAGTTATAATTGTGTTGCCATCTAAAAGAAAAAGAGAAATGTCAATCCATTTAAACAAGCCATTGAAATTTTTGACTCGGAAGGATATATTTTAAACAGTTCATTTCTTGCAAAATAAATTCCATTTTAGATATCTACTATTAGTAACATCCATGTTTTTTTACAATCGATACGTCAATATTAATATAGGTATTAAAGAATATCTTGTAAACAGCGATTACATTATTTTCTCTTCCTCACTGTTCTTTCTCAGGAACGTTTTCTCATTCTTAGTGTAGTTTATTCTAAGATTTCAATATGTAGTGATAAGTGTAAGCACACATGCTATGTGTTAACTTAGCGCTTATGTTATCGATGAGGCTTCTGATGAATATCATCAAATAATTTATCCGGCTTTGGATCTGTATGAATGCTGGCGACCCTAATCCTAGCTTACTTCTTATGAAGCTCTATCTCATAAAATGTATACCTGCATATAGTTAATAAAAGAATGAGTTATAAATCTCGGTGTTCAAATATTTCTACAACTAGTTTGATTTACTGAAAAGTTATTTATGGACAACAATAATAGAAAAAACATCGCTTGGAATAATAGGAAATGGAATGTAATATACAAACGTGCTGCAGCCCTTCTGGCCGATATTAATCGGCCTCATGGTTTACACAGTACACACGACACAGACAAGCTAAAATGCAGTTAAAAGATTAAACCACAGATTTAAACAAAAATACTGTTAAAAACATCAAACCTAAATTCAGAGTATTCTTCTATTGCCAATTCTAAAGATCATCAAACTTTTCGAAAATCTAAATTCTTTATTGCAGTAGTATTCCTTTATGTTACCATGTTTCCCCCTAACAGGTCGCAATAATAAGCAATCTGTGTTTTTCCCTAATATATCGCAATAATATGCAGTCTATGTTTTCCCTGATATGTCGCTATAATACGCGAAAATGTAATATAATATAGTATAACAAAAAACATGAAATAACTACAATACAATAACAGAAATACTTGCATATACACTGGGAAAATAAATTAAGAGAATTTGCATATCTTATCGAATTGCACGAAAAGATCTGAACTGAAGGAAAAAACACTGCTTCTAGATAAAAATTCAAATCTTGTACGACAAATACATAAGCGTATATGTGTGTGTAGGCGGAGCCAGCAGGAAAACAGGCTTTATAAGCGTCTGGAGGGTAAGACGAATTGCGTTTGCTAGCACGCCTCGACGAATTTCTTGATGTTATCTTGCAGCAATCAGTTAAATTCACATCGGAGCAGTAAAAATGTGTAACCACCAACGTTTAGATGATGGAATGAGGTGGCGAATTTTGGGGATGCTAGAGGCAGGCCAATCGTAAGTCCTGCGTCGTGTGTAACTTATGGAAAAAGTTCCAGGATACTGGATCCATCGAGAGAAAGCCTGGGAAAGGTCGTCCAAGAGCCACAACGGCCATAGAAGATCGCTATTTGTCCATTTTAGCGAGACGTAATAGAGAGGCTACAGCTTCTCAGCTCTCTCGAAACCTGTATGCAGCCACAGGAACCCGTGTAACAAGGGCAACTTTTTCCAAAAGACTGAATGAGAGAGGGTTGTTTGCGAGAAGATCGGCTGTTTGTGTCCCACTCATATCTACTGACAGGAGAGTCCGATTAGCATGGTGCGGGCAGCATAGTGATTGGAGTACGGAGAAATGAACGACCGTTCTCTTCACCGACGAGTCCCGTTTTAGCCTAAATACTGATTCTCTCCATCTCTCTTTTCATATGAAGAGAGCCAGAAACCAGTTACCTACCCTCCAGTGTCCGCAAAATCAACAATTATGGCGGTGGCGGTGTAATGGTCTGGGCAGGCATCATGCTGGATGGCCGCACACCTCTCCACGTCTTTGACAGAGGCTCTGTGACTGGTGTAAGGTATAGGAATGAGATCTTGGAGACCTATGTTCACCTTTTCCGGAATGCAGAGGGCCTCGAGTTCATCTTACAGGACGATAATTCAAGGCCACATAGAGCTCTTCTGGTCGACGAATTTCTCGAGAGTGAGGATATTCGCCGGATGGATTGGCCAGCCAGGTCTCCAGACCTCAACCCTATAGCATGCCTGGGTCCCTCTATGGAGGGCAATTGCAACTTGCAACCCCCCTTCGAGAACCATCCAGGAACTGAAAACAGCGTTCCTGAATGAGCGGTACTAATTGCCACAGGCCCTGATAAACTGCCTTATTTCCAGTATTACATCAGCTGCGAGGCTTGTATGGCTGTAAGAGGAGAGTATAGTCACTATTAACCCATTTCTTTTGCGTCTTCTGCAACCACTGTTTCAGTCCTTCAGACTACCATGAGTGTTACACACGAACATGTGTGTCTATTATAACTGTTGAATGCTTATTTTGTTTGTATTATATCAACCCATGTTCACACTTAATTTTATTAAAATCTCTTCAGTAGTTCTGGAGATCGTAGATCAAATATGAAAATTCTCTTAATTTATTTTATCAGTGTAGTTTTATAAAAACATGAGATAGGTATCTCGGTGTTCAAATATTTCTGCAATTAATTTGATTTACTGAAAAGTTATATATCGACTGCAATAATAATAAAAAAATTTCTTGAAATAATAGGAAATATTAGAGGAAAAACATCTTTGTCAAAAGCATTAAGAAATTTTTATTTCTTAATCGTTTTGAAGTATACCAATGAATTGTTTGAAAATACAAAATGAATGAATGACAGCAATCTGCTACCTGCTTTTTACATGATACGGTTAATTAGATTAGTTTGTTGCTTATAGCAAAGAACTACAGTATTGTCGTAACTAAAGCAGAAACCATTATGTAGAACTGAAAACTATTGTACTTCTATCATTTATCATGATTAAAAAACAACCTTGAACAGCTACTGAAGGAAAAGTTATAAAAGCATAAGGGGAAAGTGAAAATACTTATGAAAAAATTGTCTGAAAGTGATTAAAAAACGCAGAGCGTATTTTCTTATAAACTGCAACGTCTTTTTGTGTTCCATGTGTTAACTGAAAATTTATTTTCATAAGTATACCAGAAGTCCCCCATCTACAAGAAATGGATATCTTAATCATATTATCTTAATTTTAATAGTTCGTAAGCTTTGATATTTGTGAATGTAAAATAGAAAGAAATGAAAATAGCAGTTCATTTCTCATTTCTGAGGTAATTAAAAAACGTCCTCTCTAACATTCAATTAAAATCCTAAAAAATTAATAAACGGTAGACTGACACGTTTTGACATTAGGAAGAAAGCAAACATAAAAGAGTTTCAGTAAACTATTTTACCGAAATTAATTTATTACTTGTTATTAAAATGTCAAGGTGACAAAGGAAGTACGGAAATCCAATTTCGAGAGGGTTCTAAATGGCAGGATCTCTAGATTTCATAATTGAAAATATATTTGTGACTTAATTTTTTTCTCCTATCAAAACTTCTCATGTTGTCATGAACACGGCCAACATTAAAAATGGGGGGAAAATTTTATATAATTTTTTCCTCAAAACAATGTATAAAAATGATGAGCAAAATATTGATTAGAAATATTCATGAGTTTATTTAAAATTTTATGGGAATTAATTTTACTTCGAATAATATTTTCATGAGGTTTTATCTACAAATTTTATTTAAAAGGAAAATAAAATGTGGTTGAGTTCTTGATCAGTATATTTTTGTCGAAATATCAGAACATCAAAATCCATGATTTATTTTAAATGTGGAAACATTTGTAGAATTTTTCATTTTCTTGGCATAATATACCTGTCTCACCAACGATTTCATTGTTCAATTGTTTTCTCATTTTTATTGGCTTACAAGTAAGACAATAATTTTCTTGCAAAAAGGGAAACTAAAATTATCGGGTGGTTATTATGTAGATATTAAAATTTAGTGAGCTAGTATTCATGACCTGAATTTTGCACTAAGAATATTTCACGCAGCACTTTAACAATATCTCAAACATTTCAGCGCCAAGCATCGTTGAAAGAGACCATTACGGAGAAGGAGGCTTATTTCTATGGATTCGGATAGTAACGAACGGCCACACCAACCTCTGCGTGATTTCTGATGGTTCAGTCACAGCCGTCCGATATCATGACGAAATTCTACACCCTCTTGTTCGTCATTTTATCGTTGCAATGGGTACCGACGCGATATTTAGCGACTATAGCAACCGCCGCTTTGAGCTCGAGTGGTGCGGTATTATCTGGAGAGTAAGCCCATTCTACATCAGCCATGACCTGTTAGAACACCGAACTCGAATCCCATAGAGTATGTGTGGGGCATGTTGGGACAACGGATAACAGATCAAAGTGCAACGCCAGGCACCCTCCACGAGTTTCGATATGCATTACTACAGGAATGGGTGCTACAGCCCCAACAAGCCATCAAGGGCACAACTGCCATCTTGCCTCGCCACTGTCAAGTATGAATTTCAACTACAGGGTATCCTACTCGTTATTAGCGTGATGTTTCCATTCCATATTCTTCCGATTCATTTGGTCTTTCGCGATGTGATGGTCGCAATGCATGTATTTTTGCATGTCTTTGCTTTATTATTTGCTATGTGGTCTTATAAGTAATGTATATGCTACAACTTAAGATTATATATTGCAATGCTTTAGACGTTATTTGAAATATAGATTTATAATTATTGAAAACACATTTTAAAATACGCAGCATTAATCTACTACATCAGGCGTTCACAATAAGGTTAGTATTGACTCCCTGTATGTAGATTAAATTTTAAAGGGGGTTGATGATGACCAACAGGGGTCATTTAGGAGTCGAGAGGAGAATCGTATTGGCAATTGATGTGCATAATCAAGGTCTCCTGATTACAAAAAATTTGTTAATACAATCGATAATTGTTTATTGATATAAAGTTACATCACGCAGTATGGAAGAAATCATAAAAAATAAATACAACGAAAAAAAAACAGAAATTCTTTAATATATTTTTAAACCAGCAATGTTTTTAAAGTGCATACATTTTTAAGCTATAATTTAGTATAAAAAGTAAAACTCAAGAAAAGTAAACGCAATAAACGATAAAAGCAAAACCAATGAACTACCGAAACCTCAACCATGGATAAAAATTATTTTACCCATGATAAAATAATTTTACGGCTGGTGGCCGTTGAAACGTGTTAACAAAATTTACACTAAAATAGCAATTACGTGATCAGTATGTAAATGTAGCTTTTACATCTGAGAAGAACACTACAAACTATCTGCTGTTTCCCTCCGTCCTCCATTTCGATTACGCTGTATGATCTATATTTTACTGAACAACGTAAGAGAGCCGATAAAGAAACCCATTCTTTTGAAAGGGATCAAGCAAGAAAAGGTTGGAAACTTTTGATATAGATTTATATCCTGACATAATATATTTGCTTTAACAAACTATGTTCTGTTTTGAAATTTAACATTCCTATTGCCACATTCATTTTGAAATTACAATTTTCATTTCAAATAATAGCAAATATTGTCTATCCTCTTAAATATTATTTGCATTATGCGACAATTCCTCTTGCAGTAATAATATTTACACTTTTGTATAAGCTTTCATTTAATTCACTCTTAGTGTTTGTTCCTACGCTCATAAGTTTGTCATCCGTTTTCATACAACCTCCTGATAAGCTCTCGAGTTCACATTTTGCACACACAATGTTTGTCGATAGCAGTACAATGTGGTGAAGGCATTTTTGTTTTCAAAATTTCAGTCATCTTATATTCCTCATAATCAAGTTTTCCTTCACAAAAGCAAAGAAAATGGTCTCTAGGGACCGTTGAAAGGATATTCATTCTAGACCATTTGATTGTTTCAGCTGGGTTGACAAAAAGCGACTTGCTGTATCCGAAAATTACATGCTTTTTCTTACTTAATTGTTTGCGTATTTAACCGCATTTTTATTCTGAGTGCAATCTTTTTAGGTCAACTTGCACCAAATACTTGTGAAGTAAGAAAACTAAGAAATTAAGTTTAGATGAGTTAAATTTCCTACGTCTTACTATGGCCACATCAACATAGACTGATGTACTATTGCCATTAAAAGTAAATCTACGACGTTTAAACACGAAACAAGAAACAAATCTTTAAAAGTCAAATTCCACTCTTGTTGTTTAGTTGTAAGCAAACTTATCGGCAATTAAGTTACTATTAACAATTAATTACTCAACATAATTGTGAAACTGCGTCAAATCCAATACGTGACTCAAACCACATTTCCGTACATCACACATCAAGCTCCCACGCTTAATCTAGGGCACCCGCGCTCCTGTAGCTGTAAATAATTGGGCCCCATCTGTTTGTGACGGTCAGGCTTTCCACCGAGCGGAAATGATTGAATTTTAGTTCGGCCATCACCGCTTTAAAGTTCTCTCTTAAACTGTCGTTAGAATGGCCATTTGTCACAGGCATATATAGAGCTAACGTTAAATTGGCTTCGCGTTTAATAGGTTATGATGTATAAGCTTGTTATAAAGTAAATGCTAGGAATATGCAAGGAATTCTCCAAGGGAAAATCTCAGCTGGCTGAAAGATAAAGTTGCTTCCGCTTCAATGGCTCAGAGATTATGTGGATTTTAGATGGCGTAAAGAGAAAGATCCCTAAACGTCGGTTAAGCTTTAGAAGCTGTCCTTAAACTAGCTATCCAGAAGATAATTGTATTGTTACGTTACTTAGGTACTCCGAGATAAGCGTTCAGAAAATCAGTTTATGGATCGTCAAAAATCATGGCGTTTATTTCCCCAAACTGTAATGATTTCTGGTTCTCGATTGATACCCACAGCTCCTTTAAGATTCAATTCACACTGACTGGTAAGGATTGTGAAGCTACAATGAAACGTTATTCCTTTCTACCGAAATGCTTTATAAAGAATAAATAGATTAAGGTTTAATTTGAGCTAGATTCTAAATAATCATAAATTACACGTTTCTGTATTTTTAACGTCTTTTTCCTACGGCCAAAGCAAAGTAATCTTGAAAATTCATAAATTCAGTGGCGCCATGAAGAAAGGAAACACTATAATTTAAATGAAGGAGTTTCTCGCACCGTTAGTTTCCTTTAATTCTGCCATGTACTTATTACTGTAATTCTATACTTCTTATTTTTCTTCTTATCAAACTTTTATTTATATTTTACTTAATCCGTCTGATTCAGTTCCTGAATATCTATATCAGGCATTGTCAAACTACAGCTCGCGGCTGGCATACGATTCTTTGGCTCCTTAAGCGAGTTTTATGAAGCCCTTTGACTCCTTAAAAGAGTCTCTCTTGCAACAAACAGTAGCTATATTTCTGAAACAAAAATCGTCCAACAACAGGCTACTTTAGCAATAAGAAATTTAATTTTTTAAATGACGTGTGCGTGTGTGTGTGTGTGAATAATAATAATAAATATCAAATAAATTAATGAATAATTTAATGAATATCAAACTATCTACTATGCGCTAGTAATCAGAATAACACACAAATAGCAAACAATCACGTTTTTATAAATTACTACGATAGCCACTTTCCTCCTAGAGCATGTCATTGTTCATTGGAACAGAACACAAAACAAATACTAATTCATTTAAAATGTTATGCATCGTAATTTGTTTTCTCAAGTTTATTTTATTTCATTCAGTTTCTTCTTACAACCACTCTGTATCATCCCCTGCTTATCAATAGAAACGATCTAATGTCTTGGAAGGGTAGCAGTAGTTCTTAGTAGGATATTGTATTTATTAAGACCTTTGATTTCTGCATTTTATATATCTGCATAATCGCTCAAGAAAATTGTCACGGAAAACGCTGTTACCGTAAGGATTCTTTTGACTTGGAGATGAATTAAAATTTAGCAGTAGTATACTTTTCACATGAAACTTTTATCTTTGATTATGATTCCTTAGCAATCCTACGCAGAATTATCGTTTGGACTCACGTATTTTATGGGTGGGAGGAAAAAATTTCCATTCTTGCTTGGTCAGCAGATCTGTCACAACTTCTCACATACGTGTGTGCGTGAGCGTTTAGAATGGGTTGTCCATCCCTAAGTAATTCAGATCGTATTTTAAGCATCCTGTCAAAATGCTCACCCTCAGACCCTGCAGTGACACAATTTCATGTGAAATTATCTTTTTGGTGATTGTAAGGATAGTAAATCTATATATAATCAAGAATTAGGAAATTATTTAGTAGCTACTAATAAATAAAATTAGCAAAATGTATACTAGTATGTTGTGTTCACAGTAAAATATATTGGCTTTATACAGATGAGTAAAACTGCATTAATCTTATTGAATGTTAAAGCCGATAATTGTGGTAATTTTTTACAACTGAGTTATTGTCTGGACACAAGGCATTTAAACGCATATTTCTATTTGGAATCCTTTGCTTATTGGGTACACTCAATAAACTTAAGTAATTAATCTTGGATATGCTATCTTATATGTTAAACGTAAATTTTGTCATAAGTTTTGGTCCGTTTCTACAACAGTGATGAATCCTTCGTAATCTTAAGCAGAGATCATTGTTTTCGTCATCTATGATTGTGTATGACGAAATTTTTAGGATTGCAGGAAAGATAGACGTCACTTGATTTATAACAATTTCAATTCGCTTCCTCACCCACATTTCTGTAATCCACATCTCGTCTTGTGGATTGGAGGCTCTAAAGCAGAGATTCTCAACTACTGTGGTGCGGCAATTCAATGTGTCGCGTCACAATAGTTCAGAATCACTGCTTTAAAGTCTCTACGCCAAATATTACAAATACATAAAATAAAAACTCTTTTGTATGTACTCAATCATACACTGACTACCAATAAGTATTTGGACACCTATACAAATGACGATATCTGCGGTCCTAAGGTACGTCACGGACTCCGCCGGTATATATCGTGTAGGAAACAGCATCGGCTTTAGTCGCATGCAAGATGCCTCTCAGTTCGGAGCTCTCTGATTTCGAGAAAGGTATAAATATCGGGTATCACAAATGTGGCCGATCCTTAAGGGACATATCTAGCTATCTGAAGTACCCAAAATCGACAGTGGCCTATGTGATTAAGAAGTGGAAGGTGAGCGGTGATTGTCGGAATGTGCCCCGAGTCGGAAACTCCAAGATCTATAGTATACACACAGATGTGAGACAGATATATGTCCTTGTCTCATTTCTTCCTATCATGAAGTTCACTGACACAACCGGTGTACTAATTTAAACTACGCTTGATGTGTAGAACAGAGGGTTAGATTAAAACTTACATATTCGCTTTCGCATTTGCGATGCCCCAATATTGTATTGTGAAACCTTATAAAAACGGATTCAAAGGTAATACATGATATTTCATTTTTAAAACCTTTTTGACAATTGTTTTTCAAAAGTACCTTCTGAAATGGATATGTAGATAGAAAAAGAAAGAAAACGAAATTAATGGTGATGTGAGGGATCAGTCTTATGAGTTCGAGCCCAGTAAAAGTAAAGATTTTTCCTTCCCAAAAAAGATCTCCGGCAAAAATTATAATCATCAAGTATAATGACGATTTCTTAAAGTTGGATTTAGTTCTCTAATGGAAAATGATCACACTATGCAGTGTGTTTGTAAATTGTCGTCAGTTCGGTGGTTCTGAGCAAGCTCCAGTATCACATGCTTACTAATCATCCTTCACTTGTGTGAAAAGAAAAAAGCTATTTTCAGAAATCGTTATCTGCAAGATCCAAACAAGTAAAGACTTTTGATAAACAATTTAGCATGTATGAAAAAGCTGAGGTCGCTTCTTATTAAGTGGCTGAATTAATTGTTCTTCAATTAAAATCTCATAATTTGACTGCGAAATTCGTACTATCTGCTTGAAGTGAAATTGTACAAAGAATAATAGATGAAATAGCCGAAACGGATAATTTCAAAATACCACTCTCATATGACACAGAATTACAGCTTCTCTTGAAATATTGAAACAAATATTGTTAGGTTTATCTCTTGAAAATTCAAATTTTGCTCTAAAAATAGATAAAACAACTGATATTACGAAATATTCACAATTAATAACATTCGTTTGATTCCTTCACTAAAATGATATAATCAGCCAATTTTTATATTTTCGTGTATTATCTAATTTTACGATAGAAAACATATTTTCGATGAAACTAATTCGTATTTAAACGAAACTAATTTGTATTTAAACGAAACTAAATTTCGCAAAATATGTGCATTGCCATTTGGGTATGACTGAATCCATAAAAGATTTTCTTCTGCATCAGAAAACACTCATTACAAAACAGTTACTCTCAGAATTGAAAATAGTGCTGGAGCAATGATGATTATGATAAAATGACACTCCAAACAAACATTAATTTCGAAGTCAAACAACAAAAAATCAATGATGATTAATTGTATAAAATTAAGACCGTTTAAAATTCGCCTCTTTAATCAATTATGTCCGGCTATGGAGTCTGAATACGAATCGTTTTTAGATACGCAGAATTTAGTGGTTGCTCAGAGGTTTATTTCACGTGCTTCAGTTAAAAAATGAGGTAAAGATAATTTTTGAACAAGTTAATAACAATTTTGTTGATTATTAGGTGACAAAATATGACGTGCTAAGATAACATATTTATCTGATATTTTTGTTCTTTTTAATACCATAAATACAAGCATGCAAAAAACGATAGAAAATATTTTAACCTCAAGCGCTAAATTTTTTTAATTTAAAATAAATAAATACGTTATATAAGAATAAAGCAGAAAAAGCTAGTTTAGAAATGTTTGACTCAGTTAGAAAAAAGTATTACAAAACAATTCATAAATCAATACTAGAACAAAGAATTGTTCATTATTTTGCAAATCTAAAAGTAAAATACACTCCTTTCCAAACATTAAGCAAGGAGAGGAAAATGCTAATTTCCGGAAGCCAGTCAGAATTGAAGATGATGTAATTCGTTGCAGAGGTAGACGGAAGTATGCAAATATGTTAGGTAACAGCCAATCGCGCTTTCATGTCAAGAAATATGCAAAAAAGGCAGTGTTGTAAGAAGCCAGCTTTATGAAGGGTTACAGAAGTTGATTGTAAGTGCTGATAGAAGGTGTTTAAAACATTCGTACAATTTGTTTTCAAGACATACGTGTTTCTATGACTTCCAGAAGACGAATGGAAGATTCTGAGCGCTGGCGTGTTGTGAGCGCATTGAAGCAGGACAGTCGATCACATATGTTGCTCTTTTCTTCGGCGTTCAACATTCTGTAATTTCAAGTTTATGGAAACAATTCCAAACCACACAGACAGTTGTCCGAAGGCCCGTAGCCGATCGCCCAAGGGTTACAACCCCCGCGGAAGATAGATATATTGCTATTGTAGCCAAGTGGAATCTCAGAGCGACCTCCACACGTGTGACATCTATGGTTACAGCGTCCATTGGTAAGATGATATCTGCAGCTACTGTACGCCGAAGATTACATATGAGTGGACTGTACGCCCGGGTACCTCAAGTTTGTGTTCCTCTATCCGCCGCTGGAATGTGTCTGACTGGGGCAATGTCGCGTTTACTGATGAGTCAAGCTTTGCTCTGAAGCCAGATGACAAGCGTAGAAGGATATGGCGTGAACAACGAACACGCAATCAGTCCCAAAACATCACCGAACATCACGCATTCCGAGGCGGAAGCATTATGGTGTGGGCAGGGATTTCTTTAGGATACCGTACCGACCTGCACATCTTTAAACGGGTTTCTTTGACAACTGTCCGGTATCGAGATGAAGTCCCAGAACCCATTGTGAGATTGTACGCTGCAGCAGTTGGCCCTACTTTTGATTTAATGGACGATAACGCACGTTCCCATTGAGCTGACATCGTCGATGACTACCTGGAGAGTGAAAAGGGATTGCGCGTATGGCGATGCGAGCATATTCGCCCGACCTTAAACCCATTGAAAATCTTTAGGATGCTCTCGGCCGTGCTGTATCTTCACGTTTACCACCTCCAGCCACTCTTATTGAGCTGGAAACTGCTCTACAAGAAGAATGGCAATTCCTTAATTCTAAGGTGGTTGACACCTAATTGAAAGCATGGTCACAAGGTGTAAACTTTATATACAGATGAGGGGGGATCACGTAACCTATTAATGTCCTTTTTTTCATTTTATGCTGTTTATTTTCACTTTATACATAATTCTGTTTAGGTCTCCAGTATGTTATTATCTGATAACTTACCAAAATTTAACATTGTTTTCATTTCTCTATATAATTATTGATTTTGTTTTATGCATAAATATATATACTACTTTCCTGACGAATTTTGTGTCAATCAAAGAAGTGTTTTTTTATTTTTTTTTTCATTTTACATCTTCGTGCTTAACTTTTGGAAGTGAGGGTATTTCGATTGGGTTCGAAATCCATTTGTGATAAACAACACGTCTGTGTGGACTAATTTTGGCAAACGAAGAAAGAATGCTAATGCGAACTAATCTTGGCAGACGAAGTAATTTCCGCATGTAGTAACCGAGATATAATTTCAAAACTTTTAGAAGAATCAGTCGTTCTGGATTAATTTTAGATATGATTATCCAACAATGCCACAAAAATTTATATAAGAGTAAATGAAATTATCAAAAATTTCCAACCTCAGATTTCGCAGTAAATGTAATTATTAATTCGAGATTAAATAAACATTTTATTACTTTGTAATGCAGTTTCGTTTCAGATTTCATTGAAAATTACTATCGAATGCGATTTTTACAAAATATATCATAGGTACATCAGTCAATTAACCAGGTAACATTCCGTTAAATTTATCGCACTGTTATTGTGCCGCCAAATGTTTAAATTATTCTTAAAGTGTACCATGACGAAAAAAAAAGGTTGGGAATAGCTGGTCTAAAGTCTGTAATCCAAATTTCGTGAGTAGCATTATTAAGATTATTAACTGACTTCTAGAGTAAACATTCTCTGTAAACTCAGAACCATAATGCATAAAACATTACTAATATCGTTATTCAGCTCAGTCAATGCCTTGACAGGTTTTTCTTAATAACCACGGGTCACAAACGCCCATCTTCCGAAGTAACTTCATAAATTTCGCTACAAATTTTAATATTCCATAGAGATTTTTGTCTAGGCCTAACGACAATAGAATGCTCCACCAATGAAGTACAGATGCTGAGAGTCATATAAAAGGGGGTACAGCAACTCAGCTGGTAGTAAGTATGTAAGCAGCCATTATTAGAGATAGAAATCTTTGTTTTAGCAACGCTATATATAAGAGAGAAACCCTATACCAAAACGTGAAGAACGAGAACCCTGTATCAATAACTTTGCAAAATTCTGTTGTAATTTTGCCCCATTTTCAATTTTAAGGTTCGGTCTTGGATTTCTGACAACACAAATGCTCCGAACGCTTGCATTTAAATACCTGCGGTCTCAAAATCCCGTACTCTAGAGAATTCAAGTAGACTCTTGCTTCGATCTCCAGAGTTTCAGATGCAAATAATATAAATGTGTAGTAACCTTTCCCGCTGTTAAGCTCGTAAGCTGTTAAGCTGTTTCCCGTTGTTCCGCTCGTAAAATTTTGGTCAGGCTATACGCCAAAGCGAAAATAATCTGTGAAAATATTTCGCCAAACAACGTTACTATATTAGAAGATTCTCTCTTCTTGAGCAAGGACACCCATCGTGGTGATGTGGACGTCCTGCTTCAAGGTAAAGTTTTTCGTTTCTCTTACTTTTATGTGATAAGTAGAGTGACGTCTCTGAAAAGAACAGAAAAGATACATGATTTTCTTGAGAGTTGAAGAGAGAAAGATTTAAAGAGCAGAACCTAGACCAAGTGTCAGCAATTTATGGCAAGCGTGTAATATTTGGAACGCATTGCAATTCTCAATGGCACTCTACAAAGTTATCAGGCAAAGATAAACCACCCTGTCTTTCCATTCTGCGTAGTCAGGAAAGTTTAGTTGCCAAAATTTCGTCACAGCACTTAATTTCTGGAAAGAACACGGTTGTTAAACTACTTAATTTCATAGTGTCTCATTCTTCATTGATACACAGACAATTTAAACCTCTTTTAAAAGAAATGGAAAACAACTATGTGGATCTCCCCTTATACAGCCATGTCCATTGTCTTAGTTGAGCTAATGGCTTGAATAAATTTGTGTCATTTCAATGAGAAGTATCAACACTTCCCCGAATTGAACGATAAAGAATGGCTACGCCAATTTATGTCTCTGACTGCTATAACTAAACATCTTAATGAACTAAGGATTACATGGAAAGGGCCAAACAATGCTTGAAAGTTTTCAATATTGAAAAGGCTTTCTTACAAAATTAAATAAAATTTCCAGCAGTATTAATACTATCTGCTGTACCTATAAATACTTCCCAAATGTAACGCGCTAGCAAATACATCGACTTTGACAAAGAGGAAATTCAAACCTACTTTGGAGCACTTAAGAAGGAATTTTCAAAAGATGCAAAGACTTTGAAGCATGTATACTTATATTTTCCTTCGTAATCAAATTAAATTTAATAGACTCATTAATAATCCCATTCGTTTATCAATTTTTGAGTGGATGGAAGTTGATGATTTTGTAATGGAATTTATTGAACTAACATCTTCAGAATTATGGAAAGCAAAATTTATGGAATTCCGAAAAAATCTGGAGGTTAATTGGTAATAAATTAACTGGTATTTTAAACTGCTAGATATCACTGCCGGAGAGATTTTATTGCTTGAAGATAATTGGATGTGGTCTGCTTTCCGCTTTTGGTTCCACACATCTATGTGAGCAAATCGTACCTCATATAAAAAATATTTTGAATCCACAAAAACGTTTTTGACTACTGAATATTCAGAATCATGTGTCAAACTGAGAGTCGCAAATTATGCCTCTGATATCGAAATATTAAGTAGAGTGGTTCAGGGACAAGGTTCTCATTAAAATTTTATTTTTATTTAATTGTATTGAAGGAAAACTCATATTTTATATCGTTTATTTTTATTTTAATAAATGCGTTTAAAGGATACATAATAAGTAATATATGTATGTAAGAAAAAGAAAGAATATGTCTAAGATTAAATTAACAACGTAAATTTCTCTTCTCAATTCTAAAAATAATAACCTCTCTACGCTCTGCGTCATTTCTAGATTGATCCATGCCATATGGCACTTACATAATTCTGATGATGTAAATGGAACTAAAAGTCAAGTAACCAATAATAATTTTACAGAAGTATTAACTGTCCAATCAAAATGCATTGTAAACCAAAACTAACTC
>KK122085.1:325924-340271 GCA_000611955.2 Stegodyphus mimosarum | reverse complement strand
TCATTACTATAGACTTTTTTTTATTATTAATATTACATGTATAATTTTGATTTTTGTTTATGTCGAAGAAATAGTTATATTTTATGTTGTTTATTATTGTGTTGATAAATATCTTTAAATAATGCATAATTAATATTTAAGGAAACTCTAAATCTGTATTCTTGTCGTCTATTTCCTAACTGAACACGCTTTTCCCCTGGAATCGAATCGTTTCAAATGTTTCCTACTATGCGGCGTCCTGGATCATATCGGTATATTTCTTCGGCACACCACAGCAACAAGGTTGCGATCCCTGACCTAGTTTGTCTACTGACCTTGTCTCCATCTGAGATGCTTTTGTGCTTACCTTTTGCTGGTTGCATGGTGCCGCACATTCGGGTTAAGAACGACACAAATGAAAAACCTGCGAGCATACAAATCAGCATAATGAGTCGGTTTCAAACAAAGTTGTAACACTGTTGCAAATATTTCAGAAATGGGGCAGCTGCGAAAACATAGCTCTCATATTAAGGTCTCTTCTGACAATTGGTTTTAAATAACAGTCCTTATTTTGTATGATTGAGCTCTTAAGAATTTCTCCAGTTTCTTGTCTATTAGTTTTATTTGCCAAAACCACTTCCATAACCTGGAAATGGTACTTTGAGACACTCCAAATATCTTCCTCCGTGACCGGTTGCGTTCGGTCCATTTCTAAGGAATCGATAGTTCTTCAGGCATTTTATTAAGTCATGTTACTGAGATATATTTACTGTTCGTTCAACGCATGGGAATTGTTCTAATATCTTGTTGCAAGTGCTATTAAAAATGCTGCAAGTGCCTTTAACTCCCTATGAGGTATGAGGTTCACTGCCTCTGAAGTTAGAATTCGAAAAATTCGAATGATCAAAAAAGCTATAAGATTCTAGTTTGAATATTAGATTTTTATGAGGATTCGAATTTCAATTCGAGAAAATTTTAATACCCAGTCTTTAAAAAAATTAAATATAATTGAGTCAGTCATGTGTGCATCTAAAAAAGGAATTATATTATTCAATGTTAGATTTAATTTCAGGATTTTGATTCTCATATTAATTATGTAAGGAAATCTAAATTATTACTTTTTATGCAAAATCCTGCACGATTCGACAGTTTAAAATAGTTTTTCTTTCTCAAATTTCTACACAGTATGCACTGTTCTTGTGTTACTTATTTATTCTTTCCAAAGGAGTGCGTATGACGTATAGAAAAAATTCACGGAAACATTTTTTTAATCAGTGCTTTATTATGCATTCAAATGAAAGACCTCTTTGTGTTTTGTACTTGTAAACATCAATACTTGTACCTTCAATCTGAGTTTCTTCAACTAAAACCTGTGAACAGTTGTAAAAGGGACGCGAGTAAAAGAAATCAGCAGAAAATGGTTAATTTTCTGTCCGAAAAAACGAGTTCTCATTTGCATCCTCCAGCAGTTTCATATTTGTATATGTAGACCATTATATTAAAAAGGCGTAATTCTTATATATTTCCTTGAAATTCTTCCTATTTAAAAGTCTCAATGCATTAAAATGTAAATACAAATTTGAGGCATCTGAAAAATTGAATTTTGGATCTTGACATTGCTGATTTCTAACATACAGCATCTATCGAACATGATGTTTGACAACCTCTGATTTAAGAATTTTTTAATAATCGACTAGAATCATTTTCATTAACAGAATAAGTGTTTTCAGTGAATGAAAGATCTGTAGAAAGTACTGACCACGCCAACAGTCGAACAACCTCTATCTAGATAACGAACAGCTAAATTTAATCTATGAGTTTTAATCTACACAATGCAGGATGTTTTATAAAATCCAGGAAGACAAACGGTATTCCGAAAGTCATGAAAACACTTCATTGAAGCAGAAGAAGCACATACAAGGACAGACCACAATAACACGTTCCTTCACGTTCCAAATTAAAGACTAAATCTGATTCACTGACGTTATTCTACTTCCTGCTTCGATTCACTTCATTTCGCAATCTCCCCGTTGAGACCTGGGGAGAGTCTTAGACTTAATACGGGTAATCAAATCCAGTCTTTTAGGTGCTTTCACACACCTACCAGAAGAAGTATATCTTTCCATTATTGCATCATCCGGAGACAAACTTAAATCCAGAAACCTTCTGATAATTAGGTTCCTCCTTTTCAGTTTTCTTATTTTCAATTGAAACTGTTCCAAAAATCTGTATTTTTAAAGGGAAAACTAGCTGTAGTTTTGCAAGACTGTTCTGTGATGAGATTTAAGCCTAATATTGCAAACTTTTCCATACTGACCAGGAACCAGTTCAATAATCTTTGCTATAGGCCAAAATAAACTCTTTTCATTATCATCACTAATTAAAATTCTTTCATCAATTCTTGTTTCATGCGACGGTTTTTCATGGAATTTTTATACGTTCAATAAAATTTTTTGTTAAACATTTCCTTCATCGTTAAAAAGTTTTTCCCGGTATTCTGATTTTTTATTCAGTTTTTGAGAATCAAATTCGTCAGTATCCCTGACAAATTAGTGATTTCCTACAGAAGTGGTTTTTTTTTTCTACAAAAACAGTCTTTTTTTATTTCTTTAGAAACGGTAGCTGTTTAAACAGTGGATTGTTAAAAAGGCTTTCTCGGTAGTTTAATTTTTTATTCAATTTTGGGAATCTAATTCGTCTGTATCTCTAATACTAAAACAGCGAAGGTTTCGGTTTTCAACAGTGCTTTAAAGTGCTTTTCTATTTCTACAGAAATAGGGGTTTTCTTTTCTCTAAAAACATAGCGAGTTAACGTGAGTTAGTTCCTGGGGATTTTCTGATACATATGTTAATGGTCTGCAATCAATGATGCATTCACAATCACAAATCACGGTATTCAATTCTTCCCAACTCAATACATATTTACCCAAAGTATGATTTAACAATTATTTTACAATGTGAACCAATCTTTCCTACCAGCCTCTCCACCAGGTCGCAGTGGGTGGTAAAAATTTCCAAATTATTTTATAATTCAGAATTTAGAAAGATAAATCAATTTAGAAAGATCATTAAATGCTCCTCTGAAACTGGTCCTATTATTACAATAAATTGTGCTAGGCCTCCTTCTCCTAACGATAAATAAAGTGCAAACAAAAAACCATCCGAAGATGAAGGATTTACCAATTTCAGGTGAGTGACTCTGTAGAGACATTAGGTTATTTAGTAGCAGGAGACATGAAAAATATGCAATTCCTTCGCCGGGAATCGAACCACGGACCTCTGAAATACCGGCTCAGTGTGCTGACCATTACACCACGAAGGCACGCTAAGAATATGGGAGATATACATTATATACTCCCCTTTTTAAAGGGCGACTAGGGTTTTAGGGGACCTAGTCGCCAAATCCTGGGTGTGGAGAGTCATCATCCACAACCCTTTTAGTTCGGGTGCCACTGAAGAGACATTAGGTTTATTTCGAAGCAGGAGACAGTTGAAAAATGAGCAACGCCTTCGCCGGGAATCGAACCACGGATCTCTCGGTTACGCGTCGAGCAAGCAGACCACTACACCACGAAGGCATGCGAAGAAGGCGGGAGAAATACCTTATAACTCTAAACACCTTTCAAGAAACAATGCAATTCCCTCTTTTTCTCCAGTTTTCAAAACCAAAGTCTCAGCGAAAACAAACTTTAAAACTGTAAAACGTCGTCCTACACGTGTCCATCAGTGGCTGAGCTATAAATTCAATGAACACTGGTAGTTAAACCTCACTTCGATTCTAAGCGAATGAATTGGCTTCGTGGGTGTTCTCATGGTTTTCCTCTCGTTTAACATGTACATGAGCCAGTTTCCTCTGGAAGATCCTCCATGAATACATCTCCTTCTTAGGCAGAGTAATTTGCCGAAGTCAAATAAATCAAAAAACAACTAGTCGAAAGCTACGCATCTCTAACTCGGTCTGGTGGCAAAGATGTAGCTTTACTTGGCACAGATTTGACTTGGAAACACTTACATGTCATGCGATAATGTTAAATATTGTTCTTTGTTTTCCTAGCGTTAATTACTCAAAACATTTTTCGTAATAATGTTTGCATTTTCTTAATTCCGTCATGACATTTCTTCATATGCACAAATTTGATGAATAATTTAGTAAATTCAAATTTGTGCGGTAACAATATTGGATACTGGAAGCATTTTTCATCATCTCGATGATTTATCTGAGTTCTTAAAATATTATCCTTATTTTGAAACGAAAGAAAAGATTATACATCAGATAAATGATAGCTTTGAACGAAGTGAATCAAACGTTTTCCGGAATTTTTAGTTTCGGAAAAAATAAATTCAGAATTTTTAACCTTGACATGACTTTGCTGATAATTATTTACAAATCTTAAAGTCCAAACAAATACTCTAATTAATTTGTCATAGTTTAATACGTCGTTTAGATGACAAAGGAGTGTATCTTTCACCAAATCAGGTCACAAATCTGGCCTTTTTTTCTATAGCTAGGCCCCGCCAGCGGCCGAGCGGTTTAATACTGGTAGTTCTGATCTGGGTTGAATTCCAGGCGAACTGGCTGTTTCATGAGCATTTTCGTGGTTTTAGCCATGTGTAACGTTTGTAAGAGCCACTTTCCCTTAGGAGGTCCTCCACGAAGGCATCCCTGCGCTTAGGTACATAGCCCCCTTAGCATGCTATTTTGTCATAATCAACTAAATCAAACGAAACCTTCCTACATATCTTTCCATAGACTGACTATCCATTTCTCCATCTAACCAGCATTCCGGAATTATCTTTAGCTTCAAATGCCCCTCCCACCACTTAGAAACAATCATGATCACACCAGAATAACCATGACAGAGTACACTGGTTGGACAAAAATATGGAAACACCTTTAAAAAATCATGTTTCTTTGCTTAATATTGTGTAGGAAACTAGTTGGCATCCAAAACAGCTTGCAGTCTTCTCAGAATGGATAAATACAGTTCCTGTATGTTTGCCAAGGGAATATTATACCATTCTTCCTGCAAAACGGTGGCAAGCTCAGATAACGATGTTGGCGGTGGATAACGAGAACGCACTTTCCTTTCCAATGTAGACCACAAAGGTTCGATAATATTCAGGTCTGGTGACTGTGGTGGCCAGGGGAGATGGGACAACTCATCCTCGTGCTCAGAAAACCAGTCCTGGACAATGTGAGCTGTGTGAACAGGGGCTTTGTCGTCTTGGAAGACACCATCACCATCGGGGAACAAAGTTTGTACCATGGGATGAACTTGATCGGCCAAAATGTTCACATAAGTCTTGGCAGTCATGTGCCCTGACACAGTTATCATGGGGCTAGCAGAGAACCACGATATGGCTGCCCAAACCATAACAGAACCCCCGCCATGTTTCACTCTTGGCAACAAGCAGTCTGTATTATAGGCTTCAGATGGCGTTCTCCAGACATAAACTCGGCCAGAAGTGGGAAACAATGTGAAAGAAGACTCGTCAGACCATATTACTCGCTTCCACTGCTCTATAGTCCAGGCTTTATGACTTAAACACCACCTTTTCCTGTTACGGGCATTAGCATCACTGATGAGTGGCTTCACAATTGCAGCACTGCCAGCAATTCCCTGTTTATGAAGCTCCCTTCTAATTGTTTTGGTACTCACAGGGTTCGGTAACACAGCATTCATTTCAGCAGTACCTTTTTCAGCTGTGGTCTTCATATTTTTCGTCACAATTACCCTTAATGATCGTCTGTCACGATCGCTCAAGACACACTTTCGTCCGCGCTGTGATTTAGCAGATGATGTTTTTCCGCTTTTCAAATATGCGGAATAAATCTTCGACACAGTACCTCTTGAAACACCAAACACCTCGGCTACCTTGGTTACGGAAGCACCTATCATACGTGCTCCAACAATTTTCCTACGTTCGAAGTCTGTTAACTCTGACATAATGCAATGACAACCTCGCATAACAGTACTCCGACAACAACTGAACTGTGTAGCACATTTACGAAGTTGTATAGGTGGCGTCAGTAGTCAAAAACGCCAGCGACACCTACATATTTCATTAAAATCAATCTTTCTTTTCAAACATGCATTTTACAAGGTGTTTCCATATTTTTGTCCAACCCCTGTAAATCGGCAATACTCATATCTCCCGGAACATGTTTCCATGCCGAATGATTTGTCAAATGACTAATTTCTTCAACTCGCTTAGTCACGAAAATTCACCACTTTCAAAACTCTTTTATCCACCAAAAAAGAATAAGACTAAAGTGTTATTTTAAGATCTGGTAGACCAAATGCTTTAGCACCAAATTCACAAATCTAGAGCCTATACTATAAGCCATCAAATGCAACTGCGCCATATTCAGGTACTTGAGAGGAGCTACTCTATATGTCAATCTAACAAGGACTACTTCATGTCAGAATCAACAGTTGATCGAACAAAAAGATACACGCAGCATAAGCGCCTTTCTTTGTATCAACAAAACAGAAGATGAATTAGCGCCATATAACGAGGCAACGTTACACTTATTATTTCATATATATCTTTGTCTTCTTTTCTTTGTCATTAGTGTGCATCTCTATCATCCAAAATTCGCTCTTTAATCAAGAGTCGAAAAGCACTTGCTTCCAGGAAGTGTTCAGAATATCGATAGTTCTAGGTAGAGAGTAGCTGTCTTTCTTCAGGATGTAATTCAAGCATTAATAGTCGACGAAAAATTTAGTTGAAATATCCTTGTGAAAAGATCAGATCTTCCTATGGATTTGCGAAGGATTGTAGAAAACCATCATTTACAAATCTCCTATAGTATGTGCAAAGTTCCAGGAAAGTTCTCATCTGATGGGCATTTTAGGGCATCTCTAGTCTCTAACTGCTAACACTTTTTCTGGATCCATACACGCACCTTCGGCGGAGATCACGTTTCCAAGTCACGACCGATTTATATTTCGCAGTAATTTAGATTTTCTGCCTTCAATTCTGAAGCATCTTCCTAATATTTTCTGCTTTTTAAAACTTTTCCGATGTTGATGATGTATCCAGGGATGTCAGACAGGCTTCTTAGGAAACACCTCACAACATCTTTCACACCATTAGGCTATGGGGTTTTACTTATTTAATTCGGTGTTCAATCCTTGAAACTCCACAAACACTAATAAGCGAATAATCGTTTAAGTGTGTGAATACAGACGTAAGACTCAAGAAGGATAAATTACCCTTTATTTCTCAAAATAAATATGATACAATCAACTTCTAACTCGGAGTATACAGCAAAGCCTCCACTTGGGCGTCAACTTAAATTAATATCAAATTAAATTTAACTAAAGCTAACTGAAAGATATAGTCGAAGCTATTAAGATTCTAAGTAGTTGGCTCCTAAATCTTAATTAAGTCGGCGAAGCCAAACAAGGACCTAAAGTACAGCCGAACGTAGCAATATCTTAGAGAGAGACGCAGCCAAAAGCAAACGCCCGCTAGTCAGGAACTCAGACTCTTTCTCACGAAGTCAGTGAAACATCGACTTAAATACACTCATGGACAAAAAAATTAGCGCACCTAGGAGTCGTCAAAATGAAACGAAATTTTACATATGTAATGACTGCTTTGATATAAGTAAATGATAAGGAAATCAAAGAAAAAGGATAATTTATTTCAGAGAAAAATTCAAAAGAACGGAGGAGTTAATACTCCGTTGGACCTCCTCTAGCGCGAATGCACGATGCGATACGATCGGGCATTGAGTCACACAAGTTCTGTATGATGTCTTGAGACATTTCGTTCCATATTTGCTGTAACCTTGCCTCTAGTTCGTTCAAACTCGTGGGATGTTCAACTCGTCGTCCCAAATGATCCAAGATATGCTCGATTGGAGACAAATCTGGGGATCGGGCGGGCCAAGGAAGGGTAGTAATAGTGCGGAGGCAGTCTTGTGACACCCTTGCCGTATGAGGCCGAGCATTGTCTTGTTGAAAAATGGCTCCTGGGAGCCGTTGCATGAGTGGCAACACATGTGGTTGCAAGATTTCATGAACATATCGCTGGGCTGTCATGGAGCCACGGAACAATACTACGGATGACCGTGTATTGTAAGCAATGGCACCCCATACCATCACACCAGCTGTGGGAGCGATGTGTCGCTGTACAGCAAAGGCAGGATTGAGGCGTTCACCACGGGCTCTCTACACACGAACACGATTATTATCACTGCCGAGATTGAATCTCGATTCCTCGCTAAAAACGACCTGGTTCCATTCCGCTGCAGTCCAGTTTCCTCGTGCTCGACACCACTCCAAACAAAGGCATCGATGGGTGGGCATCAAGGACAGCACACGTTATGGGTGCCGCGATACCAATTGTCCTTCAGCCAGGTGCCTTCGTATGGTTCGAGAAGACACAGGGGCCCCTAGTGAAGGTGCTACCTGTGCCTGGATGGCGGCCGATGAAGCAGTTGGCTGTACGCGTGCATTTCTTACGATGTGGCGGTCTTCTCCACGACTGGTTTGTCGAGGGCATCCTGAGCCTGGTCTTCGTGTACATGACATCTCTCGGGTCCACTGGTCCCAACACCTCCTCACAACACAATCAGAGCGGCCTAATTGACGAGCTACTCGCCTAGCTGACCACCCAGCTTCCATCATCCCGACGATTCTCCCCCTCTCAAACTGCGACAACTGCTCATATTGTCTTCAAACACGGCATAATGACATGTCTACCTCAGCTCTTCCTTTGTAAATGATTCAGCACACTCAAACAAAGCTTTGGTTACCTGCTTTATACTCCACAGAGTACGACGTTTAACGCCCTCTACCGGCTATACGTAATGCGCAATCACGCTGCATTTCCAATCATTTGCATATCTCCCCAACATGTACCTTCATTCCAAGTTTCGTTACGTTCCCGCAATTATTTCTTGGTGCGCTAATTTTTTTGTCCATGAGTGTACTACTCATTTGCATTAACCGAGTTTCTGAAAATAGATTCTGGTAGGAAATTGTAAGCTAAAATTAGAAGTGATCGGAAAGATGCATAAACTTAAAAAAAATGTTAAGAAAATTAAGATAAACCTTACAAGGCTTTCGAATATTTCTATTGCATTATATAATCCATACGGCATCACCGTGAGCTGCCAAAGTCCCTTTCCGGAAGGAAATGCCTTCTTTTCTCGGTCATCAGTGTGTATCTCTATCTGTCAATACCCGTGAATAGTCAACACAAAATCTAGTTGAACCACATTTTGTTTTGACCAGGATGATGGAAGTGGTCTATAGATTTGCGGAAGAACATTTTGCTGAATAACATTACTTTCTTGCATGGTTTATAGAAGTTTTCATACTTCTTCCTGTTTAGAAATCGGTAGGTGTTCTGGATGTTGTTTGATTGGTAAAGCACCCCTTGTATCAATTGTATGCTTCACTATACTGGTTTAACCTTCGTCAGAAAATGAGTGCGAGAAAACGTCTTGAAGTTCTTGAAGCATTCGTAATCAGTTTGGCAGAGCATACGGGGTATCATCCACGAATTAAGCAACTCCAAGGCGTCTACCGATTGCTAAACAGGAAGACGTAAGTAAATGTATAAAAACATACAGGAAAGCAATATTACAGAGCCTTCAGCAAATCTGTGGTCCTTTCCCATCGTCCTGGTCAAAACGAAAGACGGTTCAACTAGATTTTGCGTTGACTGTCGCCGGTTGAACGAGGTCACAAAGAAAGACCTACCATTTTCCTAGAATAGAAGCCATTCTAGACACATTCAGGAAGCAAGCGAAGATTTTTGAAGGACTTTACTTCCATCCCAAGAACCATTCACATGAAGACACACAGCAAGCAAACGTTCTTGTGAAAAAAACAATGTGAAGATGCATTTAAGAAACTGAAGCCGGTTTTAATATCTCAGACAATCCTGACGTATCCTCAGCTCGACGAGCCATTGATACTTTACACAGATACGATCAATGAGAGTGTAGGTGCTGTTTTGTCCCAAGAAATACACGATCAAGGACGTGTCGTGGCGCACTGGAAAAAGTGTATCTAAATCTGACAGGAAA
The DNA here is from genome assembly GCA_000611955.2 of Stegodyphus mimosarum. Lineage (NCBI taxonomy): Eukaryota > Metazoa > Arthropoda > Arachnida > Araneae > Eresidae > Stegodyphus > Stegodyphus mimosarum. Next base: position 330,241 of record KK122085.1, on the reverse strand, counting down.
TGCTATATTACCAGAAAACTTTCGCTCGCCATAGTTAAAAAACCTTTCCATCGTTCTCCATACTGCTGAAAATTCCCGCTCCGTAGAGATCATGCATCGTTGACTTGCCTGTTTAATTTCAAGAATCCCGAACACCAAAGAGCTAGATGATGCACAGTCTCCAGGAATATGGCATAACTATTCGTCATAGGAACCGATCGTCACCCGGAGACACGGACGCCTTGTCTAGAAGAGCCTGCTTCGAAATCAGCAGATACCGTTCCATTAGCGAAGCGAAATTCAAGCTGATTAATCTGGTAGTGCCTCAGATTACAAATCGATAGATTCATAATCGTCTGATCAAGGCCACTGGAGTGACGAAGTCGGGAAAGACTAATTGGAAGACGGCGACATTAAACCCATAATTAACTTAATGGAATATTCAAATAGGAAACCTGGTTTAAATACCATTCTATCTACAGTCCTGAGACAAAACAGTAACAGGCTGTCTGGCACTCACTCCATATTCGGAACGCCATCTTGTACTGGAAGTTCAAATCAGATGATAGAAAGGTATTCCGACGGAAGTTGGTACTTCCAAATCCCAGATGTCCTTATAGAGCTACGGAGGAGACCACTTCGGAATGCCTTTCTCCTGGCAGGAAGCCACTTCGAAACAATAAATACTTTTCTTATAAATCGGGGGTTTTTTTTACTGGAGAAATGCAGGGCAGATGTGCAAAAGGGGTGCCAATCGTGCGATGCCTGTGCCGGTCAGAAAGGACCAAAGAGACGCAGCCGAGGAAAGCAGAACCCTAACAAAGTAGGAGTGCATTTTGAGCGCATTGCCTTTCACATTCTGGAACCTCTACCAGGAGCTGCTGATGGCAAAAAATGCATCCTTGTTGTCACTGATTATTTCAGAAAGTAGCCTGAAGCGTAGCCTCTTCCTGATTAAAAGGCTCTCACGATAGGAGAACTAATCATACAGCATTTGACTTGTATGTGCGGAGGGCCTTTTTAGTAACATTCTGATCAAAGAAGGAATTTTACCTCGGCTGTAATTGAAGAATTCTGCAAACTACTCGGCATAGACAAAATCAAACGTCACCTTACATCCGTAAGCTGATGGCATTTTAGAGAGGTTTAATAGAACCGTCCTTAAAAGCCTCTCTCTGATGGTTTCCAGGACTCGGACTAGAATTTACCTCTCTTCTTTCTCCCCTACCTTTTTCTCTTCCCTTTCCGAAAAGCTCTTCTGTCATAACCTCGGTCTGCTTTTTGATCTGTTAATTGGTCACCCTTCGGACGGGCCGTCATCAGCTGAGGAGTACTTTCAAGATCTCCAGGCAAATCTTAATGTGATACACAGTTTTGTATGAGAGCGAGTCAACTTGAAGGCGGAACGATAGTCCCAATATAACACGAGAGCTATAATACATCGATTTAATGAAGATGACAAGGTGTGGTTATGGAATCCGATTGAAAGGAAAGGACTTTCTAAAAAACTGCAGTCGGTTTCGGATGGTGCTTACACAGATCTAAACAGGTTCAATAACGTCGTAATCTGGATCTATAAGTCATTAAATTCTAAGCCTAAAATCGTTCATTACGACAGGCTACCCCCTTAGTATGGCCGTAGTAAGTAGTCCGCGTATTGTATATAATGTAAGTAGAATACTAAAACAATGGTCCTACTTGTATGTAAATTTGTAAATTGACGATTTTAATTACTAGTTTAGTATTTGATTTGTTGTGTGTTATTTATTGAAATTATTGTTTTATTGCTGCATTGATTTGCCTTAATGATAAGTATGGCTTCCTGGCCAACGATTGTATCCACCGGGATATGCAATCCTTGGGAAGGGGGCAATGTTACGAATTTTGTACATATGTAGATAATTTTATCGGAATTACATGTGATACTGTAGCATCTTTTGTATAATGTAACATGAATCTGTATAATATAACATGAAGTCTGAAGATTGCGAAGCTCTGCTGGAAAAATAAGATTATAGGGGCAAATCAAACATTGAGATAAATGGCTATCTCGCCAAATTAGCGAGATATTATCAAGCTAGCGATCGTTTCGGCGACTCATTTTTGTCGCCAAATTTAGGGAGAAATCTACAAAAGTCGCCAAACCTGGCGAGATTTTGGTCTGTTCCCTGCGTAACTGTAATACGTTCTGTAATTGAATAACTGCAATTGATCGTTATATGTAACTATAGCCATATCTGGCCCTTGTCGAAATTAATATAAGACATATACTTTAACCGTAACTATATAAGACCAGAGACAGCATCAGTTGCCCGTTTTTAGTTCAAAGTTAAATTCGAAATATTGAGAGATCTCCGTGCGAGCTCCGCTTTTTAGATGTGCTTTGAATAGAGTTGCGTTTCACTTTCTTAGTAGTTCAAAGTGTTTGTGCTCTGTCACACTCAGAACTAAGAAAGTACTTTTGTAGAAAGTTTCAGAAATGTAAAGTGTCTCTTTTCGGAAAATATTAAATTTTGTCAAGCTATCACCGGTTCTGTGCGCATTCAATCCACTACTAACCCATACGCACGTAACAATATTATTGTATCAAGAAGGGATTGGAAGTAAAATTTTGTAATTACAATAGCAAATTGTGTTTAACAACGTGACTACAATTTATTACTATAAAAAATTGATTCTAAAATTAATTTAAAACTCTAATTCCTGAAATTAATAAGCAGTATAAAATTATTGCTGAAATTAAAAGAATATGACTTTGGACCATGTAAAAGTTTGCTCTTCATTAGATTTGTTTCACGAAATTATTATTCACTTGAATGCACTGAAGTTTTTTTATACCTTTATCATTCTTTTCGTTCTAAAACATCTTAACATTTACATGGATAAGTATCTATAATTCTCATTTTCGAAATAAAACGATTAATGTTGCTAATTATGTAATATCTGAAAGTGCGATATAAAACAGAGCATTAAAATGGAGTATGTTAAGTGGGGGACCAACATAAGCATCTGCGAAAAATCTCTGAAATCATTTAAACCGTCCCTATTTCTGTATCAGTATCATGGAAGGAGTACCTTCATTAAAGGTATTCGGAAAGAAAATATTTAACATTATGATATTCGACGCAGGTAATTAATTCATTCACAGGAAACCTAAGCTAGGAAAACGAACTACCAGTGTCTTTTTTTTTCTACTTTGTTGCTAATGATCCATTGGCCAGTCGCATGGTTGATTTAAAATTAAGAATAAATGCGTTACGTATATGATCAATTTAAATCCAAATTTCTCGAATAAGTTTGCATTAATAAACGTATTTGAGAAATATTTTCAATTCATAAAACTGAATATCCAAACGCATAACAATTTTTACATTCTCCCTCTTGAGTTACAGCAAAAATACGCCCGAAAGATTTACATCTTTCATGTTTTCTTTCCAAAATCTTGCAGTATAAAAAATCGTTATTCTGACATCGGATTCTTGCCTCCTAAGTAATAGGAGATTAACAGTTTCATACCACTCTTGCCTTTCCACACACAAAAAAAAAAGACATTTAATATTTTTTTTCTTTAACCTCATTTTTAATTTCTATTAAAATATTATTCACGGTTAAGTTACTTTTAGTATTTTCTAACAGGGTAATTACGAACGGCTTCTTGTCTTCGCTAATTATTTGGCAATTAATTATGCGAAATGAAAGAACGGAAGCTTTACTTAAAAAATGATTTATTCTAGGGCTTTGACTGCTAATTTAATACTGTTCTTATTACATTCTTATTTAAGGGGACTGTTAATAAAATCTAGTTTCATTAATTATTTCTTAGCTTTCAGAAAAACTCATTTACATAAAATAAATGTAAAAATTTCAAGAACGCTGAAGCATTCCTCGCTCTGAAATTTTATCCACCTTTGTTTCATGCATTTCTGCTTCATTATGTCTTATCGGTGAATAATACCTACTTTGTTCATACCTAAAATATATACACAAGAAAAACATCAGTAGAAAATCCGGTTAATTTATAAGGTTTCTTCACGAAAAAAATAATAAAAGCAAAAGATAACGTAAATAATTAAATAATTAATAAAAAATAAGCTGTTTCAAGCTTAATTCCCAAAAATTTTCTAGCACAAAAATACGCATTTTGGATTTTTTGCAATTTTATAATAGCAAAACAGATCAATATAGCTGCACTATAATTGATAGAATGTATCTTTTTGAAAAGTGAATTAATAAATGCTTGAATTATTCTTCATTAACTGCTAACTATAATTAGAATTATAGTTAAGTAGAAACATTTTTTTTCTTTTAAAACAAGGAATTTCTCTTCGCCAATGTAGA